>JAOTIZ010000008.1:15460638-15478811 GCA_027123425.1 Erythroxylum panamense | reverse complement strand
CAACTCAAGGCTTCACGAATGGCCATAACTTCGACAGTACTGGCCGCAAAGTGACCCGGGACAGCTACCTGCATAGCTTGACAAAGCTTCCACGTCTCTTCCACAGAGAACCGTAAAGGCCCATGTCGAAACTTCTAAATTTGACCAACTTTTCATTCCACCTGTGTATAGTTGGCCTATACGCCGTGCTCAATTGTAGAAACTAGAAACTAAATCCGTGGAACTAGTAGTTCGTTATTATAGTTGTTGAAATGAACATGGATTTCTCGGTATTCTATAAATTTAAACATATTGCAAGAGCTTGGAAAATCTTAATTCATGGATGAATTCTATTATGATAAGTCGGGAAAAATTATTAGGTTCTTAGAGTTTCCAAAAATCTAGCTTTTAAATTTTGTATTCTTTGCCCTCTTAATTTCGTGTTCCTTATTTTCCTTGCATTAAATTGTTTATTGGGAGTGGTAATTGAAGGGGCACATATTTAAATTGGTTCTTTTCGAAAGAAGAGTTTAGTCTACAAAGAAATCATAGAGTAAGTGATATTAGGAGGTGATTGCGAGTGATTTAGAGCGTAAACACGTGAAAGAGAGATTGTTTTCTTACTAACGTTTTCTTGTAGGTTTGAAATCATGTTTAATACTAGAAATTCATCTTCTTCTAGTAAATACAAATAAGTGTTTAACCGTGAAGAGAAACTGATATGCTTTTCACCTTAAATTGGATGAAGTACAAATCATGGATTTAAGATCCAAAGATTGTTCTATATGAATAAAGATTGAATTAACGACTCAAAAAAGTATTTCTGCCGCCCCTTAGAATTAGAAAGGGATTGGGGGTGATAAGGAACATGTTTAAATCTTCATAAGCCTTTGCTTGAATGAAAATCAAGTCTTTAAAGAACAATATAAATGATCTCTCTAAAGGAATACAGAGAATACTCAGTATCTTTATTAAATCTGGAAATCAACCAAATCTCATTACAAGCAAGTTTTAGAATGTTTATAGACTAAAACTAATACCTTTGGTTGAATCTCACAAGGATAAGATATTGATTTCGGTATAAATAATAGACTCCTAACAATCAAGCTTAAAACAGGCTATTTAAGCCCAAAACAAACCAAACAACTAAGTGGGCTTATCTAAGGTTAGAATCCACTTAGTTAAGTCTTAAATATCTTAATTAGGGTATGCAAAGCATAATATAATTCAGCTCGAACAGATTAAACCATATGGTCTAAAGATGCTTTAAATAGCTTAATTGTAATAAACAAGTTATTTCTAGTTGCATAAGTTATTTCTAGTTGCATAGTATAGTAGCCTTCTTCAATACGTCCAACACATTGCTCCAAGGCTTGAATCATCATTATGAACTTAATTGATATGTCTACAAGTGTTTTAGCTTCTTCCCTTGCATATAAATCCACTATTAGATTGTTGATAGCCTATTTGGCACGTTTAGCCTACAACCTTATCATTAGTTCTCCAAGATTCTCTAATGGATATTTTACCTTAATGACACTTTGTTAAGCTTGTTTAAATGCTTCACCTTGTTTTCCAAGCTCTCCAATGTGTCCCATTCCTTTTACCTTGCCTGAAGGCATTTGAGATACTTGATCTCCATCATCCCCCCTCTCCTTAAAAGGATTTATCCTTAATTGACTTCTTTGCCTGCAAATCAAAAGGAGGTAGATCAACAATGTTGAAAGTAGTATGAACAACTTATTCATCTCGCAGATCAATCATGTTTACATTCTCATTGATTCTTTCCTCCACTTAAAATGGTCCATCACCAAGATTTCCATTTTCTTGGAAACCTTTTCTTTTTGAAGTGTACCCAAACCCAATCACCAGGTTTGATATAACTTGCTTCCAACCTTTATTAGCTTGCTTCTCATATTGTTGCATCTTTTTCTCTATATTTAGCCTTACCTTCTTATAAAGATTTTTCACAAATTCAACTTCCTTCTTTCCATCCAAGCTATCTCTTTCACCTAATGCAAAAGGAAGATCTAAAGGAGACAATAGGTTAAAGCCATAAATAATTTCAAATGGTTAAAAACTAGTAGCACTATGCATGGTTCGGTTATATGCAAACTCAATAAAGGGAAAATATTGTTCCCACATTTTCAAGTCTTTACCTACAGCAGCACATAACAAAGATTGTAGAGTTCTATTAACTATTTCTGTTTGACCATCCACTTTTGGGTGACAAGTTGTAGAAAAAAAAGTTTAGTTCCCAACTCCCCTTACTAATTTTTCAAAAATAGCTCAAGATTTTAGTATCACAGTTAAAATAAATGGTTTTAGGAATATGTAATTAAATAATTTCAGTAAAGAACAATTCAACAATGTAAGATGCATTATTAGTTTTGTGATATGCAATGAAGTATTCCATGTTAGAAAACCTATCAATAATTACAAATACTAAATAATAACCCCTCCCAAACCTGGGTAAACAAAAAAAAAATTCCTTGGAGATGTCTACCTGCGATTCACTAGGTATAGGTAACAGTTTGTATAATCTACAGGGTTATGCTCTCGATTTAGCTTACCTACACTCCACACATCTCTCACACACTCTTTCTACTTCTTTTCTCATGTATGTTCAAAAGAAGTGTTCATTCAAAACATTAAGAGTCTTTTTAGCACTAAAGTATCCCATTAAACCTCCCTCATGTGATTCTTTCACTAATAAGTCTCTTAAGGAATTTTGGGGTATACAAAGCCCGTTCTCTCTAAATAAAACACCCCTTATGCCTAAAGAACTTCATAAAGGAAAAATTATCTTATGCTTTAAACATATTGCTAAATCATGATCATCATTGTATAACGCCTTACTGTGCTCAAAACCTAGCAATCTAGCATTCAAAGTGTTTAATAAGGCAATGTCTCCTAGACAATGCCTTTGTCATGATGTTTTCCTTTCCTTGTTTATACTTAACCATATAAGGAAATGTCTCTATAAATTATACCCACTTGGCATGCCTCTTGCTAAGTTTGTTTTGTCCTTTAAGTACTTCAATGACTTATGGTCAATATGGATCACAAACCTTAGGCCACAAATTGTGTTGCCAAGTCTTTAAAACCCAAACTAATGCATACATCTCTTTATCATAAGTTGAGTAGTTTAAGGCTGCCTCACAAAGTTTGTTCCTAAAGTATGCAATCAGCTTCCTATTTTGTATCAAGATGACCCTTATTCTAACCCCACTGACATCACACTCTATCTAAAAAGTGTTGGCAAAGTTGGGTAAAGCTAAGATAGATGATGTACTAAGTTTCTCTTTCATCAAGTTAAATGCCCTCTTTTACTCATTCCCCTACTTAAATCATACACTCTTTTAACTATCTCAATTAATGGTGTGATAATGGAGCTAAAATCCTTCATAAACTGTCTATAGAAACTAGCCAACTCATAGAAGCTCCTAATATTGCTAATTGACCTATAGGTTGACCATTCCTTAAATGCCCTTACCTTTTCCTCACCAACCTCTATTCCCTTTGCACTCACTATAAAGCCTAAAAACACAACCTGACTAGTGCAAAAAAAGAATATTTTTTTCAAAGTTACATACATTTTTTGTTGCATAAGTACATTCAACACTTTATTTAAATGTTTAGCAAACTTATTAAGTGATTTACTATAGACAAGATTGTAATTAAAATTAAAAAATACAAACTTGTCAAGAAATTAATGCAAAACATGGTTCATAAACCTAATAAAGGTGATGAGTGCATTAGTTAAACCAAAAGACATTATTAACCATTTATATAATCCATATTTAATTTTAAATGTTGTTTTCCACTCATCTCTTTCTTTAATTCTAATTTGATACTAACCAAATTTCAAACCAAATTTGGAAAAATTAAAATTTGATACTAATTTTAGGAGACAATACTAAAAACTTGATTGTATTTTAATTATAAGCACACAACATAGTTAGAGCTAGCATCAATGAGTATAGGTCAATCATACAAGGACTGTGATTATTAGTACCAATTGTGTTTTCATTATCTAATATAAATAAATAAGTAATTAAATTATAAAAATAAAATTAAGCTAGTATAAACGATAATCAAGAGTTAATCAGGCAAAGGAATACATAAAGCCAAACAATCAATAGATACTTTACTATCTTCAATCTCATTATGATTTAATGAACACTTTTAATTTCTTAGACCAATTAAGGATTCCTAATTATAATTTTATTCTCCCTTGAGATAGATAACTCTTATTCTTAGATTATTCAATTGCAATCTTTTCCAAATCAAGACATCCTAAGAATGCATTAATTCACTCTACGAACTATTCTGAAAGGTTTTACTCTAACTTAGGAAGATCTTATGACTTTCTCTTAAATAGCTTATGCTTAACCCCCTTTATCCATACTATGATCTAGTCATTCATCTCATCTCCTGAATCTTGTTAAATGAATCAAGTGATTGATTCTTCTAATTTTGCTATTTTAATTCAATCAATTATAAAATCATAAGCAAATTAGGTATTTAATTAAACTAAAAGATCAAATAAAAACATAATTATAGTGTTCATCATATCTAAATCTATAGCCTAATTTATTTCATCATAAAATAAAGAAAACCAAATTGAAAAATAAAGAAACAAGAGATAAGAATGAGCTAATGGTTCTTGAATCTTGGTCTTTCAAGATTGATATTGATGGAATCTTTCTTTCCTTTAAGATTGCTTCTCCTTAATGTTCTCTTTGAGAATACTTGTCTTTGGAACTAATTTCTAGTCTTCCCAAATGTCTCTCTCCTTTTCTTTTATCTTTTTCTCCTTTTTGATGTAATAAAACTTCAAAATTTTACATTAAATAAGAGTAAAACACATCCTTATATTGGTCCTATGTTGTCTTATGCACCTCTCAACTTATCTTTTGTAAAAATTATAAACAAATCAGGTTTAATATCTTTGTTATCTCAATATGAACTTGTGTTATCCTAATATTGCTCTACGTTACCCCATTATAGCCCCATATTGGTCCTATATTACTCTAATTGTTAAGCAAGTTTTACTTCTATAAAACTCTCAATGTTCTACAAGTGCAAAGATTGTAAGCGCAGTAGTTGAAGTGTCGATCCCACGAGAAATTAATGAACTAATTGAATCCTAATGTTATCTAAGGTTATAACAAATGTGATAAAAATGAAAATAAAAGCTAAACAACAATTTAAACAATTGAATATGATTTGATTAAAAAAGAAAAATTGAAATTAACACAAGGAAATCAAAACAAAATACAACACTTAACAATCAAGAAATTGCACAAGAGAAGATCAAACAATTATGAGAAGAGAGGATTCATTTTATCGTCAATTGCTACCTTAATTACCTTTAATTTAATTGGTATCAGTCTTAGAATTTGAAAAGGTTGATTATTCTATCTTGAGACCTAATCATTAAACCCTAAATCATAATCCTTAATTGAATTCGAATTTCTCAATTAACAAAACAACCCATGCTCCAATTAGTTCTTAAGCAATCTAATAAACAATCGGGTCCTCACACAAGATCTCTCTTCATATAATTACTGATTTGATGTTTATATGATCTATTAGGTTGTTAATTCTCATTACCCAACCCAATAATGTTACTATCAGTTCACTCTCTCGATTTATTATCGAAGTATATAAAAACCATAAACAACCACAATACCCAAACATTCATTAACTTCAATAGAAAATAACTCATAATTGATTCAAGAATAAATCCTAAATGAAGTTAGAACATCCTTAACAAAATATTCATCATCCTCAAATCCATTTATGGGTGACAAATTGAAGAAAAAAAACTTAGTTCCCAACTTCCTTTACAAATTTTTTCAAAAATAGCTCAAAATTTTAGTATCACAGTTAGAAAAATGGTTCTAGGAATATGTAACTAAATAATTTTAGTAAAGAACAATTCAACATTGTAAGATGCATCATTAATTTTGTGATTTGCAATGAAGTATTCCATCTTAGAAAACCTATAAATAATTACAAATACGAAATAGTAACCCCTCCCAGATCTAAGTAAACCAAAAAAAAAAAATCCTTGGAGATGTCTACCTACGATTCACTAGGTATAGGTAACAGTTTGTATAATCTATAAGGTTATACTCTCGATTTAGCTTACCTACACTCCACACATCTCCCACATACTCTTTCTACATATCCTTTCATGTATGCTCAAAAGAAGTGTTCATTCAAAACATTAAGAGTCTTTTTAACACTAAAGTGCCCTATTAAACCTCCCTTATGCGATCGTTTCACTAATAAGTCTCTTAAGGAATTTGGGGTATAGAAAGCCTATTCCCTCTAAACAAAATACCCTTTATGCCTGAAGAACTTCCTAAAGGAAAATTTCTCATATGCTTTAAACATATTACTAAAATCATGATCATCATTGTATAACTCTTTAATCCGCTCACTAATCTAGTATTCAAAGTGCTTAATAAGGCATGTCTTTTAGACAATGCATTTGTCATGACGTGTTTCTTTCCTTTTTTATACTTAACCATACAAGGAAACGCCTCTATAAATTATACTAGTTGGCATGCCTTTTGCTAAGATTGTTTTGCCCTTTAATGTGCTTCAATGACTTATGGTTAGTATGGATCATAAACCATTTTAGGCCATAAGTTGTGTTGCCAAGTCTTTACAACCTAAACCAATGCATACATCTCCTTATCATAAGTTAAGTAGTTTAAGGCTATCCCACTAAGTTTGTCAATAAAGTATGCAATCGATTTCCTATTTTGCATCAAGATGACCCTAATTCCATCCCTACTGACATCACACCCTATCTCATAAGTGTTGGCAAAGTTAGGTAAAGCTAAGATAGGTGATGTACTAAGTTTCTCTTTCAATACGTTAAATGTCCTCTTTTAATCATCCCCCTCTTAAATCATACACTCTTTTAACTATCTTAGTTAAAGGTGCGAGAATGGAGCTAAAATCCTTTATAAACAATCTATATAAATTAGCCAACCAATATAAGCTCCTAATATCACTAATTGACCTATAGGTTGATCATTCCTTAATTGCCCTCACCTTTTTCTCGTCAACCTCTATTCCTTTTGCACTCACCATATAACATAAAAACACAACCTGGCTAGTGAAAAAATAACCATTTTTTTTCAAATTTACATACATTTTTTGTTGCCTAAGTACATTCGACACTTTATTTAAATGTTTAATAAACTAATCAAGTGATTTACTATAGACAAGATTGTAATTAAAATAAACAAATACAAACTTGCCAAGAAACTCATTCAAAACATGGTTCATAAGCCTAACAAAGGTAATGGGTGCATTAGATAAACCAAAAGGCATTATTAATCATTTATATAATCAATATTTAATCTTAAATGTTGTTTTCCACTCATCTCCTTCTTTAATTCTAATTTGATACTAACTAGATTTCAAATCAATTTTGGAAAAGAAATATGCACCATAAAACTCATGAAGCATATAATCTAACTTAGGAATAGGGTGATGATAATTTACAGATATTTTATTGATGGCATAGCAGTCTACGCACTTACACTATGAACCATCTTCCATTAGCACCGATAAGACTAGAATTGAACACGGACTAAGGCTCTCACACACTTAGCCTTTTTTGAGCAACTCCTACATTTGCCTTTTTTGAGCAACTCCTCCATTTTCATTTGAATTTCATTTGTTTCTTCCAAGTGTATTTTATATACTGGCTGATTGGGCAATTGTGCCCCTAGAATCAAATCTATTTGATGTTTTATTCCTCACTTAGATGGTAAATTGCTTGGCACATATTTTTAGGAAAGATATTATATTTTTACAAAACAAAAACAACACTAGGTTAATTATGGTTATCAAGATATTCATAGGATAAATTAGCTTCTTTGTAAAGCAAAAGTATCATTTGGCACTTTGTTAAAAATGCATCTCTTACATCCCCCACTTTTGCAACCATGCTCACTCCTTTCCCTTTGTGTTTTTCTCTTATATAAGTGTTGGTCATAGTGTTTGAAGTGTCTCTAAATGTTTGTGCTCATTGTTTAACACTCTTTCTCTTAACCTTGCTGGTTCATTCTTATAAAATTTCAGTTAATGTTCACAAACTTACTTTGATTAAGGAGGGACAAGAGCATATTCCATTCCATCCATAGACAATAAGTAATGATTCTTGTAACTATTATGGACTGCTTGATTATCAAACTACCCTGGACAGTCCAACAAAATATGTCAAGGTTACATAGGCACTACATCACAAAAAACTTCATCCTTATACCTTCTAATTTGAAATGCCAGTAACACTTTCCTAGACACCTTTACCTTCCTCAAGAGTGTCTTAGAATATAATGGGTATCAAATGCGTTAATAAATTAGTAGTATTGATAAATTTTATTATTGACTTGGATTGTTGGAAACAAAAGCCAAAGAGGAGAATAATCCTAAATTGATGATTTTAGGGCAGCATGGGAATTCCTGTCCAACTATCAACATCATCATTATGACAGAGTAATTGTGGCTTATGATTCTAAGAAAGCAATGGTGTGATTTTGTTGGATTCTTGTGACCAAATGATGCATGTCTTCATAAAAATGACCTAGAAAAACTATAGTGTAAACATAACATTTCTATATGGTTTTAATTTCTAATTCTAAAGGAGACTATTATGAGAAAGGATGGAGCAAATTAATTTATAATACAAGGTCTTTACTTTAATAGTAGATTGCATAAATATGACACTGGGGGACTTGTCAGATTGAAGAATTTCAATAATGACTTCAGAGAGTTTATGCAAATATAAAGGTAATAGACATGAAACTAGAGGGGTGCTTCTTCACTTTGGAGCAACAAATAAGCCTTAAAGTGGCACATGAGGAAAAAACTAGATAGGGCATAGGTCAATATGGAATGGTTTCCCCTATCATTGCACAAGACATGGTAATTAAGATAAGAAGGACTTTTCCATTTAGGTTTAATAATTTCATAATAGACGAGACAAGATTTGATGAAGCAATCCTTAGAGGAATGACATTAAAATTATAGGGATATAAGGTGTTTATCTGTGATCAAAAGCTAAAGGCTTTCAAGAAAGAGATAAAAGATCATAATAACAAGAGGAATTTACATACTAAAAAGAATGGAGAAGAATCTAGATAGAAAATGATCCAGGCCCTAGAGGATTTATATTTGCAATTTGAAATCCTTAAATTGGATGAAAAGAAAAGAATAACAATGTAGGAATACACTATAGTGATCTCAATCCATAATTCAATCTTTATGCAAAGAGCTTATAAACTGGATTAAGGAAGGCGTTAGAAAGCAAAATATTTTCACTATTAATTTAAATTAAGGAGAATCGTGAATAGAATATGCTCACTTTTTAGAAGCAATGGAGAAATTTTATCAATGCAAGAGGAGCAAAAAATGAAGTTTTCAGATACTTTGAAAGTTCTCTTGGAACATTTGCTAATAGTAAATCAAAAGTAAGTTTGCTCAAGTCTTTTATCAACTACCAATCTAATAAAAATAGAGGAGCACTTAAATAGACCCTTCATAATGCAAGATATTGAAAGAATGCTATTTGAACTTAACCCCACAAAATCTCTAGGTCAGATGGTCTCAATGGTCACTTTTATTAAAAAGCTTGGCCTTTGATTATAAATTTTGTTATAGAAGCAACTCCATAGTTCTTTGAGAATGATAAGATCCTTAAAGAAGTTAATAAAACATTTATAAGTATGTTATCAAAGGTCCAAAAACCCATCTCATTTATTCACTACTAACAAATATTATACTGTAACTTTCTCTTTAAAATTATCTCAAAATTATTGTCCTTAAGAATGAAAAAGTTGACGAGCACTATGACAAATGAAACACAAGGGACATTCTTGGAAGGAAGATAGATTCAGGATAATCTTCTATTAGCAATATAGTTATGCCCTAAAGATAGATTTTCAAAAAGCATATGATACAATTAACTGGGATTTCCTTTTACAAGTATTGGAAGTGTTTAGATTCCCCTAAGATTTAAGGAATGGGTTAAAGAATGCATAAACACTCCCTCCATCAATGTCTTAGTGAATAGGGAACCCATTAAGTTGTTTAAAGGGGATAAGGCCTGAGATAAGGGAATCTTATGTCTCTTTATCGATTCATCATATATATGGAAGTCCTGGTAAGATTGGTGAGACACAACTTATACCTAAACCCTCATTTTAGCTACCACAATAAGTGTAAGAAACTTAAATTGTTCAGCTTTATCCTTAAAGATGATTTTCTAATGTTCTCTAAGGCTAGTGATAGGTCAATCTTTTTACTAATAACTTCCTTTTAAGTGTTTAAACAGTTATCTAATCTTTAAAATAATTCAAAAAGAGCTAACTAATCATTTCATTAAGTGCCTCTAGTGAAGTTGTATGGTTGTCTAGGATCTCAAGATTACAAATTAGTAAAGCTCCATTCACTTACTTGGGACTCCTCTTATACACAAAAATGTTACAGTAAGGGACTACACACTTCTATTGAAAAAGTACAAAAAAGACTAGGATGTTCATGTAATAAGGATATTTCCTATGTTGGTAAAGTTATAAAGTCAATCATGAACTATTTACATGTGTATTAATTAGCCTATATCCTTTCAAAATAAAAAGTTAATTCATCTGAAAGATTGAAGAGAAGTTTCTTATATAGAGGGAAAAAGCAAGTAGATATATGGGTAAAGCAAGTTAAAAGGAGGTTAATAAACCAATTGTAGAGGGAAAGGATAGGGATAACCTCTATCAGCTTGACTAATAAGGTGCTCAAAGTTAAAAGATTGTGGGGAATATTAGAGACTAAGAGCAACATATAGATTAAATGGATAAATAAGTATCTATTAAAAGACAATAGCTTATGAGATATTTAACCAAGGCCAAAGATCTGTTGGTTTATGACCCAACTTATAAAGCTAAGAGACAATTTGTCAAGTTCCATAAAGTGTGAAATTGGAAATGGAGAAAGAGATTATTTATAATAATTGGAGCAGAGCAGGACCTTTGTACTTGACTAACCTATAAAAGGCTTGAAAAAATTTTTACTATCAATGCTAAAGCAAAAGAATGGATAAATGGGAACCAATAGTATAACTTCCCTTAGGAAGCAACATTAATACTACTAGACTACAAACCCGATCCAGAGAAGGAAGATAGATACATTTGGCTTCAACACTTATATATAAAATTCATAAAAGAGTCTTTTGGGAGAGTGCTAAGAGAAGGAGGGGAAAAGCTGAGATAGTAAAAGGTTACATAAAACAAAAACTTAATGCTTGAGATGTCCTGTCTAAGGTGGGTACCTATCAAACAAGTCCTACTAAGTAAGGACAATTAGGGTTCCTTAAAATTCTAGATGTTTGCATATTATGTAAGGAAGCCAATGAATCAATAACAAATATCTTCTCTTATTATAGTTACTCAAGGTGGATATGGGATAAAGTGCACAAATTATGCCACGTGAATAGGAAATGCTCAAAATATAAGGATATGCTAGAATGGTTAAGGATGGGAAAATCAATTAATAAGGGTGATAGGGTTGTGATTATCATCAATACGGAAACAACCATTTACAAGATATAGGAAGAGTGCAACATTAGCAGCTTTAGAGATAGTCATAACACTAAAAAGGTAATTCTTAAGGAGACCATGCAATGGGTTAAAGAGCATCTCATACTCAATCAGAGGATAAGAAGCTGTCAACCAAGTATGGCAAGAACATGGAGAATCCCCAATCATACATCTACTTCTCAACTATGAAAATTTTTAACCGAGATTAATCTATAGGAGGGAATCGAGGATGCAACATTCTCATCTTTAACAAAAGGAAAGTGTCAATCTCTTTGGAAATGAACTAAATGATGTAAAATACAATATGGCATAAGAAGAACTTCAAAAAAATCTAAATTCATATTATCCATAACTACCAATCTAACATAATTACTATTATATTCTAGATGTTGGTTCAAAACAAAAAGAAAAAATGAACACTTATATGAGGAGTCAATTAGTCGGCCAGAGAACAATTCTAGTAAGGATTATAATACAATAACAAGCAAGTTATGGAAAACTTCGCAATATTTGAATGAGCATCTCTTGCTATATTTAATGAAGCATGTAGTCAAGTAGCTCAGAAAAAATATTGAACCATGAAAAGATGAAATTAGCCTATTGCAAGAATTCAGCATGCAACTTGGACAAAGGACATCTATCCATAAACTAGTTTAGTAAAGCAACGATAATAGACCATCCAGCTTAGTATAAGTTAAATATCTCATAATTGGAGATGGTATTTGATAAACTCCTTTGTTTCTTAAGCCTTGTCATTTGTCTTGTATGGAACTTAATTATTATACATTAATGTAATTATTAATTTCTAAACTCATAAAATTAATTAAATTTTAAACTAGTTCTATTTGCAATGAGTTAAGTTTTGAAAATAAACAATCTTAATATTTCATTGACAAAATTATCATATTCAATTGTTAATAACAAATTAGTGGCAAAACCATCAAATTAAAATTATCAAATAATAGAAAACAAAATAAAGATCCTGGTAGTTGTATATCTAAAAAATGGGAAAACCAAGATATGGAAAATAACTACACTTTTTCTATGTTAGAAATTAATATGATAAATAAATAATTCAAAGTCAAAATAATTATAGAATATTTAATTAAATAATTAAAATAAAAATGACATTATTTTTCGAACTGTGAAGAGAAACCATACTTTCTAAGTTGACTCAATAACATTTGAATAAACTAGGTTATCAGATTAAAATAAGCACTTATTTAATTAGAAGAAAAGATGTGTCTATTCATTTAAAAGAAATTGAATTGTGTTATATAGTTTTATAAAACTGAATATGGAAATTCAAATTTATATTTAATTTTTAAACACATTAGATATGAAATTGTAATTGATATATACAAAATTTTGTGAAATCTTTTTGTTTCAAATGGAAGATTCATTTGATTTTGGTAAGAGGTAAATTATGAGTAATCGGTTTCGGTACAAAACGTAATTTGAGATTAATGGCTTCAGGAGTCTGCATCTTCCAATTTCAAGTATTTTCGATATTTTTGTATTTAAATTATGAACTGAGGGAATTATTTACTTTTTGATATTTTAAAAAAATTCTCAAAAGAGCTTCCTTTATTAAGTCGCAATAAAGTTGTGGTTAGGGTTGATCGACTCTTTCAATTCGGGCTAGGGCTTTAAAGCAAAACAACACAGTTCACGGTATCAAAGCCGACACAAAAAACCACTTAGTTTGGGCCATGGGATAAACTCATTGGCTGGTTTTCGTGCTGCCGTCTTCAATCTCCCTTGCCGGGAAAAGAAGGATATATGCTCTACATTTCTCTTCTCCAACTGTGGCTATAAGGATACATGTCTGTAAACAACACCAGCTATCACTCATGTCCTCTTCAAAACAAATCTGCAATTAATATTTCTTTTTTATGTACTTAATGATGGCATGGATGCTTTTCTGGATAAAACAAAATGAAATCCACTTGACTTCTGTATTTCTGCATCTACTAGAAAGTTTCCTAGCCAAATCTCTTTCACTTAGCACTGTCGCTTCAGTGCAGTTGGACTACAACAATTGGTTACTTAGTGGATCACGTAACACGTATCAATGTGAACTCATGAATGTATATTTCCCTTTCAAACTTGAATTATTAAGGCGTGAAACAAACACTCACTTTTAATTAACACTAACACACTGCCACTCTTAATAATTAAGCTAGTGGGCATGTTATGTTTCTGACATTTTCCAATTATGCAGCGCATCAACTGATGTATATAATTCTTGCCAATATATTCTTCTCTTCTGCAACCACTTAATAGCTAGCTGTAGTGCTTCACCAAGTTGTGGCTTGTCCACTACATGGACATGGATTTCCTTTTTACATTTAGAGGATTTAATATAGAATTATAGATATAGCTTTCATTTGGGTAATCATGTGATGGCTATAACTTTCGTGACAACAGGCCCCAATCCCCACATGCAAATATCTACTTGCCTCGACCCCAAAAGGAGTGGTTTGCCTTCGTTTTCTTGGTCGTTGTTATCAAACTCAAATCCCATCCTCTCCTTTATCCTTTCTTGTTGTTTATAAATGTATATGCTCCTATTTTAAATAGGTTTTCTTGTCATCTCATACTTTTTATTGGTCAAACATTACTGCAAAGTAAATATTGCGACCTACCTTTCAGGAATAGGCTGGACACTCCTGAAGACTGCAGGTTCATGAACCCATTTGTGACCCTTCACCTTTTCTTATTTTTGTTATTTAGTGCCAAAGAACAGGTCAGAACTTATCTGTTTTTTGCCATATTGTTGTTGAACAGTAATACCATACTCTTGTGGTGTAATCCTTTTTTTTCTTTTTTTTTTTCATTTTGGTCGTATGTCATGGGACTATGGACACATCCCACCAGATAATAGGCACCAAATTAAAGAAATTGATATGTAATAGAAGATAGAAAACTAAATTTCATGATCCCAATGCGTCTTTTCCAGGGCTTTACATATGCCATAATATCTGGGATTAAGAACAGACAGGATGTAAGTTTTTCTTGGAATGAATAGGGGGTTTTTATTGGCGTCTTAGTAAACTACTCGAGACGAGACTATTCGTGGGTGCTAGAACTTCCAAGAAGCTAAAAGTAGATTCCACTTTAACCAGAATAAGGGGCTAAGAATTGAACAAGACATAAGAAGTGACATCTTTTGTATTTATAGATATATTACAGAAGTTCTGAGAAACTTCTCACTAATTTCTGTCAATTGTGTTTATTACATGAATTGTTTTAAGTGGTAAATCTTCTAAAAACAGGCGATAGGTTTAAATTGGGCAAAGATTATATCATTCAAGTACTAAATAAGATGAAATAATATTTGCTGTCAAGGAAGCTATAAATTAAATTAAAATTAGATAATAAATATATTTCACTAGCCCTTACAAGTTCACACATATATATATAAAGAGAGCCAAGACGATGTAATCATGAATTATACTATATAAGTAAATAATATAAATATCGTTTCCTTTTATGGGTATTAATGTTTGGTAGTATCTCTTAATAGCTTTACTAAATAATGTAAGTAGTATAAAAGTATTCCATTATCTCTACATATCTTAAATTACTCAGTACTTAGCACATAATAGCGGCCAATCAAGGAAAGACATATAACTATAAATTATTAATACAATCATATACAATATAATATTAATACCTGATTTAATTGACTTGTATATGTAATTATTTAAAAAATACAATTTTTCACTTTTCATTTTTTATGATTTAAAGATGAACGTTATATATTTTTTTTCAGTTCACTCATCTGTAAGCTTCACAACTTCAATTGATTTCATAATCTTTTAAAATTCCAATCCTATAGAAGTATGACTCCTGGAATTTTAGGGTTTTATAAGTCTTATATTTTTACTCATTTTTTCTATATTCTGATAGGATTTTACTCTTATTGGTAAACAGGTTTTTAATATTATTTCAGCAAGTTACATGTTTAGAAAATTTTCTAATTTTTTTCTTAGTTATATTTATTTTCACATAAAATTTTAGGGTTAATCACATTGAATTCTTTGTGATTTGATCATTGTTTTTTCTTTTTAATTGTGATTCTTATGTTGTGAAAACTTCATGTACTTCCCTATAATATTGTTTAGCTATTATATAAGTCTTTTCGTTAAATTAAATTAGTGTTTTATATTATTCATTTATAATTTTAGAAGAATATCATATTCAAATGTAAAAGTTTTAATTTTATGCCATTTTAAGTTAAAAAATAACAAAATATGATAGAGAAAATTATATGATAGATAAACAATATCATAGAGAGGTAAGTGATACTTTTTGAAATATGAAACTTGAAAAAAGAAAAGGTCAAACTACACGAGTCCAATGAGAATTTAAAAGATATTTAAATTCAAAATCAATTCAAAAATTATATTAATTATTTTTTAATGTGATTAAGATTAATAATTAAATTGATTCGTAAATAAAATTTTAAAAAATTGTTTCTAGAATTAGAATTAATTATACTTCAATTAGCATGTATTTAACACTATATTTGTAATCTAAATTTATTTTTCACAAATAATATCTTTTTTTTTCTCTTTATCTTCTTTTCTATGCTCTTTTCTAAGTTGTAATCATGAAAATTTTAAAAAAATACTAAAGAAAACAAATCATAAGATCACCTTTACGTTTTTTTCTCTTTAAAGTTTTTTAAAAAATTTTGGACATTTAACCTCACTTATTTTCTTCACTAGTTTCACTTTAACAATATAAAGTTTAAATTCAATAAATAAGAAAATTTTACTAATGATAAAAATAACATTATTGATTTTATGTAAAATTCATAAAATTAGAAAATATTAATATTTTTGTTTAATTATTAAACTAAAATTTCAATAATAAACAAAAGTTGCATGCCTTTCCCTTTTTCTTTGTTTAATTACCTTATGCCTTATAATTTTCTTTTATAATTTTAACAACATTTTATAAAGTACTCTTGCAACAAACTAATTCAAAGCAATAATTAAGGAGTCTTTACTCGATTTGTTGATTATTAGTATATAATCAAATTAATTTTATTATTGTACTATTTTATGAATAGTTTTTGTTAAATATTATTTTTAAAAGTATGTATATAAGCTTGTGGTAAACAACTAGTTATTATACATTTAGAGTATCATTAACAACTATAAATTTTAAATATAGACTTAGGTAATCATTCAACATTATTCAAAATTATCCTAATTAAACATACATAATGATATTCAACATTTGTAATCAAAATTATAAGTTCAATAGATGGTTAAAAGTCTTATGTTTAAGTAGCGATAATGAGAAAATGTAAATGAAAGAGCCAAAGTTAAAGGTCGATTCTTTTAATACAATTAAATTTTTTTGCACAATTAATCACTTATATGGTTCGCATATAAAACCATCCATATAAATTATGTTACTCATATTCAGTTTGCATCTAAACTGATTTATTTATTGTATAATTATTTTACAATATAGGAAAATAGGCTCCCTATACTAATAAGAAGAAAGAAAAAAATTAACATTTTTTACAACACTTCAATGCGAAATCTGATGGATCGCAATATGCAGCGGAAATTAAAATTGCAATCATATATTATCTATTGCGTTTAACAACATATTAATAATAAGAATAAGTATACGATAAATACCTGGAAAGTGACGATTACTCAAATACAGAACTTCGAAAATACGAAGTCTCTATGTACTCCACACCGAAAAATATGTCCCGTTTTCAATACTTGATATGACTTTGGATAAATTTGAAGAACCCTTTCTTCAATAATAGAACAAAAACAATTTTGTTTCTATTTCTCTTGTTTACTTTTTCGTACAAAGAACAAAACCAATGAATATCACTATATTCAAACTCTTCTCTTTGTTTTACTCTCAACACGCAAAAACCGAAAGCATCACCTTTCCCATCTCTGTTTGCTAATGCTTATACAAAACCAAAAGAACAACACTATTGTTCTTCACTGTTTCCACGTATATTTCCACAAACTTGCAGAAAAACCTCTTTTTATGTCACTCACCGCACACATCACAAGAAGGAGAAGTTACAGTGTTTTCATCTATTGTCTTAAAAACCACCGCCCCAACTGAACAATGTATATCTCTTTTGTAACATCGGTTAACTTTTTAACCATTAAAAAACTAACCCACATTTTTAGTTCATTTTCAATTCATACCCTTTATGCATGCAACGTTTACATCACAAAAGACATACCTCTTCATTGTATATTTACAATGTTTTTTTAAATATGTAATTAATAATAATTATTATTTATAAAATGAAATAAAATAAAATAAAACTATTTTATTTTATTATTATTTCTAAAATGGAAATAAAATAAAACTATTTTATTTTATTCACTTTATTTTGTACAAGAGAATTTCCAATATTAATTATATTTTCTGTGTTAGCAAAAAAATAATAATATGTCATATAGATTATTTAATAAATTATCTTATAATAAAGTAAATAATCATAAACGGGAAATATTACACTCGTAAGTGTGTGACCACATAGGTTCATCACTAAGCCGGTAGTAATTA
>JAOTIZ010000008.1:15447771-15460538 GCA_027123425.1 Erythroxylum panamense | reverse complement strand
ATAAACGTAATATGATAATAAAATCATTTGCCATGTTATTAATCAAAATTAATAATCACAAAACTAAATTGTTCAATTCTATTACATAACGATTGGGTCATGGGCATAATTCCAACAAAATCTATTATATCTTTCTTATTATTGAACATCAACCCTTTAGTTTTTCCTTCTAGTTTTGCAAATGTCTATTTATATCAAGCTTTTTTTTAATAGAAATTAAAGAATCCATAAAGAGATAAGTAATATATAAGCTACTAACTAACTAAATAGCTTAGGAATACATTAACACAAACTAACACATCTCTCTAATAAACTACATGCATAAGATAACAAGTTGCAGAGAACAATCGTTAGATGATATTATAGCTTCCATGTAAACCTATATGATAAGTAGATCCACTTCGCCAAGCACATTCAACTCTTTAAGTTACCACCTTCAAGGAGAAAGCTCCTTAATCATGTCCTGGTATTAGAATAAGACTCCCTAAGTATCAACAAGCAAACGCCACTGGATTACCAAAGATCCACCACATCTTAAATGGATTTAATGAGCCACGATTTGTATCCTTATTGTTTTAATTAACTCCTGTAAGAGGATGATTTTATGTAATATTTGCCTTTAGAAAATCATTTAATTTCTTTCTTTCCATAAGGCATATGTTGTGTCACTGATAAGTGCTTAATTATTTCACATTTTTAGGTTTATATTTAGTGTGCTTTACTTGTTTATTTGAGTGTTTTTAAAGATTTAGCTATTTATTTTGTTCATATTTTATTTTCAGGTCTTGATTCAATTAGCTAGAGTAAAAAGAACAAATTTAGACAAGTTTAAAACGATTTGGAGTTGCTTTAATCAAGATATAAATCCAAAATCTAAAATTTGAATTTTAAAAGGCAAAATATGGTGACAAAATGGAGAGAGGTTCGGAAGGTGAAATTAGATGACCTAGAATGGTAGAGAAAACACATCCATCGATGTAAAGTAGATTTCACGAAAATTAAAAGGGCTTTCATTATGTTTCTTTAGTTTTTAGTTTTTAGTTTTTCCTTTAGTTTTGACATTATGTCTTCAATGATTAGGAATTAAATATTTATGTTATCTAAAAATGATGAAGCTCCGTATGGATTTTTAGTGATTTCATTTAATCTAATTTATTATTCAGTTTTATTGAAATATCTGTTCTCTATTATTTTTGAATTAATTTATGTTGATATATTGATTCATTTTTTATTTTGAGTATTTGATATTGAGAAATTCTTTGTATGAATTGATCTAGCATGTAACATCCCATTACCGGTGGCAAGGTTAGAATGATAAATGTGAGTGATTAATGAGAGCTTAGAAATGTAATTGCATGCTCATGCATATTATGTTATACACATATATATGAATAGTGAGGTCATGGCACATGAAAATAATTGTACAAGCATTCATTGACACTTTCCGATAAAATTGTTTATAAATGTGGGTTCTATTGAAAATTGTGGTTGCTTATGTTAAAAAAATGATTTGGAAAGTGTAATTGTTGACATGGAAGTTTTGGAAAATTTTGGGAACTTTGGTGAATTTAGGAATAAACTTTTGGAAAATTTTGGAAAAATAAGAAAAAGACATCGAATGGGTTTTGGAGATAGTTGAATTGTAAAGATGAAAGTTAAGGGAATTAGTTTCAAAGGAAACTAAGTTAGAGCTTAGATATGAGGAAAGTGACATGTGTCACTTAAGCTTGGTACTTTGTTAAGATGTAGGTTACTATTTCTGATAGTTGAAAAGTTAAGTTATATGTCTAGATTCATTCTTGATGGTCATCTTCTTTAAGTTTCCTTCCCACACAACGAGTTTCCCTTCTAACCCCTTCTAAGAGATTTCTCTGTTTTCCTTCCTACACCAAGCCACTTTGCTATTTGTGTCTTCCACCCTAAGAAAAAACCTTCCTTACCCCCTTTATGCTGATGAACAAGTGGTGCTTGAGAGTTAGAGCTAGTGTTGTTTTGAAGAAATTGAAGTGAAATCTAGTAGTTATGTTTTAAATGTTATGGGTATTGTTAAAATGAGACTTAAATGATGAAATATCTTTGTAAATGTGATGTTGTATCATTGTGAATGATCATTAATGATGCATAATGTGTTATAGAGATGTAATGGAAGAGATAATTTAGGTAGAAGATGAGTTAAATATGAAATGTTGAAGGTTTGAAAATCTGAAAAATGTTCACTGCATATGCTTCAGTTTTTAGCCATAACGTTTTATCTAGTTGTTCAAATGAGATGATTCTTAATTTGGATTAAACTAGAAATATATGGTTATATTTATTATGAAGACATCAAATTTTAATTTTTTTTCTAAGAGTCTCAAAATCAGTCATGAAGTGAGAACTGGGTGCGGGTGCAGTATATTGGAAGATGAATGTAAAAATTGTGTTCTGACTTCGGGAGAAAATCTGGATTGATCTAGATAGATTTTGGCAAAATTGTCTTCTTGGAAGTTGTAGATGATCTTTCCAGATTTCCAACGGTATAAAGTTTGTAAATTTTGGATATCAGAGTTGAGATATACGAGCATTACAAGTTGTAATATTGCATCGTCTTAGTTATTGTACAAAGTAAGACGAAGTTACTGTACAAAGTAAGACGCAATACTGTTTAAACTAAGATGATAGAAACTAAGATAAAGTTACTGTACATTCTAAGATGAAGTACTGTTCAAACTAAGATGAAGTTATTGTACAAAGTAAGACGAAGTACTGTTCAAACTAAGATGATAAAAACTAAGACGAAGTTACTGTACAAAGTAAGACGCAATACTGTTCAAACTAAGACGAAGTTACTGTACATTATAAGAAGAAGAACTGTTCAAACTAAGATGATAGAAACTAAAACGCAGTTACTGTACAAAGTAAGACAAAGTACTGTTCAAACTAAGACGAAGATACTGTACAAAGTAAGACGAAGTACTGTTCAAACTAAGATGATAGAAACTAAGACAAAGTTATTGTACATTCTAAAACGAAGTACTATTCAAACTAAGATGATAGAAACTAAGACGAAGTTACTGTACAAAGTAATACGAAACAAAGTAAGATGATTGAGGTCATGAACATAGTTGTTTCTTTTGGTCATAACTTCCTCTCTAGACATCCAAATGACTTGATTCTTGAACCATTGGACTTGTAAGACATTGCTATACATCTCTACCAAAAATCATAGCCCTCTGAATCTAATTGGGCAAGATTGAGTGAAAAAGTGGAATGGGTACAATGAGTGTACCCTTAAATAGTATGAACTGGTGTTATTCTACTAAACATACTTCAATATTTTGATGATATCTTGATCTGTAGAGTTCCAAATGAGATGATTTTGACTTGGAGTAAACTAGAAACATAGGGCTACAAATTATGTGAAGAAATAAATTTCTTAATCAAACTCTAAGAGTTTTAATATTTGGATGAAAGTCGAGTATAGGGTACTAACTCAGAATAAAAGCAGTCCGAGAATATTTGGAATATAACTTTCACATTGCTGAACTAAATTGAGTGATTTTTGTGTCAATGGAAAGATAAGATATAGAGGAATACTTTTCTAGATGAGAGTTTAACCAAATTAATTCATTTGTATCTTCTGATCGTACATGAACAGTAGACCCGAAAGGGGTGTCTTGGAAACTTTTGACGTGATTCAATGAGAAACGAATTGTGAATTCAATGATATTAGTGAGGCATAAACCTAAGTATAAGTTATACTCATATAAGTTTGATATGGGATCGATTTTGTGATGGAAATTACCTGGGATTATCAAGAACATGCATTGTACATAATTCATTTCGTGCATGTGCATTATTGAATACTCTTAATTGTGCAAATTGTGATATATGTGCATGTTATTTGTTATAGAGAAACAATTGAAACGTCAATCTCCAGACGTTGTTAGCACTTCCAGGCATTAGCTTCAGGAGCAACTTGTGAGTAACCTAGATGATTTCTCTCAATTATTGTCTGCTTATAATTATGTCTTGAATAATGAATGAATGTGAATGTGAGATCTATGTGCTTTATATTGTGATTGATTGTGTTACATACATTCCATTCATGAATGCATAATCAGATAATGAGAGTTGTGACTAGAGTAGCCAATGATCAGAGCGTAAAGCTCAACGAATAAAAATGAGCCTTGAGCTCACAAGCGTTTCAGAGCCTCAGGCTCAATGTGTAATGAGCTATGTATCTTCATCAGATAAGGGACAGTTATTTATGAGCCCGGTATCCAAATTGAATACAGGATAGTTCAGGTACTCAGTCACAACAACGTAACAATTGGAAAGTGTCTCATGAGCATTTCATATGTATCTTGTTAAGTATGTTTGATAGAGCGAAATGCAAATTACATATGCTTTAGTGAAATTGTGTTATTAATGTGAAATGCAAAATTGTGAAATAATTGTGATATGAATTGATGTGTTGCATGAATTGATTGAACCATTATTGGTGGTTACCTCATTGAGTTTGCAAAACTCATCAAAATTGTAATGTTGTCTTTTCAGGACCGAGGGACGACTCTAGCTTTTGAGAGGCTCTAGTGCTGTGTAGATTATGATTAGCAAGAGAAGTCATGGCTCAAAAGTCGGTAAGTTGGAATTTTTGGACAGATTAGTTAGATTGTATTTATTTTCCTCATTCATGTAGTACTATTGTATTAGGTTTTGATGATGTACATATGGAGATTGTTGAAAGTCACAATGTAGACAATCGAGTTTTTATGAAATAAATTGAGGAACAAGTTAGTTTCAAAATATTGTAGTTTTCTTATGATACTTAGTAAGTAAATTATGATACCATTCCATGTGAAGCGAATGTAGTGATCGAATATAGCGTGCCCTTATCCTAGGGTATGTATTGGGACGACCTCCGAGCGCCCCGATGCGTTTCCCTAAGTAAGGGGGCGCTACATAGCATGATCGAAAATAGTTGCTTGTAATTCTAGAGATAGGTTGATATAAATTTTCTCAATCAAGGTCAATCCTAACAGAGAAATTTATAAATTAGTTAATACAACTCTAGGGGTTTTAATTGAAAAGAGATTTCGATTAATCTACTTTAGATTACTTATTAATAATCTTGAGAAAGATATTAACATAATTGAGTGATTTCCATGGTCCAATTAACTTTAGGTTAAATTGATATATTAAGTCTTATTTAGATAAGAAATCTTAGGGGGATTCACTTTTCGAGTACCATTGGTTTTATTTATTATTTATTTAGTTTGTCAATTGTGTTGATTTGTTTTAGTTTATTACTTTAATTTTAATTTGGATTAATCACCATCGTCATAATTTTTCAGTTAGGTAATAGGAAAAGGGTTAATATTAGTACTTTTAATCTCTGTAGGATCAAAACTTGGTGCTCTATAACCTATACTATAAAAGTGATATGTGCATTTACCTAGAAAGATATATAAGGTAGGAGATCAAACATCTGTTACCAAAGCTAAAATTAAACACCAATAAGTCACCTTTTCTTACATTATGAAAATTTCTTTATGTTAACATGAATAAAATTTGTTTTGAAAGTTATAGAGATTTATATAGCTATAAACGTGCTTGTGTCTTTGACCATGTTATACAAATGGTGACAAGCGATTCACACGAGTAGAAACATACCTATGTATGTAAGTTAGGTAAGTTTTTTGTTAATGTTAATATTGCTGTGTTAAGTTGCAGCATGTTTGTGTATTTTTCCTTGTAATTTTGGTTAAGAGCACAATCTATAGCACTATTATATTATAGCCCATTTTCATCCTATCATAATGCATCCTTCTTACACACTTGTATTTTGAAATCTTAACTTAAAATTGGGCAACATGGGTAGATACACCCGCCTATATACTTTCTCATGTTATGTTAATCCCTCTTTAAAATTATCCATCTAGCCAATAAATCTCCCATTTTTTCCTTCTCCTCCATTCCTTTCTCAGCTAGGCGACCTATTCTTTTAGTTTAGATGACACTCTCGACCACTTAAACTTTATTTTTCTTAAACTCGTAACTAAATAACATGAGGTTTATGGTTTATTCATGTTTTGGAAATTTTCTAAATTGACTTAGGCAAAATTGGGTGAGTTAATCGTATCTCTTATGTCTATTTGACCGATTATGATAAAATTGAATGATTAAATTATGTTTTAGGGTCTGTTGAATTGTTTTTGGTTAAGTTGGATGATTAAATTGCTTGTTAGGATATGTTGAGTTAATTTGGATAATTTAGGTCATTAAATCACATTTCTTAGGTCTTTTGAACTAATTAGGGTGATTTTTATGTTTTAATTTTTTTTGGTTCTAAGTAACATAGTACAGTGGATTTCTCATACTTCATTCATTATATTTTATAGATTAAGGTAAGTTTTTTTTCATTCAATCCTGATTTAGAGTTGTTTACATAGTTAAATCCCATTTTTTAAAAATGCTCATATTAAAGTGGGTTGGCTATGACCTAATTATTTTTCTTCTTTTTCACTCGTTATTGTTGTATTGTGAAAGTTGATTAAAGTGGAATGCTCCCTCTTATTTGGGCATTGTGTTTCTTTTTTATATTTCAAGGCACAATGACAAAGAGAATAGACATCATACATCAGTGTCAGGTTAAGGAAGTGCTTAAAGAAAGACAAAGAAATGAAGGCACATTTATAAATCCACTGAGTCAACCCAAGCCACCATAGTCTCCACCCCTAGTTCAAACTATATTGAAATTTACTGTACCATCACATACCTCTAGATTTGAGATATTGGTGAGTATTAAAATTATATGCATAAATTGGGAGGTGCTTGATCAAGTCTTAGTAGCATAACATGTTTGAGATTTACTAAATGTTGGTAGTTAGGATCGACTCTTCATGATCAAGAAGCCCTTTTACAGATAGCTCACACATGAGTTCCTCACTACCTTTATATTGTAGAAGACACATTTTAGATGGATTTTAGATAACATTATCCAATTTCGGTTTTGAAGAGATGGAGTATGAGTTATACAAAATTTTCTATATACATGGGACTACACTCTACTGAGTTTTCTACTTCTGATGCCTATTCTCCTATGAGAGTGGGTTTTCTTGTTGGTACTAATGCATAGACATATTGGTCCATTATCAACAAACAGTGGCATTATAAGTCCACACGATCAAAGGCCTTTACACTACAATCCCTAATACTAAGTTATATGTATTCTCTACTGAGTCACGTATTAAGTGAGAGAGATGATAGTACTAGAATGGTGACCAAGATGGATATCTTTTATCTATATAGTATGAGTGAGAGAGTACCCATCCACCTTGGCCATACACTAGTTTGGTTTTTCAAGAATCAGTCATATGAAGCTATGATTGGAGCCATCTATATATCTCGTATATTAACAAATTAGTTACAGGTATGGGGTTATTCAATATATTATCTGAGATGAGGATTATTTGATAGATATATGGTACCCATCAACATGGATATTTTATGAATCACAATCTAACACAAAGTAGACAAGGCCAGTAGGGACCCCATTTTATTTTGTTTTTAGAGCATGAGGCTACTAATAGAGCTAAAGGGGATTGTCTTGATATACTAAAGGAGTGGCACAACCATAACATTCCTCCACCACCATCTCTAGCTAGAATTATGCATTTTGGTAACCCTTTTACTAATGATACTACACTTATCCAATCATTCACCTCTCCACATTATGATCAACTCCAGATCATTTGATTGGAAAGATATATGACTCATAGTCTAAAGGTTTAGAAAATGATTATAAAGTAGCACGATTGGATGCATATAGTAGATAGGTAGAGGATGTTCTTATCTATATCACTGATCATTTAAGAGTTATATTATATCTTCACCCATGAGTGCTAGTACTACTCCATCACTAACCAGATGATCCTATAGCAAAGGAACTAGCCCTAATTGAGATAGTGGCCACAACTAATTAGGAGCTCGATATTTCTTTAGCCTACTAGACTAATCTACCCAGTAGGACTAAGTATAAGGAGACTGATGATCGAATTATGGATTCCTTGGCTACTATAATAACTTAGATTGTCCACGTTTCTAGAGAGTGTGAGATTCCATTTTTTACTATGATATTTATGTTTTTATTTTGCATTTTATTTTGTGTTGACAATTAGCAATGGACTAGCCCTACTAAATTAATGTTATTTTGCCTTTTCTTTTTCTTCTCTTTTGTTGTTATACTAGACTACAACTTTTCATAAATATAGTCCACTTTTATTTTTGCTTTTTATTTCCATTTTGATGCTCTATTCCCTTTTGTTTTCTTTATGTAAGGGTTACTGCATATGATTTGGATGAAATTCACACCATGAATATGAATATTTTGTGTAAATCAGGGAAGTACCAGTTTACTTTACCTTTTCTCGTATTGATTGTCTTTCATTATTTTACTGTGCTATATTATGTACATTAGGGATAATATACACCTTTAAGTATGAGGAAGGGATATTATTATTATACTATGAATTTGATTGTATATCAAGCATATTTTAGTCCTAAATTATTGGTTCTTTATCAAAATTTTGAATATGTCATTTCTTTTCTTCAAACATCTTGAGTCATTATGAATTATTGATTTAGACTAAAATATGAGAGAAAGAAGGTATGATTAGATAGATTCTTATTTCTTACATTATGAATGATTGTTTTATAGTTGATTTAGATGGAAGTACTTGGGATTTATTCAAACATGTGCCTAAATTGTTAGCTTTTAAGCCTATGAGCAATTATCATTATTATATTATGCTTTATTTTTCTTTATTGTGTGCTTATCATATATAGTTATATGATTCTATAACTTGATTTTATTATACAGGTTGAGTCCGCATCTCTAGACTAAAGGCATTAACATAAAAAGGCATTTATAATAAACCCTTTGTTTGGGCCTTTTCTTTTTATTTTACCCTACCTTGTTTTTATACATTATACGTAAAAAAAATTAAGCTTTATCCCTTTCTTTGAATTATTTTAACCACATTACAAGTTGATAAACCATTTGTATTATTAGCTTGACATTTACTTTTACACTCTAAATGATTTTTTACCATTTTTATTGTTAGCTTGACATTTACTTTTGCACCCTAAAAGATTTTTTTTACTTGATTGCATAAGAATCTAACTAGATTAAGAAGTATCAAATATGAGGTAAGATGCAAGCTTATGTATTTGATAATATATCTTCTCTTGTGTTAATTATCAATTTTTCATATATTCTCCTTATAAGCTCTTAAGTTTTCAAGTCAGAAATATATTGAAATGAGTTGAATTCAAAAAAAGAAAAGGATAAAAGAAGACACAAAATATTTTTGTTTTAAAATTTTTGTAATTGTGAAAAGGAGTCAGAGAAGATACTTGTTCTATTCAAGGCTTTTTTTACACTTTACTTGCATTTTATAGGGAGGATATGTGCTAAACTGAATTAGATCTTTATGTAATCTTATTTGTGCAAATGCCTTCATTGTTATTAACCTAAAATCTACCCTTATCTGACCTTTACCTAAGCTCCATTACACATTAATTTAAAGACCTTTTGATTTTTTACTTTTAGTTTACTTTATAGTGGTGGAGATGTGATTTATTAGAAAGAATATGGTTAAGATTATTTCCATTCTTTAATTTGAGGGTTCTAATAACTTTCACCTTACACACTTCGAGTGACTTGAGTGACTCTTTTGTTTGAGAATGTTCAAATGCAATTGAGTTAATAAAGATCGACAAAATATCATTTACAGTGTTTATTTGTGGGAGGTAATTCTATGATTGTTTGATTATAATTGTATTCTAGTTTGATTCATAAGGTGTGGTGATCTAAAGTGTGGACAAATAGGTTAAGATATTGTTTGGGGACAAACAAATTCCTATTCGTGAGAAAGTTTGATAAGTGCTTATTCATTTACAATTTCAAATTTATATTTAGTGCATTTCATTTTTTTATTTTGGTTTTTTAATTTTTTTGATACTTATTTCATTCATAGTTTGTTTTCAGGTTATAATTCACTTATTTGGAGCCAAAGGGACAAACAAGTGTGGAGTGATTTAGAGTTGTTTTTAACCAAGTTATGGAGTTGGACAGTAGGAACACAACCTACTACATGCTTATGTTTTCTCTATTATCTCTAAATTTCAACTTACGTTGTTATGTTTAAAGAGTTTGAGGTGTATTAATGGGTTTTATATGTTACATGACCGTGCTTAAGAAGCACACATCCATATTGGATGTTAATGAACTTATGTTCATATTTTGGGTTGTGTTTATATACATGTTCATTTTGGATGGGATTTTGTGTTTCTTTTAAGTACACAACCTAGGACATGATCATGTACTTACCCATGTTTCCATCAAAAATCTGAATTTCAAATTGTTAAAGGTAAGACATGGAGACAAATTAGGGAGAGGTTTGGGAAGCACAGTTAGATGACCTAGAAGGATAAAGAAAATGAAGAATAAGAAATGAAAGATATTGGGCGTGGGTTTCAGTCGATTTAAAGTGGATTTTGTAAAGAATAAAATGCATTTGATTATGTAATTTATAATTAGGAATTAAATCCTTATGGTACCTAAATATGATATATTATAGTGATTTCAATTTAATATATTATAATCTTTAATTTTATTAAGATTAAATTATATATTCTTTATGGTTCTTAAATTGATTTATGTCAATATATTGATTCATTTTTTATTTCATACATTTGGTATTGAAAAATCCTTTGTATGAATTAAGCTAGTATAATTGAAAATAATTATATGTAATCCTAATTATAGGTTAATATAAATCTTCCAAATTAAGGTTAAAATTGATAGAGGAATTCATAAGTAGTTAATGTAATTCTAGGGGTTTTAAGATTTTGATTAATCAACCAAATATTAGTTGTCAAAAATCTTAAGAAAGAAATTATCATAATTGATGAATTTTTAAGGTTCAATGAACTTTACATTAAGTTGATTTGTAAAATCTTATTTGCATAAAAATTCCTAGGGCAATTCACTATCCAAGTACTGCTACTTTTATTGATCATTTCTTGATTTAATTTTTTTAGTTAGTCAATTATATTAGATTATTTTAGTTTATTACTCTAATTTTGATTTAGATAAATCACCATCTATATAATTTATTGATTAGATAGTAGATAAAATGTTAATAATAACACTTGTAGTCTATATGGGATCAACTCCTAGTACTCCTTATGTAGCGCCCCCTTACTGTAGCATCCCGTTACCGGAGTGACGGGTATATTGGTAAATTTGATCGGGTTAGGATTTGGTACAGGCAAAGTGTTGCATTAAACATGCATTACAGTTTCGATAGGTATTGGTAAATGTCATAAGTATATATATATGTACATACATGTATGACGATTCCCGACGTGATTGTGAAATTGGAAATGGGCATAATTGTTCAGATGAAAATTGGCTAGATTGTGTAATCGGAAATTTGGTTATAATAGGACAGATGAAAATTGGATTGTGAAAAGTGGAAATTGAGTAAGCGTATTAATTAGGTTTTGAATATGAAATTGAAATGAAACGGAATTTAGAGGAATGAAAATTGGAAAGTGAGTATAGGATTGGGTAATTGATAATTTTGTGAATTTATGGGAATTTTTCCATAATTTTTAGAGTAATGGATCCGGACCGAAAAATTGGCTTAGTGATTGATTTATTTGATTCCGAGTCCGAGAATGATTGATTATTGATATGAAACAATTGGAGTTATGATTTCGGGTTTTATCACTAATGATTATTGCGAAATTGGGAGAAAAATAGAATAAGAATCGGATGTATTAGACCCTAAGAATTGGGACATGAGGCTGATGATCACGTATATATATATATATATGTATAAGCTTAATGTAAGCTTGTTTTCTTCATTTCTCTTCGCCTTCGTCGACGGTCGTGGGTGTGAGAAATCGTGGATTTGGAGTTGTTAGAGGATTTTCAAGGGATTGAAGCTAGAATCAAGTAAGTCTTTATGTGTTTATGCCTTGTATCATTTCATTTGATCATTGATTTGAGTATGAAATTGTTTAGAGAATTTGAAAGTTTCGGATGATAGGGTTTATGAGAAATCGTTGAGTTTGATTTGGGTTTTTGATGAAAAATGCTTTAAATGATGATCTGAGGCTAGAAATAAGTAGGAAATAATGTTTGAAACTGATTGAAAGTGTTTAAAGTGGATTTGGATGAGTTTAGACCAGAAGATCAGATGAATTTCTGGGTTTCGGACGAGTTTTCTGGGTTCGCACGTCGCGACGCGTGATGAACACGCCGCGGCGAGCCTCCTTCCTATCGCGTGTCGCGGCGAATAAAATTAATTGGAGAATAAATTGGTTTTGCGCCGCGACGAGCTGGACTTGGTTGCACGCCGCGACGTATGGATTGTACGCCGCGGCGAACGCTTGCCCTTCGCACGCCGCGACGAGCAAAGGCGCATGTCGCGGCGAGCAAAAGGATTTTCGCGGCGATGCCGCGGCGAAGGAGTTGATTTGGAGAATTGGGCTTTTAGGGTTTTTGAGATTTGGGAATTTGAAATTGAGGATTTGAAATTGAGGACTCAATTGGCTCTAGAGTAAATTCTTTTTGGAGATTGGAAATTTGGGAATTGAATTTGTGATTGGGAAATTTAGGAATTTGGAATCGGAAATGTCATAACATGTATAATATTTATCGTATTTGCTATTGATTATTGAATTTGGCATAATTGGTAATGTGAGTTATT
>JAOTIZ010000008.1:15403207-15434293 GCA_027123425.1 Erythroxylum panamense | reverse complement strand
TTCCTCTTTATTATTTAACAAGAACTTAATATATTCTTATCAAGGCAACATATGGTGGTTAACATTCTTATAACTTTAGTTATAATCAACAAGTTTAGTTTTGTTTGAGTTCTTTTTCTTGATTTGAAGATGATATTAGGTTTATTCCCTATGATTGAGGTTACAAGTGGTTTCTAGCCTAAAGTTTTGGTAACTAAAGCTTTAACTCTTAAATAACAGCTATTTATCCTCTAAGAATTTGTTTTATTTTTTGTTCTTATTTGTGATTTTATTTCATCATCCATCTTATCCAATTATTTTTCAATTTAGCATTCAATTTTTTTCATTCTTCTTTAATTAATTTTATTCCATTAACTTTTATCTTATGTTTTTGAGTTAGTTTTCATTATATACGTAAAATCAAAAAAAAAGAAGAAGAAAAAAGAAAGAAAAATTCAAAACCAAAAATGCACATTAAAACCTAAATATCATATATTGCGTAACATGATTATAAAGTTTTTTAGTATGTTATAAAGTGTTTTAATCACTTTCCTATTGAAAAGGATTTTTAGCTTCATTTCATCTTCTTTACCTTCTTGTTAATTTTGACTCCTTTATTCTTTCATGTTTATTTCACTTCATTTGTTCTTTCTTATCAAGTTCACTTCCTTTATTCTTTCTTTTTTAAGTTTGAAAAATTACTATTAACTTCATTTTATCATTGTTTCCTTCTTGTTAATCCTAATTTTTATTGGTCAAAGCTAAAATCTCCATTGTTTCTTATTATTTGGTAAGACAATTGATAAACTTGTTCTTAAAGGGCTTATAAAGGGAAGATGAGTGGTAAAAGGCAACTGTAGTGAGAACATCGTAGAGAAAAGTCAAACTTGAGTGAAACATAGTGATTTATTAACCTAATCTCAATTGTGGCTTATAAAAGAGTGTGTTAACATTTTCTAACATTTTCTTAACAGGATTAAACGTAAGTAGTAGTGGAGATAATGCAAAAATTGATCTCTAGATGTTTATGAAGGTTATCCAAGACAAATTCAATGTTCCAAATATGAGGCTAATTATTTTAAAGTCCCTACCTAATCTTATATCTTCCAGAATAAACATGCTTGAGAAGAGGAAGAGGAGGATTCTAGTTATGATGAAACCAATTTTAAGAAAGGTAAAAAGGTTGTTTAGAAACAAGATAGCAATTTTAGTAGTATTAAAATTAAAATCCCTAAATTTCAAAGAAAAATTGTCAAAAATTATACTTAGAGTGGGATAGGAAGGTAGAAATAGGCATAATTTTTGACAATTTTTCTTTGAAATTTAGGGATAGGAAGGTAGAAAACTGCAGAATGATCAATACCTAGCAGTAAGATCAATTTGTAATCAATAGGCATAGAAATAGGCAAATACCTATTTGTTCATGGGAAGAGATGAAGGAAGTGATGCATAAAAGTTGTATACCTAGCCATTATCATAGGGGATTATGTAAAAAATTGCAAGGTTTGACTCAAGGTTAGCAGAAAGAATTACTAAAAGGAGATGGAGATAAACCATAATTATGGATAATGTATAGGAGGACCATGAGGTTAGTGTGGCTAGATTCATTTGTGTTTGGAATAAAGAGATAGTTGATCTAGTGGAGATATAACATTATATGGAGATAAAGGACTGTTTTGTAAAGCTATTAACATGAAAATACAATTGAAGTTTAAGGGTACTTCCAAATATGGTTTGACCTCTAACTTTCTATAAAGGTCAAATTTGAAGGAAAATAAAAATGTGCCAAAACCTAATCAAGATGTTAAAGTAAAGGATTTGATTATTGTTTTCAAAGGTAAAATTAAAACTACATCATATTTTAAGTCATGTAATGTAAGTGGTTTAAGTGCTGATGATTTAATTATTAATATCTAAATAAAAGATCTATGGATGTTATAGATAATAGTAAGTAGAGAGTGTTAGTTCAAATGATGATGAGATGCCACCATTAGAGAATGGTTTCAAGGACCCATTCATGGAGATGTATTGGTTACTAGGCATGTTTTTAACATGTAGCATAAGTAGGATGTTAAGGAGGTCCAATGTGAGAAAAATGTTTTTATTCAAAATGAATGTATGTGAATAATAAGGCATATAGCATAATTATTAATCGTAGTAGTTATACTAATGATGCTACTACTTTGTTGTTTAAAAAGATGAAGTTGGCTAGATTAATGTATCCTAAACCATATAAGTTGTAATTTCTAAATAAATGTGGATATTAAAGTGACAAAGTAGGTGTTATTACCATTCTCTATTGGCAACTACAAGGATGAGATTATATGTGATTTAGAACTGATGCATACTAATCATATACTTTTAGGGCATCCACATTAATATGATAGAAAGGTCACCTATAATGGGTATAAGAATAGATACCCTATTGTAATGAATAAATAAAATATTTTATTATCACCTTTCAAATTATAGGATGTATATGAGGATTAGATGAGGATAGCTAAAGATTGTAAGATGAGGAAAGAAATAAATGATTGCTCAAGAAAAGATAAGGGTGATAAAAGGGGAGAATGTGTGCAAGATTGTGAGAAGAGTATTAAGGTGTACGAAGGAGGGAAAATATTTAGAGAATGGAGCATAAAATAGAGAGAAAAGTAAGAGAGTTAATGCTTTTATTAGTAGTTTTAACATTAAGAGTTCTATATTAGTAAGGTAGCAACTACTTGTACTTTTACACAAGAATTGTTGATTTTTTTTAATTTTCTTAGTGTTGTTGCTTCTTTGTTGCATAAATTTGCAAATCTCTTTTATGAGAAAATAGCACGTGGTTTACCTCCTTTAAGAGGTATAAAACACGAAATAGAGTTAATTATCAGCTTATCAATCCTAAATAGACTAGCTTATAGAGCTAGTCCTGAGAATACAAAAGAGATTTAAAGGCAAATGGATGAGTTAATGAAAAAGGTATTCATAAGGGAGATTTTTAGTCCATGTTTGGTTTATGTGATTTTGGTGCTAAAAAAGTGTCAAATGTCGATCCATTAATAAAATCACTATAAAGTATAGACGTTCTATATATAGGTTTGATGATATACTTGATAAATTGTATAGTTCATGTATGTTTTCTAAATTTGATTTGAAGATATGGCTATAATCAAATTTGCATGAAAAAGAGTGATGAATGGAAAATTCCTTTTAAGATAAAATATGGTTTATATAAATAGTTAGTGATGCCATTTGATTTAACTAATACACCTAATACCTTTATGAGGTTAATGAATTACGTTTTTATTCTTTTGTTGTAAAATTTTTTATAGTCTATTTTGATGATATTTTAATGTACAGTAAGAACTTGGATGATTATATTGAACATTTGCATGTTATTTTTATGTTTTAATGGAAAATAAGTTGTATGTTGATATTAAGAAGTGTGCATTTTGCATGGAATCATTTTTGCCTTAGTTTTATTAAAAGTTCGCATAGAATAAGATTAAGGAAATTAGGGACCAATCTACAATTAGAAATGCAAATGAGGTAAGTTTTCATGTATTAACAAGTTCTTATAGAAGTTTTTTGAAAGACTTTAGTTTTATGATAACACCCCTAGATGAACTTGTTAGAAAGAATGTTGAGTTTACATCGGATGATGTGCATGAGAAAGCTTTTAATACCTTGAAAGATAAGTTGACTGATGCATCTTTATTATGTTTTGTTGGGCCCTAGGTCACGGTACATATTTTGAGGCTACTATACGAGACGACTATGAGAGGAAGAGGTCGCGCACTCGAAATTTTAAGGAGACTAGTAGCGTCAACTCTGGTAGACTTCGTCGCAGCAAACTAAATGTTTTGCCGCAGCGAAACCTTGTATGCAATGCATAGGACCCGTTGGGAAAAATACGCCACGATGAAAGTCATTCTTTTGCCGCGACAAAGTTTCAGATGGACACCAACTCCTCTCGGGAAAAATACGTCGAGGCAAAAGTCTGTGATTCGCTACAACGAAGCTCTCTGACTAAGCGAGCGTAGCTCTCAGGGAAGGTTCGTCGTGGTGAAACGTAATGAAACCAGCACCCAGTCCTAACATTTAACACACTAGTTATACACATACGTAACAATTTACAACCACATTAACCATTCAAACAAAAGATAATTATGAACATATACAAAAGAGACTTCTTCAATTCTCATTACTGAATCAAACGAAGTTGAGTCTAGTTTTAGTTACATATCAACCAACATATCAATAATTTAATACAAAATACAAATGGATGCCTAATGTTTGATATGCTTATAAAGATATCCAAAAATATAGTCACTAACTTAGTTACAAAAGATCTCTAACTATCTTAGAGTTTCCAATGCGTTACAAGGATCAACAATCTTCTCGTTCTGTACCTGAGGAGTGGAAAATAATGGATTGAGCTATAAAGTTCAGTGGCTAATATATTTATAGCTATCGGTAACGAGCCATATAATCAAGCATATATATATATATACATCTATATCTCATCTTATTCTAGCAAGTCAATCACCCATAATTCTAGCTCAAAAACTCAAAATTAAGGAAGTTAACGCATAACACATAACGTGTACATTTAACCGTCAAACATACCACTCAAATGCATCATACTTGACAAATCAAAGATGAAATGCACAAACCAATGGCTTGAAAGTCCCATGGGTCGAAATGGAGAAACTGAAGTTTACACTATAAACAAAATGAGTCTGTTTCTTAAGATCTCATATACCACAAGAGGGCAGCTAAGAGAAGGCTTAAGTCAACGGGCACGTGACGAATGAAATGGTTTCTCTCTTGCCCAAACACAAGTAAATATTCATACTTAATTCAATTCATCATACTTTCATGCTTCTTATGCTTTTCCGTCATTTCATTTATACGAAATGTCATAATCTTTTTCAAGGTATAACATAATCATGAATCATCATGCATTTTTCAACATTCACAACAATTCACAAATAATTAATTAAGAATACACATATAGGCAAGAAATTTGCTCATTTACACAATAACTATAAATACATTACCCACCTAAAGTGCTTGGAAATTCCAAGTTCAAAGTTGCCTTTCCTCTTACTCTTGTATAGGGCTTCCTTGGTTTTCTAAAACAAACCAAATTCATTCAACACAACATTCAAGTGTAAAATAATAAAACTCCAAAATAAAAAATGATAAAATTAAACCCTAACTTAACCTACCCATAGTTCATCTAGGTTAGAAAAACCAAAAGCTAGTTTAGAAATCCATGAAAAATCAACATGGTTTCTCTTCTTTCTTCCAACACAAACCTCTTTCCCTGCCTAAGCAAGAAGAAAAGATGAACTTACCTTACACAAGTTGATTCTTCCTCTTTTCTAGCTTCCCCATGTTTTCTCTTCTTCCTTCCATAGCTCCCACAATTTTCTTCCCTTCTTTCTTTCTCACGTTTTTCTCTTCTCTTCTTTCTCTCTTTCACATTCTTCCCTTCTTTCTCTTATTCAAGACAACAATTTGTCTTGATTTTCCAAAAATACCCCCTTCATTTAATCAAAAGACTACTTACTCCTTAGGCTATTTAATCACCATACTATACTCTAATTAATTCTAACATTTCCATTCTAATTTCTAATTGCTACTTATGCTCACTAACTTAATGACTCAATTCTAAAAATGAATAAAAATAAATGAATAACTAATAATAAAAAAGAAATTGGGATCCAACATGTTTGCTTAATTTTGAAAAAGCTTTTAAGGTTGAATTTGATGCATCCAGCATTAGTATGAGGGCTATTTTAATGCAAGATCCAAACTACTTGCTTACTTTCAATGAAAATTTTAATAAGGCAACATTGAGTTATCCTTCTTATAATAAAGAGGTACATGTATTAGTAAAAACCTTACAAACATGACAATACTTTTATGGCTGAGTAATTCATAATCCATTCTAATCATGAGATCTAGGAGTTCTTGAAATCCTAAGGTAAGCTTAATAAGAGATATGCCAAATAGTTAGAGTTTATCGAAACATTTTCATATATGATTAAGTATAAGAATGGAAAGGAAAATGCTGTATTGATGCATTATTTAAAAGGTACACATTGCTTAGTTGACTGCAAACTAAATTACTTAGTTTAAGTTTATTAAAGATATATATGTCAATGATATTGATTTCGGCCAAATGTAGAATGTATGTCATATATGTGTTATTATAGGCATGGTGTGGTTTTATTTAAGAAAGATAAATTTTGTATATCTATAGGTTCTTTGCATGAATTTTTGGTTAAAAAGACTTATGGAGGTAGTTTAATAGGACATCTTGGTGTACAAAGGACTTTAGATACATTGCATGAGCATTTTTATTAGCCTAATATGAAGCATATTATGTAATTTTTTCATAAAAAGTGTATAATATGTAAGCAAGCAAAATCTAAAGTTTCATCCTAGAGGCAATAGACATTATAAGTGTTAGAGAAGATAAATGACAATGCATAAAAATTATATTTTCCAAGCAACTATAGTGATATGAGTGCTATTTTTAATGTTGTTGATTTATCTTTAAATGATTAGGTGATTTGAGGAAAAATACTTTCGAGGAAGTGGCGGGAGAATGATGAATATCAACTTGTACTAGTAAAAGCATCTTTTTTTCAACCATTTCTTACAATACCTTTCTAAGAAACTGAAGGTTTGATGATTAGGACAAAGACCAAACACATAAAGGTAGCTTTGCAAGGATTAATCATGGAGATGCAAGAAAAGGAGATTATTCAAGATAAATAAGATGCATTCCCAGGATTGATCACTTCTTTACATATTTTTAAAGATGGAATATAATTAATACATAAAGAATATGACTAGGACAAAATTGGAGAATAAGGAAGTATAATGTAGTGTCATATTAGTAACCGACACCAATCTTACACTAAAATCAAGAGGTTTGAGGAAAAAAACAAATTATTAATAGAACAAGCTTATAACTAGTACCAAAATCATCTTTGTTGAATACCCAAAATGTTTCATAATAAAACTGACACTGGTGTGAGTCCTGGACAAGCACCAATCACGTAGGAATAAGTGTTTTATTTGTGTTAAACTTCAAATTTCTATTTATATAATAATTAACTTTTTAAATTTATTTAGTCTTTTTCTGCCTAAATTATGATACAAATGTTTTTTCCTTTTAGAACTCTAATTCTTAGATGTTTTATGCCAATAAGAGACATAGTATTGATGTAGTTCAAGGATCATCAAATTATAATTCAAACGGAAAGGTTTCTTTATTTTTTTAAGAATTTCCTCTTTGTTTGTTAACAATAACTTAATTTGATCTTATTAAGGTAACTTGTGGTGGTAAAAATTCTTATCGATTTCGATCTAATCAACATATTTAGTTAGAACTGAGTTTCTTTACTTGATTTGAAGATGATCTTAAGATTTTATTTCTTATGCTTTGAGTTTTAGGCAGTTTCTATCCTAAGGCTAAAATTACAAACTAAAATAAAATTAGCCTTACAAAAAGGGCTCTCTTCTTATTTTGCATTTATTTACACAACAGAACTGAGTGAGAAAGATGGAATAGTTGATTGAATCTTTTTTTATTACTTTGGAATAACTATCATTCATTTGGCCATAAAAGATTTGACATAACATTTTGGCAACAACACAATAGACTTATGGAAAAAAATTTACGGCCAAATAAACAAGATTTATTCAAAAGAAATTTAAAAAAAAAACCTACTACTCTCGCTTTTATTTTCTCTAGTCTCTTGTGTGAATAAATGAAAAAAAGAATAAAACTCTTATTTAGTATTAGGTTATGTTTTACTTATAATTAAAATAAGTAATTTGAAGTTAATTTTTTCAAATCATGTCCCATAAATTAATTAAATAGTTGATCTATTAATCCAAGTCACTTAAATTTGTGATAATTTTTAGTGACGGTTAAAGTCGGACTATATTTTATATAAAATGAAAATTCATATATATTAAAATAATAATAAAAAGTTTTAATTAATTTTGATAACTTATTAAAGTTGGGGATTAAAATCAATTTTATCTTAAACATCGATCATAAAGTATACATATTTTATTAATTATATCGTTAAATTTAAAATTTATAAATAAACACAAATTATACAAAAAAAATTAAAAGGAACACGGGTACTATTTAAGGAAAACACACCTAAATTTGTTTAATATTTTTTGATCAATTTTGACGTGGAGCTTTAGATTAGAAAATCTATTTATTTATTTATTGTGATTTACTTTTATTAGGACTATAAGGACGTTTTTATCCTTATTATTAGGTTCTAAGTCATTATAACTCATATAAATACTTCTTTATTGTATTACGGAATAACTTTTGCCTATTTTCAATCAAAATACTCTATTTCTATTAAGGTTTTCGTCTACCTTTTAAATTCTTTTTAGATCTCGGATTAGATCTACATTTTCTATACTCTTTGATTAGAGTACTATGTTTCTGTGCTGCGTCAGATGGTATCAGAGCCTTGAAAACCCAAAGTTTATTCGTTTGACAATGGCCAACACCAATAACGACGTTCGTGGGTTACCCAAAGTTTGGGAGTCAATTCGCAATATGAAACGGTAGTTGGTGTTGACTCAGGACCAATTGCAAATGTTGTTGTGAGGAGACAACACAAGAAGAATTAAGGAACTAGTTGTTAGGGAATTTGACTCTGCGAGGCATATTTAGATTCAAAATCTCGTGTCATGGAATCGTGAAAATAGTTCTAGTGATGAGGAAGAAGTCATCCAGCCAAGACGAAGAGGAGACTATAAATATAAACTTAAGGTAGATATCCCATCTTTTAGAAAAGATCTAGACATTAAAGGCTTTCTTGATTGGTTAGCAGAGGTAGAGAGATTCTTCGATTATACCGAGATTATAGAAGATAAGAAAGTGAAATTGATGACCTACCATCTAAAAAGGGGAGCTTTCATATGGTGGGAACATTTGCGGGAGTCAAGAAGGAGAGAAGGGCATAATACGGTTTCTTCATAGAGGAGGATGAAGTAATTGCTTAAAAGGAGATTCTTACTGCCAGATTATGATCAATATATTTTCGATGCATATTAGCAATATCATCAAGGCGGTCATAGCTTCCATGAATATATAGTGGAGTTTTTGTGGTTGGCAGTCCTTAACCAGTTGTTTGAATCTTAACCTCAACAAGCCTCTCGCTACTTGAGAGAGTTGAGATTGAATATAAAAGAGAAGATAGGAATTCAGATTGTGTGTACAGTGCAAGATGCAAGAAATTTAGCTATGAAAGTTGAATCTATACTAAATGAGAAGCAACAGGAGTTTAAGTGCCATACAGGTGAGAAGAATCTAGGTGATAAAGGAAAGGAGGTGGTTATTGCAACCCTTACGAGTAGTGTTGGCAAAGGAAGCACTAATGGCGGAAGCTCAAACAAAGTAGCTCAAACAACTCCCAAACCTGCCAATTCGTATACTAAACTAGCTTTATCAAAGTGTTACAAGCGCGGCAAACTAGGACACAAATCTAATGAGTGTCCAAAAAGGAAAGCAGTAAACATGGTGGAACAGCAAGAAGAAGAAGATGAAGAGGAAGTGTGTGGGCCCGAAGGTGATGGTTGGAAAAAGTAGGGAAAAGAGGATGAGGAGATGTATGTGTGTGTCGTTAGAGGACCAATTTGCAAAGACATAAACTCTTTCATATGAGGTGTTTGGTGTTAGGGAATTTGTGTGAGTTGATCATTGATGGAGGGAGTTAGGAAAATATTATAAGTCCAGCTATTGTGAAAAAGCTACAGTTAACCACCGAGCCACATCCATATCCTTATAGCATTGGGTGAATCAAGGAGGTTGGCCAAATTCTGGTCAAAGAATGGTGAAAAGTGACATTTTCTATTGGAAAGTATCAGGATGAGCACTACTGTGACGTAGTAGAGATGGAAGCATGTCAGATTCTGTTAGGAAGACCATGACAGTTTGATGTAGTTGCAATGCATTCGGGAAGAAAAATACATAACATCTTGTAAAAGATGGCATAAAATATACTTTAATACCTATCAGTGGCGTGAAGTCTCAAGGAAAGATCAAGAAGCCTTTGTTATAGGTAAAGAATAATCGAGGCAAATTTATTGATGAGATGAAGGAAACAAAAGACGTGTATCTATTATTGGTTAAAGGGGAAGAGCTAGTAGAAAGCAAGCTCGAGCCTGTGGTACCTCAAAAAGTGCAATCTATATTAGAGGAGTTTGTAGATGTAACTCCATAGGACTTATCAGAGGGATTACCACCTATGTGTGATATCTAGCACCATATTGACTTGGTTCGAGGAGCCAGCTTGCCTAATCTGCCTCATTATAGGATGAGCCTAAAAAAGAATAAGATTATATGGGAGAAAGTAGAGGAGTTGATAAGTAAAGGCCATATTCAGGAGAATATGAGTCCATGTGTAGTGTCATCATTACTTACATCGAAGAAGGATGGGAGTTTGAGGATGTGTGTTGATAGTAGAGCGATCAACAAAATCACTATTGACTATAAATTTCCCATTCCGAGGCTTAATGATATGTTAGATCAACTGAGTGGAGTCATTATTTTCTTTAAAATTGATCTTCGAAGTGGATACCATCAAATAAGAATAAGGCCTAGAGATGAGTAGCCTTCAAGACAAGGGATGATTTATGCGATTGGTTGGTTATGCCTTTCGGATTATCCAACACACCTAGCACTTTTATGCGTTTTATGAACTAGGTGTTATGACTTTTCATCGGTAAGTTTGTGGTTGTTTATTTTGATGATATTCTTATCTACAGTAGATATATTGAAGAGCATGTGGGACATTTAAGGCATGTATTCGAGGCTTTAAGAGAAAATCAATTATATTATAACTTAAAGAAATGCCTATTTATGTTGGAAAATTTGCTATTCCTCGGATATGTTGTAGAAAAAGATGGCATCTGAGTGGATAAAGGTAAGGTAGAGGCTATTAGAAAATGGTCTACATCGAGAATCGTTGGAGGTGTGAGGAGTTTTCATGGTTTGCTGACATTCTATAGGAGGTTTATTAAGAATTTCATAAGCATTGTAGCTCCTATTATGGACTGTCTGAAGAAAGGGAAGTTTAGATGGGAAGAAGAGAAAAAACAAAGCTTTGCCCTTATCAAGGAGAAACTATGTATAACACTGATCCTAGCCTTATCAAACTTTGAAAAGTTATTTGAAGCGAAGTGTGATGCGAGTGGGATAAGTATCAGGGTAGTATTATCCCAAAAGAAAAGGCTTGTGGCATACTTCAGTGAGAAACTAAACGAGGCAAGGCAAAAATGGGCTACCTATGGTAAGGATTTCCATGCCATTGTGAGGGCGTAAAGCAAAAATAGGCTACCTATGATAAGGAGTTCCATGTCATTGTGAGGGCTCTGAAGACATAGGAGCACTACTTAATTAGAAAGGAGTTTATTCTTTATACCAATTACCAAGCATTGAAGTATTTGGAAATTCAGAAGCTATTGAAGACCAAGATACATGCTAGATAGTCAGCTTATATTGACAAGTTCCCCTATAAACTTGTCCATAAAGCTGGGAGAAATAATGTAGTGGTAGACACGTTGATTCGACGTGTAGCCATGATCAAAACACTAACAGTTGAGATTGAAGGTTTTGAATACTTGAAAGACTTATATGTTGACGATGAATACTTCAAAGGAATATAACAAACTTGTCAAGGAGAGAAGTCATATAAAGACTACCACATTCATGATAGGTGACTTATGAGAGGTAACCAACTATGCCTCCCATAGACATCAACAAGGCAGAAGATAATTACAGACTTACACGGAGGAGGGTTAGCTGGACACTTGGGTAGAGATAAGATACTCGAGGAGGTATGTAAAGGTTTTTTTGTCCTAAATTGAGGAGAGATGTTGTTTCTATTGTTTCTAGGTGCCAGATTTGCCAAACTTATAAAAGTCATGCATCAAACGTAGGTTTATACATACCATTACTTGTGCCTGACAATATTTGGAAAGATCTTTCTATGGTCTTTGTACTAGGTTTACCAAGAACCCAAAGGGGTATGGATTCAGTTTTCATAGTGGTCGACAGATTCTCTAAGATGGCAAACTTTTTACCATTTAAGAAGACAACAAATGTGACAACCATTGCTAAACTGTTCTTCCGAGAGGTGGTGAGGCTCCATGAGGTTCCAAAATCAATTAACTGTGATAGAGACACTAAGTTTCTGAGTCATTTTTGGAGAACTTTGTGGGGTATGTTTGATTCATCCTTAAACTATAGTAGCACATCTCACCCATAGACTGATGGACAGACTGAAGTGGTGAATAGAACTCTGGCTAATTTAGTGTGATGTATTTGTCATGATAAGCCAAAGAATTGGGATTTTCTTATTGTATAAGCTGAGTTTGCCTACAACAATGTTATCCATGACTCTATATAGGTCGATCTCCATTCTTTGTGGTTTACACTAAGGTACCAAATCATGTACTAGACCTTATTCAGTTACATAAAAATGTTAGCATCCATAAGAGTGCAACCAAGTTTGCTAAAGAAACCCAAGAAATACAAGTCGAGGTGAAGGAACAACTTGAAAAAGCTAATGCAAAGTATAAGGCTAATGTGGACCCACATAGGAAGAATAAAGTGTTTAAGGTGAGAGATGAAGTAATGGTGTTTATGAACAAAAAGCGGATTACTAAACATCACCACAAGTTGAAGGCCAATAAGTATGGTCCATTCAATATCATGAAGAAAATTAATGACAATGCATATGTCATTCATTCAGTTACGTTCGTGGATAAGTAATATCAACCCAACCTTTAATGTTGTGGATATTTATCCCTACTTACCGAAGTGCAAGTTAGGTTATCCAGAGCATAACTCGAGCACGAGTTCTTTACCAATTGAGGGTATTGACGTAGAGCTTTAAATTGAAAAATCTATTTATTTATTTATTGTGTTTTACTTTTATTAGGACTACAAGAACGTTTTTATCCTTATTATTGGGTTCTAGGTCATTATAACTTATATAAATACTTCTTTATTATATTGTGGAAGAACTTTTGCCTATTTTCAATCAAAATACTATATTTCTCTTAAGGTTTTTGTCTACCTTTTGATTTCTTTGTAGATCTTGGATTAGATATGTGTTTTCTGTACTCTTAGATTAGAGTACTGCATTTTCGCGCTGCGTCAAATTTTTACCAATGTAACAATATGAACACCTCCACTCATCTTAAGCAATTGTAAAATATAAATAAATAAAAAGACATAAATCAAAAATAATCGCACAATTAATCCCCAATTTTTACCTAATTCATTGAGCCATTTTTGCAAGTTTTTGGAGTCATCCTATATGACTACACAAATGATCAACTCGCCAATGCAACATCCTCCAGCACCCATTTCTTCTGCTACTATCAAAATTTCAACCCTCCACAGATCATTCTCGTGGTGGTTGTGGCCAGGTTTTTTTAATTGGAATTTTTTTACCATTTACCTTTGCCACTGCAAAAACAGAGCTAGACTATTTTCAAGGTCTCACTTAATCAAACCCCCCTTGGTCTAGTTAGAAGAAAACTTGAACTGATTTATATTGCTAGAGGAGTTAACTTCAACGATCACTAGGTTCATTGTTTTCTTTATCCATCTAAGCATGTAATCAAAAGATCTATTTTCTCGCACCAAAATCACAATGATCTTTGTTTTGGTTTGGTTCCAGGTCAGGCGGTAAAAATCGATGACATTATGAGAAACCATAAGATAATAACACAAATGGAGATGATATGGATTTGGAATCTCTCATAATCACTTGAAAATATGTTTAGTCTTTAAATAAGTAACAAATTTTGCAAGTTTTGAGTACAAAATAATGAATTTTTATTATAATAACTTTAAAAGTATCAATTGAAATTTGTTGAAAGTGTTATACTTTCATCAATTATGCTCTTTCTTTTTTATACTTCCAACGAGAAAAGGAGGTGTATTATAATTATTTCTCAAACTGAAGTTGAGAGGAGGTTTCACATTAATAAAATTTGTCAAAAATTGTTATTATATATCGATCTTCACACGTATTTTTTAATTTATGTGTTCTTTTTGATAAACTGCAAGGTTTGTATATGATTAATAAAATATTAATAATTCAGGAAGCTTTTACTATTTTCTCTTAAATATATATACCAGTTGTAGATTTAATATAATTGACTTAAACGCTATCTTAGATTATTTTTAAAATTTATATTGGCTATGGTTTCTTCAAGCATACAATTGCCAATTTATTCTTATGAATCGGAAACTAAACGAAACAAAGTTAACTAATAGAAGTGTTGATAATTGTTAGGAAGTTAAAGATGGGAAATGAGCTAAAAAGGCATATTTTTTGTTCCTTCTTAGTTTATCTTGCATTATCAGAATTGATCTGGAGACAACATTTGATTCCTCTTCTTCCAAGTCTGGCGCGCTTCAATTCATGTAATAAATACCAATGATTCTCCTGAATTTAATTATTAATTTAAAATGGAATGCCAAGTGGTCCATGACCTCCATACAGCTAACTTAAAGGTTGCAAGCTTGGAAGTATTAAATTGGTGAAGGAAATGCTTAAGATGTGTGGCTATCGGAGACTTTAAGGGTGTGGTTTACCCTTCCTATACAATCCTCGGTTCCCACCCAATTTTCACTTATTTATCACTAATCTAAAACATTATTTTTGTAACCCTAACCTAAACAACTCATAACTTAGCCGAATCCTTACAAATCAATGCTGAAACTTTGTATTCTTACATTTGGGTATAAAACTGGTGTAAACCAAACAACCGGAAATCCTAATATATATGATGCGATAAGCTTTAAGGCTGACAAAACATAGTAACACCATTTTGAAATGTTTTGCCACAATATAACAGTACTCAGGCTTCTATTGCATCTTCATCGTTGAAAAATAAAAATCTCGTAACAATTTATGGAAATTTATCAGTTTTGGACTTATTTACATTTTCTTTTCCTACTTTAGTGGGAAAAATATATGATGTTGTATATGCTCCCTTCTTTTAACTACAACACTTAGTAACTTCTGTTTAATCTTTCTCCTTACTTTCAATTTTCTTAAATTTTAATTATTTTAAAGAATTCATATATCTTAATTTTCAATTAAAAATAATCATGAAATATACACGATATAAAAATCATACATGAGCTAATCAAATATCACCGACATGATAACTTAACTTAATTTTAAAACTCGATTTGAACTAATTAAACTACATTTAAAATAATAATTAATATATTTATAATAAATTATTAATTTAGATCAAGTTTAATTAATTTAGTTTGAGTTTAAGAACTAGATCTAATCATCATGTAAATAGTATTTGATTGATTTATATGCGGTATTCATGTCACATATATTTTGTTATTATTTATTAACTAAGAAATTTTATAAAAAAATTAAAACTAATACAGAGTTTTAACATTTTTTAAAGATTAATAAATTGTTCAAAATTTTCTTAAACTATAAAGAAATTTACATGTCTTTTATCTTTATATGTCTTTTACTTTAGAAACAAAATTGAAAGATTGCTTATATATATATAGTTAGAACTCGGGTGTAATTTAAATAACTCTAAAACACTATATAATGGAGAAAAATTAAAAACGAGTATAAAAACATAACATTTAAAAGTCACAAGATAAAGAACTAAATTAGAAATGAAAACAAAACGTCAAACTAGAAGAAATGCTTTCTAAATACTAAAACACATTTCTAATTACAAGGGACATTTTTTAAATGAAATCAGAAGAAGCTCTAATATTTTTCGTAAATCATTCTTGCCTTTTCTTTTCTAGAGAAAATAATCATAATGTTGTATCGAAAAGTAAAATAATCATGCAATAGCTCAATCATTTCCACTTCTCATCTTTTATCTGTGATCACAATTGGATGGAATTTCGAATATTAAACGACCCAACACCATCCCAAATTCTCAACTAGTGCACCAAAAGCATGTTAATCCCTAAGAATCGAAGAAGAATGGATCATAAATGTGCTGGTAATATTTCATATATATTCCATCCTTTATACCTGAACGTTAGTAATTTAAAAAATGCATAAATTGGAACTTCTATTCTATTAATAAACATAAAAAGTAAATAAAGTTAACTGTGATCATTTACAAATATCCAAATTGTAATTTAAATTCATAATTGCAAGTTTAAATATAATTTAATTACACATTGATTTAGCCTTAATTAAATGCTATTGAACTAGATTTATTCGAATTTGGGTTTAAAATTTTTCTATTCTAATTTTAAATTTTTTGAATATGATAGGCTAAAGTATCGATGGTTTGTTTACACTCTAGTTTCATTGTCACATTTAGCAACTTTATTATCTGATATATCAAATATGGTCCCCTTTTATTTTTCTCTTATCCACGAACGTGACAAAAATAAAGAACAATGAAAAATACGATTAAGAAGAACAGTAGTAAAGACTCAAGTACGATTGGTCCCCGCCGACAAGACTGCCCACATTAAATGTATATATTCATAGCAACTCTAAAGGCAGCCGTCTTTTCGGGGTTTGTTCCTCTGCTTATGGCCTTTAATATTACACCTTCAATGTGCTTACCCCTTATATGTTAAACAATGTATGTATTACAAAGAATGGTAGCACTGGCATCCTTGAAAAGAAAAGGTTTAATGCCTACACTATTACACCGATTTCGTCGTTTTACCTTGGTGGACGATTGAGTTGCTTAGTGACTTTCTACTTCTGCTTTTATTTTGGTATACGCATAATAGCCAAAAATAACCAAGAATCCTCTGGTTCAATTGACTTTCCCCCTAGTGCTTCGTGGCTGTACATGGTTCAAGTCGTCTAAACATTAAAAAATTGGAAAAGATAGTATATGCAGATAAGAGAATTAAATAAATCCCGATTATCACTCATTTTAGTGTTGACAAGGTCAAATCATTGACTATTGTAACATGAATCGGCCTATAATCTAACTCCTATATGGGATTTTATGTCTAGACTAGAGTTCTTGACTGACAAGGAACGATGAAATATCCATTCAATACAAAGATATGAATAAGGATGATTAATATGGAAATGGAGATGACATGTACTTAGAAAGGAACAATATGTTGGCAAGTAACAACATCATAATGTTATTCTATATTAATGCAAACTGGCAAAGTTGCTGGTGAAGTAACCTATCCAAAAACGAACTTGGAAAAACATAGTACTTTAACCCAAAGAAGAAGTGGTCAAATCCAACGACATAACTTGACTTTCTGAACGTTTGGTTCTTTATATTGACGGTTATAAGCGAAACAAACAAAGTGTGGACAACATAGAGAGGGAGAGAGACCCAGTAGATAGCAACATGCTTCCCCAGAAGATGCAGTCTCTCGTATATAATGAAGGCCCAATTCCCAAGATGAAAACAGAGAGCGAGAGCATCTAGAGAAATGAGCTACTAGTCCTATCCATCGAAGCAAAGTATGAATCGGACGGCAGGGAATAGGGTTGAAAAGGAGTCAAATCGCACGGCCGCGAATAAATCAGAAGTCATCGGGCTTATGATAGCAAAACGTACCCTCAAACAATCTGAGCCAACCAATCACATCCCCACTGAACCCTTCCCTTATATTACAGCTCTCCACTTTCTCGAGTAGAAAAATAGGAAAAAAAAGTTTCTGTCGCCCCCACCCATAAGTCATGATAAGAACCCCAAAACACCACCAACAAATATCCAACCAAATCCAAGTTCCAATTTTTACGACATGCCATATGCAAAGTTCCATTTTTTTATCAGCGCCCAGCTGTGCTCTCTCTCCTCACACAGACTCACATACTTACTTTTCCTGTTTTCTATCTTTATGTTGTGTGGCCTGGCCTCTGATATATATTTCTTTCTGATTTTGTTTTTGGTTAGCTCTTATCTCCTTCGTATTTATGTTCCGCGGTTGCGCGTCCTGTTGGATTTGTTCAGATAAAGAAAGGACACCTGGTTTATGTGTCACCGACACCTGTACGTCTTGCATGAAAGAGAGAGAAGTGATACAGAGAAGGCTACAAGTGAAGAGATAGACAAGCAGTGGTGATGACGATGATTCATTCTAGTGAATGTGGGATGTTTGGAGTTTTAAGGGTTTCTGGGGGCTCTAGTTTATCATGGTCCCTATGAAAACCCTAAAATTTTCCTCAAAGCTTGTTTCTTTAGCTTAAAACAGTCTGGATCCTAGGTTCTTGGTCGTTTTCGTTAAATCGTTCCAGTTTCTTCTCAGATCTGACTCATGCTCTATACAGTTTGTGATTCCTTCCAATTCATGATTGGTATTATCTCTTGCTGGAAATCCTCCAAAGAGAATATAAAATTCTCATTTCATCTTCTGGGACATAGAAATTGACAGAAGAGAGTGAGCACACAGAGGCATTGGTATAAAACTATACGATTGCTTTTGCGTGCTCACTTCTCTTTCTGTCAGCTTCCAGCCCCGGAGGTTGATCTCTTTCTCAGGTCACTTGCTTAGGCTGCTTTTGTTCCATACTAGACACAAACCTCTCTCTTTTCTTTGTGTAGCAACCAGTCATGTGTTTTTATTGTGTATATCGGATATAACTGCATTGAATAAAAATTGCAAAGATCTCTTTGTCAGGTCACTTGCTTAGGCTGCTTTTGTTCCATACTAGACACGAACCTCTCTTGTTTCTTTGTGTAGCAACCAGTCATGACGTAGATCAGGGAAAAATGAAGAGCAGGCAGCATTCAGAAGTCAGAACCTTGGGGAGTATCCGTTAGCCTTCATTTTCACTCATTTGAAACATTCATTTTAAGTATAGTTTAATCTTCGTGTTTAATTATATTTAACTGCTTGAAGCGTTGTTTTTGATGGTGTTTGCTTTCTAGGCACGCCTGAAAACAGTATAATTTAGCGGCAGAACAGTGTAGTAGCATGGGACCATTCACGTTGTCTAAGTTTAGCATGGTCCTGCACTTGTAAAACCCTTCTTTTTCACATAGCTTCACGCTCATAATCTTTATCTTCATCTTTGCATTTGCGTTCTATTTTATTTACGCATGCGATTGTAACATAATCGAGATTGTTTTTGAAGTTTTATTTTGTTTTCACCTGAATCTAGCAAGAACCTCGTACCTTGTACTGTTTTGATGGGTTTTTCTGCTTACGGTTTCAAAACCCTACTATAAGGTAGAATAGGGTTGTTTACCAGCAAGCTTGTGCCACGATTATAAAAGGGGTCAATCTGTCTCTAGTAATTCTTTTGAGATCTCCGGAAGCACATTTGTGGTGCACTAATTGAAAGTGAGTATTGAAAGTGATATACAACCTTCTGTCCGAATACTTATTCCTCTTACCATGTGTACTTAAATTGATTTGATGTTTTGAGCGCACAAAGGACTTCCAGATTAGGGTATGTTCGTGATGGCTCTTTTCAAACACTGTCAATTCAACGTCAATTTTCTAATGCTTCCACTGCTTGAATTTGACTATATGGATATGAATCCTTTCAGATCCCGTCAAATCGTTTGTCACAACCAGAGGATCAGAACCAGTTTAAGAGAACCAATGAAGTTCTTAATCATTGTCGTCTTTAACTGTCCAAATAACTATGGGTTAGTACTCGTGCAATTGTCTTAATTTTCTTTTTCTTTGTCAAAGGAAGTTCTCACATCTCTTATGATGATGCGATAAGTGAACTTTTTCATCAACTAATAAGATAAAAGGTACTTCTAATCTGTATTGTAGACTGCAGAAAAGGAGACCACAACATTATTTTCTTCCTGAGCAGCTAACACATATTTTGAACTTCCGTTTAAACGGGAAAATTTATGGCAATTTAGATAAGTTTTCACCTCAGCTCTATCCAGCGTCGACTTTCTGAAACTTTTTGTTAATTTTTATTGTGTGCAAGGTTGTGGATAGAGTATGAAAAAAGCGATTCTTTTAGGAATAATATGACATTTATTTTATGTTATCTGATCCCTTTATTGTATCTTGCAAAGATTTGTCTATTTGGTATTGGAATCAAGGCCACAAGTATCGCTTTGGAGAGCGAGTAGAAATGTTCCATGGAATGTCAATAAATCAAATTGTTTCTTGAGGTAGGTGTTTTGAACTTTTATTTTACATATTTTATTATTTTGATGTCACTTAACGTTGGCGTTCTGTCTCTCTATAATATCAGATAGTATTTAAAGCCACTAACTAGACATACCCTTTCTGATATGTACTTCTATAGAGGATCCTTCCGCTAGTAATTTGCTTAAAGCATTTAATTCTACTACTTTTTGATTGAGTTTAATTTCAAAGTGTCTTAAGCAATGTTTTAAATTGCCAACTGCTTCAAATCATTAACACAATATATTATATTGGTCGTAATTGCGATCACAGTATCTACAAATATTGTAATATACTGTAACCTACAGAATAATTTGCAATTTCGCAATTTGAAACTTTGGTCTCAAGTGCAATGTGGCACATATATACCTTTCAATTTTCTGCCATAAATAGTTTCAATCCTTAATGTGGTAGGTTTGTTTGTTTTCACGACCTAATACATTAAGTTTATAGTCCCAGGAATCGATGTTGATTGTTGTTTGGGGAACTTTGGTTGAACCAGTAGAGTTAGTCCCTGCTGGTTTTTAGAGTTCATGTTCATACAAGATATGACAATCATAGGTTGTTTTACTCCAGATTTGTTTTACAAGATAGGGAAGATTGGTGTCCCATTGTACATTCTTTTAATTTGCAGGGAATATGTTGGCTTTTTTTTTAATCATTCTTCCTTATATTTCAATTGTTAAATAGGAATCAAATGTTCTTTTCTTTGTTTGCTTTTGTCTTCCTTGCTTAGCGCAGTATATCCAATGAAAGACTGTTGGATAGGCTTGCTAGGGAAACGTATAAAACTTGGGTAGTTTGTTTGCAATACAAGTACTTCGGTACTATAGGTGGCGGATGCGCTAGATGGATGGGGATTTTGTTTCTTTGGAAATTAAAGTAATTTTATTCCAAAAAAGGCAGTGCCTTACAAAGTATTGTCATCATGACTGATCCAAAGGGAGAGTACATTATATTGGTATTTAAAAGAAATCTGGGAACCAATTATCCTATCAATCGATCATAATGTAGGAGCTTAATAAACTTGTTTCTTCTTATTATAAGCCCCATCTATTTGTTAAATGTGTGGAGAATTTAGCTTCACTGAAGTGTCACCAGATTAGCTCCTTCATAGCATGCATAGTGTTCACTTTAAAGTGTTGTCAAGTGGTCTGCGTGTGCTTGAATCTCCTGAGGTTTGTTTCTCTCAAAACCTCATACACCAGAGTGCAGAATTAAGAAGTTTTGGATGCATGGGAACTAAGAACAGTTTGTTGAGGAACTTTTGGATTAGGTATATATGTCCCCCAAGTAAAATAGCAAGCATAGAATGGACAATACTAATCATGTAGAGGAAAATGACCTGTATAGGCAAGCGTAGCTGAGTTGATTTGGGGGATGTATAGAAGCAATCTAACACTAATTGGTTGAGTTTTTTACTATTGGTACATGTTTCTTCATGATTCATGATAATATGGTAATATTTTGGGCAGTTCGAGCCCTTAGGGTATATATTTAAAAGTACAAAACTAGATAATTGATTTTCATTTTTGAGAATCAGATGAGCCCTTAGGGTATGTATTTAAAAGTACAAAACTAGATAATTGATTTTCATTTTTGAGAATCAGATGAAGGAATCTGTTATGATCAGTGATACCTCATATAATACTACCAGTTAACACATATGACTTGAATTCTGAATGTAGCTCTAGTAAATCAAATTAATTGCTAAACATGGGTTTGAGTTGAGCACGTTTATAAGTAGTTTGACTGAAGAACATTAATTTCAACAGCATATTCATTGTTGGTCTAAAGGCAATTAGTAGTTGAAAGCAATCTTATATCTATTTCTAGAATAAGATCTTATTACAAGTATTTCAAAACATCACCAGAAATAGATTGAGAATTTGCAATTTACATTTTCCCAATAAAAATGTAATTCAGCTAGATTTTCGGAATTAGCATGGAAGTAGCAATCTATTTCCAGTTTTCACCAAATCAAGTTGAAACCATTTGTTCCTCTTTGACACCTCTAAATGGAGTCAAAGAATTCCTTCTGCTACCATATGCCACTCATCTCAATTCAGCAAATAAGCAAAAGAACTGGACGCATTTATGTATTGATAATGTTTTAGATAACATATAGAAGGTGATACTATACAATTATGATGGATGTGACTGACAATTTCAGATTGTGAACATAGGACTAAAACATTGTAGCCACTATTCTGATTGCAGCCATTGCAATTTAAAAACGAATGTTGCATAATGTTCAGGTTCCAAAAGAGTTATAATTAAGCCAATTTATAATATAAACACCGAAACAATAATAAAGCAGATAAGTACACAAAGATACAAAAGTTTAAGGCGGCTATGAAAATTAGTATATGTCGCTTGCTTCTCCAAACATATCTTCTCAAAATTAGGCAAGGAATTAATAGGAACGTTCATTTTGTCTCTATATCTTGAATTAGGAAAGTCTACAACACTACAAACATTAGTTGAAAGATTTGGGGTAGTTCTTGATTGAAGCTTTCTTTATCTGTTGAATTTTTGCTCTAGATCGATAACGACAAATCCATTTATTTGCATAAGTTTATTATTGTGTTCTGAGTGTAATTGTTTTTGTTCATTTTGAAAAAGAAGTCAGAGATAATCTAATTAAATATGAATTTGGAGTAATCATGGTTAGGTTAGCCATTCTTATAGCAGTGCAAGTAATGCAAACTATATCTGATGCAATAAAGAGGCAATTTAGTGCTTGGAGTTTCATTTTCAGGTAGATTGAAGTATTCGTATATGGACATGTCTAAGGCAACTTAAGTTGTAAGTTTATTCTCTTTTACAAATTAGTGGTTTGTTTTAGGTCCAGAGAACATCCTATACTTTCAAGGCCAGCTAATTATCTGATTAAAATTTTGTTAAATAGTTTAGACTTATTTTTTCACCAACAATGCATACCTAGTAATAGTAAAGAAAATATGGTGTACTTAGTGGTAAGCTTTTTGTTTACAAATTTTTTGTTGTAGTATGCATCGGGGTTCAATGCATCTATGTAAAGTTTAAATTACAGGCTATGTTTTAGACTCTGATTGGGATCACTTACGAATTATATGGGTGCAACTACGAGAAATGTGGTCACAATTGTGTTAAATTGTGGTAACGGTTTGAATCACAACCGCATTATTGCTTCTATGAGAAAATAAAGATATTAAGTTCCCTATTGTTAGAAGAGTTGATAGGAGAATGTTTGTTTTGTACGTTTATTTTTCCTGGAAAGATGTATTTGTATTCTAACTGGACTAGTATAGACTATAAATGTAAACTGAGCATCATTGTGAGCAATGTAGATCATGCATTTTGACTAACTCTCGTGCTATAACAGCAACAAGAGTGGTGTAATCTCCTTTTGTCCATTTTCTTAGTAGTTAATTTCTAATATCAATAGCTAGAGTGTGGATTTTAAGAGATTTTGTTGACTTGGTGATTTGCTTTGATGTGGATGGGCCATATTCCCATAGCTAGACATGAAGATTCTGAATGATTTAATCTTCTTATTTGAAATTATAATTGGTACAAGATATATATACACATTTCTACATATCTAAATAAGGAAACTATCACCTATAAAATAGTAACACAATAAAGACAATAAAGACTGATTTCCTAATCTCTACAAAATAGGAAACTAACTCTTAATTTTGAGGACTAAATATTCGACACTCCCCTTCGAGTTGGGCTGTACATGTATATACCCAGCTTGCTACATAATCTCTCAAAGTTAGGTCTTTGAAGAGCCTTCGTTAAAATATCTACACGTTGCTCTCGAGTTGGAGTATATATTACTTGTACTTCAGAGTTCTCTATCTTCTCTACAATGAAATGTCTATCAATTGTAACATGCTTTGTTCGATCATGATGAACTGGATCCTTTGCAATATTGATGGCCGCTTGGTTACCACATTTGAGCTTCACAGTCTTTCCAAAGTCTATACCCAATTCTACCATTAATCACTTGATCCATATCCCTTCACAAATAGTAAATGCAAGTGCTCTTAACTCTGATTGCTCTGGGAGATAACAAAATGTTTTTTACTTTGTCAAGTCACAAGATTTTCCCATACAAAGGAACAATAACTTGTAGTTGATTTGCTATTTATCTGACTCCCTGCTTAGTCTGCATTAGAGTATAACATTACATCTCGATAGTCAGTTTTTGTAAATAGTAACCACTTTCTAGGAGTCCTCTTTAGATACCTGAGAATCTAGTATACTACCTCCATGTGTTCTTCCATCGAATTGTTCATGAACTAACTAATTGTGCTCACTGCAAAACCAATGTTTGGTCAAGTATGGGAAAGATATATGAATTTCCTTACCAGACGTTGGTATCTCCCTTTATCTACTGGGACTCTTCCTTCACGCCCGAGCTTTTTGTTGGAGTCCATTGGAGTGCTTGCTGGTTTACAGCCAAGCATACCAGTCTAACTAATTGTGCTCACTGCAAAACCAATGTTTGGTCAAGTATGGGAAAGATAAATGAATTTTCCTACCAGACTTTGGTATCTCCCTTTATCTACTGGGACTCCTTCTTCACGCCCGAGCTTTTTCTTGGAGTCCATTGGAGTGCTTGCTGGTTTACAGCCAAGCATACCAGTTTCCTTTAGTAAGTCTAAGGTATATTTGCGTTGTAAAACAAATATACCTTTCCTTTATCAAGCCACTTCCATTCCTAGAAAGTACCGGAGATGACCAAGATCTTTGACTTCAAAATCTTCAACCAATGCCTGTTTGATCCTTGCTTTCTCTTCAACATCATTTTCAGTTAGAATGATGTCATCTATATAGATAATAAGTACAACCAACTTATTTACTGAGGAATGCTTCATAAATAATGCGTGATTAGCTTGGCATTAGGTAAAACTGTGTCCTTTTACTGACTTTGAGAATCCTCCAAACCATGCTCTTGGAGATTGCTTCAACTCATATAAAGACTTCAACAGTTTACACACCTTTTTGCTGTGATGATTCTTTTGGATCCTGGATGGAATCTCCATGTAGACCTCCTCTTCGAGATTCCCATTTAAAAATGCATTCTTAATATCCAATTGATGAAATGACCAGTCTAAGTTTGCAGCCAAGGATAGAAGTATCTGAATTATTAAGTTTTGCAACTAGAGCAAACATCTCTTGATAATCAATTCCATAGAATTGGGTGAACCTCGAGAAAACAACCACGCCTTAAGCCTTTTAATGCCTCCATATGCCTTGTGCTTCATAGTGAATACCCATTTGCAGCTTATTGCTTTCTTTCCTAGTGGAAGATCTGTAATAGACCATGTACCATTTCTTTCCAAAGCATTAATCTCCTCTTGAATTGTTTGTTTCCAACTTGGATGACCAAGAGCCTCTTGAATATTAGCTGGAGTTAGAAATTCATCAAGTCTTGAGAGAAATGCTCGATAAGTCCTTGAAAAATTCCTACTGTAATTAAAATTTTTAATTGGATGTTGAGTACATGTCTGAGTACCTTTCCTTAGGGCAATGAGTAGTTCCAAATCTTCTTCTGTTTGAATCTCCTCCCACTCTTGCTCATTCTTTCCTGCTGTGTGAGTTTCTACAGTTGTTGGATTTGATTCAGAATCTTGGACAAGTGTGAAATGTGGCATGAACTCAACCTCCTTATGAGCCTGCCTCTGCTTTCTTGAGGAAACCTGTAGTTCCTTAGCTGTTGATTGAGGCGTAGGTTTGTTAGCACACATTGGTGAAGATGACAAATTAGGTACAAAAGGAATTGACTCACACGTTGGATTTAAGGAGGGATGTTCAAATGTAGGATGACTTGGAAGCATAGGTTGACTTGTAATAGATTCAGAGTTTGGTGGCTGATGACTAGGAGCAAGAGGGAAATTTTGTTCAAGCAAGGAATCCCAACTCCAAGATTGAAATTCTACTGTGGTCTCCCCCTAAATTTTAGTCTTAAAAAAAAGAGTTGTTTTCAAATAATTTAACATCTATGGTTTTAAACATTCTTCGAGTAGCGGGACAAAAACATTTATACCCCTGTTTGTTTGTGGAGTAACCAATTAAAACACACCTTGTGGATCGTGGATCAAGTTTGCTTCTATTGTGTGGATAGACATGAACAAAGGTTGAGCATCCAAATACCTTTGGAGACAGATTGGATAATAGAAACCAGGCATGAGGAAAGATATTAATAAGGACTTGAACAGGTGTTTGAAGCTGGAGAACTCGAGATGGTAGCCTATTGATGAGATATGCCAAAGTAAGGATAGCTTCTCCCTATTAGTATTTTGGTACGTTAGTGGAGAACATGATGGAGTGGGCTACTTCCATCAAATGTTTATTTTTCGTCTCCACGACTCCATTTTGTTACAGAGTATTGACACATAAACTTACTTGGACTATCCCTTGCTTAGATAGATATTCTCCCAGAACATAGTGGACATATTCCCTAGCATTATCAAACTTTAGGATTTGGATTTTTGAACCAAATTGAGTTTGAACCATGGTATTGAAAGTTTGGAATATTCTATCAACCTTTGATTTTTCTTTCATAAGAAATAACCAAGTCTTGTATGATCATCAACAAATATCACAAACCGCCGTGCTTCGTTAATGTTTTTGACTCGTAAAGATCCCCAAATATCAATATGAATAAGGGTAAAAGGTTTTGATGGTTGGTAAGAAATTCCTGAATAGATAGATCTAGTATGCTTTGCAAGTTGACATATCTCATATTTGAAATTTTTTAATTTTTATTGATGAACAAATAGGGAAATAACTTTATTAGGATGTCTTAACCAACAGTGCCACATCATGATCTTACTGACTTTATTAAAACTAGATTGACTCAAAACAGTTGGAAGAGGTTTTGTTCCCATTATTCTTCCTCTAACATCATCTAAACTTTTATTCAGACCAAGCAGAAATTAAAATTTTTTTTTTTGCTCCACTATCTTACAATATAATCCATTGTCCTACAGACACTTTCACTCATAAAACTCAAAACATATCTAATTGCTACCAATGACGCATTAGAATATTAAAATACTACGTTACTTTTAATTCTCCTTGACGAAGATCATGAAGAACCGTCTCCACCGTGAAGAGTTCTGAAGTACTTTCAGAACTGGAGTAAGTTTCTCTCATTGCCTCTCATATTTCTTGAACCGTTTCATATAGGAAAAATTTTCACCAACATCCACGTTGATGGAGTTTACGAGCCATGACTTGATTTGATGATTTTTAACCTTCCACTTCTTGTAGTTTAGATCAATTTTCTCAAGAATTGGAGCTTCTCTAGTTAGGTAATCTTCTTTTCCAATGCCACAAGTGAACATTCGGACAGATTGGGACCACTAAATATAGTTCTATCCATTAAGTTTATGACTTGTGATTAGAAGAGACAGACTCTCAGATATTCTAGAATTCCCAGAATTGGATTGGACTGGATTTAGGTTGGAAGGAGAAGATATCTCAGAGACGGAAATGGCTGCTTCGTTTACCATTTTGAATTTTATTTTTCAGAGAGAAAAGACAGAAAAATAGAGATTTCTGAAAAAATCTAAGAATTCCGAAACAAGAAGGATGTCGAAATGTGAGGATGACGACTAGAGTTTCCTAGGCTCTGATACCATGAAGATTCTGAATGAATTAATCTTCTTATTTGAAATCAGAATTGGTACATGATATATATACACACTTCTACATAACTAAATATGGAAACTATCACCTAAAATATTAACACAATAAAGACTGATTTCCTAATATCTACAAAATAGAAAACTAACTCCTAACTTTGAGGACTAAATATTTGACAAAACAAACTCTGGTAGTTACACAATTATTTATAGGATTTCAAGGGAAAAGTTAAGGTCTACACATTGTCAAAGTATATAACATTGAATAACAAAGTACAGCTTAATTATTATCCTCTTATGACTAAAAGCTCTGATTTTGGAGGATGGTTTTAGTTAAGACAAGAATCTTGGCGTCTTTGGTAGCTGGGTATACAAAAACATGATGATAGTATGCGTTAATTAGTTGCTATATTGGTCTGATATCTTAAGCTAGTATCGATGTATCATATATTATATTAGTGGGTTCTGATAAAGTCCTGATATTTTCTTAGTATCAGGTGCTCCTGTTTGCTCAAGACTTATCTCTCTTGCGTTCTTCCGAAGAAAATCAAGTTGGGAAGGAAATAGTGGAACATGAGAGGATAACGAATTTGACAATGTTTTTCACTGCCTTTAGTTAGAAAAGGGCTTTAAAAATGTACACATATGACTAATTGGAGGTACTGTTGAGGCTGATATAGAATTAGGCTGTTTATATCGTAGTTGTTTATTTGAAAGGGAATGTTATGTAAGGAAACAAAGAGTAATTCATCTTTCTTCTCTTTGGTCCTTCACATGATCAGACATTCAAATTGTAGGAATGTTGTAAAGGGAAAGAGATTGAGGATCGGTTTTCATTTTCCTTCAATACTACAAAAGTAGCAAGTGCTTTCCTATCAACAACAAATTCCTTCCATTTCCTTACCCCTTCCTCCTTATTCCATCCAAGGAATTTGGTGTCTCAAGGCTTATATGTTTAAATATGATTTTGCAAGCCTTGAAAGTTTGATTGTAATTTAATCAGTCAGTTAGACCTTGGCCACTTATTGGCAATACCTACCGCTGCTGATGACCTATTCAGTGGTGTTAAAACCTTCGAACAACAAATAAAAAGTTCATGAGGCCAACGTGTGATTGGCTGTTGTTGAAAAAGATAGATCCACCAAGAACCGTTCTTTTTTTTTTTTTTTCCTTCCTTGTGTTGATGTTGTTGCCTGAACTGTACATTGCGGAAGCACCGACATGAAGTCAATTGGTGAAACAAGAGAAGTGCAGATTAATACATCTTGTTAGGCTATATTTTGATGAATTGATGGACTTTTCAAATAATCAGGGTATGAGTTTTGCAAATTTTGTGGTTTACAGGATTTAGAAGTTGTTTCTCAGGGGAAAAGAAAAAGCTGCAATTGCTGCAACAATGAGCAGAGTTGGGGATCGAAATTGCTGGTAGAAATTCATGAGTAATTCTATATTATAAAGTGAGTTATATATAAAGATATGACTCAAAATATTGTCTTCATTAAGATTATGATGTCTTTGTTATAAATGAGCTTATTTGAATCCGGTCTTTTTTTTTCTCAGCTATCCTCAAAACCCTTCAATTGCAAAATGCAATTACCTCTACAACGAGCAAAGTGAACCTGAACCCCACTTTACTGCACCTCACCCAACTGGAGTGTCTTAACAATTTTTTTCTCTTGTATGGCTTTACTTTTCTAGCATCTGAACTGTTCGTAAAGTATGAAAACTGTCAAAACTTTTGTTTATTTGTTTGTACTCCGTGTAAACTATGACTGCAGGTATCGTTATCCAATGGGGTACTATCATTTTCTGATTAGCTGTTGATATGGGCTTCTAGTGGTGGTTTAAAAACACAACATGGAAGTCATTGCACTTGTGGTAACTGGTAAGTGTTTAAATGGTAGTTGTCTTCAACTATAATAGTCATTATTATTGTAAATTTTAATCTTCATGTGACCTACATCATCCGTGGCCCCTTTTTCCGGCAATTAGCCAAGAAACTTTATGATCTTCTGCCCGAGTCCAAGTTCCATGTATCCTACACATTCCTCTGAATTGTTGTTCTAAGAGTGCAGTTGCCTAGAGTTCTATGGAAAGCTAATGGAAATAAGAGAACTTGCAACCAAGAATCAGCCCCACACTGGTATTGACAAAAAAATCCCATATACTCATAAAGGATCAAATTCTTGATATTTTTTTAAAAAATCTTGGTTGTTTCTAACACCAGGTAAATAAGCCTGCGTCAAGAGATTTAAGGTAGACTTATTAGAGCTTTCGAAATCTTACACTTAATGCTTGTTTGTTTCAGCTTTTGGAAGCAAATAAGAACTTTTTTTTTTCACCGCAAAAGCTGTTTTTAAGAAAAATGAGTATTTGACTGTAAAATCTAAAAGCATTTTTTTCTTCATAGAAATGACTTTTTTTGAAGCTAAAATATAACTTTTTGATAAGCTTAAATTTGAAGCTTTTTAAAAAATAATTTTTGGGTAGATTTTTCAGATCAATTAATGAGTCTATTTTTTAGTCCTCTTTATGCTTATGTTTATACACATAATTCCCACAATACCCACAAACATATCTTCATATTTATTTTGATATTTATATAATATTATTTGACTTTTTATATATTTTTTAATATTCATTTTTATATTAGTTTAACTTATATTATAATCCATATAAAAGATTTAGTTAGATATATTTTCATTTATGTTTCATATAGTTTAAAATTATATAATAATTAATATATTGTGCTTTACATATTGTTTAACATATTTTAAATAATTTTTATATACATAAATAATTTTTATTGCAAAATAAAATATAGTTAAAATTAAATGTATTTTTATTTTTATGTTGTCAAACAGTCTATTATATGAAGCTCTTTCAAATTTTTTTTAAAAAATGATAGCCAAATAGTCAACTAACTTCTTAGAAAAACTCTATTTAGAAAAGCTCTACTGACAAAAGCTCTATTGATAAAAGCTCTATTGATATAAGCCAATCCAAATAGACACTTAATTCATTGGTGGAACTGAAAAATTGTAGCACCTCACTCCCGCGAAAACCCGAACCCGATATCGACGGTGATATCCAAGCCCGTGACCCGCGAGGGTAGCGTACTCGATCAAACACTACCTTTTAAAAACCCGTTATGACTTTTTTCTTTTCTTTCAAAACAATAGAGTGCGCAGAAAACAATAACAATTTTGGCCCGATTTATTACAAAACATTTCCAGTAACACAAGACATTTATACAAAATCAATTAGGACCCACCAAATCAAATCACTATACTAATG
>JAOTIZ010000008.1:15386389-15403107 GCA_027123425.1 Erythroxylum panamense | reverse complement strand
AAATTCACAAAATTAGCAATTACCCAATCCTAACCCGATCAAATTTACCAATATACCCGTCACTCCGGCAGCGGGATGTTACAAAAGTACTCAAGACACTCCTCTCGCATCCAACACTCGGCTCAGAGGAGACAATGAGCATATTGTTGAAGGACTTGTATTGTTTTTGAAGAAAAAGAGCCGTTGCTGAGCTTAGTGGAGTTGCAAGAACGTTAACATGTTGCTGAATCTAATATTTTCATGTGATAGAATAGGCGGGAATAACTAAAATCTCTTATCTTCTTTTAAGTATTCCTGAGAATTTGGTGCTTTGGAACTCTTTTTGATTGTATGTCACTTCTTGGGCAGTTATCTATTTCAAGACTCTTCAACATCTAGGAAAGTAGCAATTCTCATAATTTGGTTGTTGGTACAAAGCCAAATAGCCCTCCCTCCCCCATATTGACAAAAAAATCCCATATACTCATAAAGGATCAAATTCTTGATATAAAAAAAAAAAGAATCTTGGTTGTTTCTAAGATCGGGTAAATAAGCATACGACAAGAGATTATTTAAGGTAGACTTATTAGAGCTTTCGAAATCTTACACCTAATTCCTTGGTGGAACTGAAAAGTACTCGAGACACTACTCTCGTATCCAACACTCGGCTCAGAGGAGAAAATGAGCATATTATTGAAGGACTTGTATGGTTTATGAAGAAAAAGGGCCGTTGCTGAGCTTGGTGAAGTTGAACATTAATATGTTGTTGAATCTAATATTTTCATGTGATAGAATAGGCGGGAAATAACTGAAATCTCTTACCTTCTTTTAAGTATTTATGAGAATTTGGTGCTTTGGAACTCTTTTCGATTGTATGTCATTTCTTGTGCAGTTATCTGTTTGAAGACGCTTCAACATCTGGGCTCTCCTTTTTTCTTCTTCTCCTCCCTGCTGCATCGTCTTCTCCAGTGTGTTGTTGTCAATTGGTGGTGCATCGGAAGGTCGTGGTCTTCTCCCACCATTGTTGCATTTTCGTGGAGGTTGGGTTTCACCATGGTTTGATTAATTGAGTATTTTTTAGTATGTTTGAGTTATTTGTTTCATATGTTTGAGTATTTTGTAAATAGACAACAACATTTAAGGTTGAAGTGTTAGTATTAAAAGGTTAGGTTTTCAAATTTGCTTGTGAAATTGGGATGAATTGTTGATGCATTTTAGGTGTTTGATGAAATGCCTCTTGTTTGAAAAATTTGTTAATGTGTGAAGATGGAGTTGATTTGTATAAGAGAGTGAGTTAATGGGTGAGCCTACATGCATCTTTGGGGGTCACTAAGAATCATCGAAGAATATCATTGATGATAGTATTCTTACTTTTATAATTTTAGCTAAATGAATGCTTGCTTTAGTTCTTGTTAATTTGTTGATTTATCTTTTTAGGTGTCTCAATTTCTTTTGAAATTTGTCTTTGAATTATTTGAGTTTTCATGAATCATTGATTTAGATTGAATTGCAATAGGAAAACATGCATGAATGGTTGAGATCTTCCCTACTAAATATTGATTAATTGTTTATGATGATTGATTTTTGAAAAATGAAAAATGATCCAATACATGTTATTTGAAATTGTGAGCTTTTAAGCTTATAAGCATTTAAATTTTATACTCCATTTTTTAAATTGAGTGATTGCCACAAACTTTGGTATTTCTACAACTTTTTTATGCATGTTGAGAACATATACTAGATACATTAAAATAATAAGGGAGGTTAGGGTAACCATTCAAGTTTTGATCTCCCATTGTTAACAAATTTAAGCCTTAGCCTTCTTTTTCTTGTATATGAATCACAATACAAGCTACATTTATTTATTTTTATTGATTTTCCTTATATTTCTGATTTGTTAAATGATTATATAAGCATGTTTGCATAAGATCCAAAATATCATTATTGTGTAGTGATTCAAGTTGCATATGTGAATGTTCTTAGCATAATTTTGCAACGTATTTAACTTGTATTTTGAGTATTTTTATATGCTTTGGTACTTATTGTAGTTAGTCCTTCTAAATTCCTAATTATTAATCTAATTTATCCTTTGAACACCACCCCTATGAGTGCAAACGACGTTAGAATCTATGTTTCCTATAAGTTACAATTAGCTTCTCACTATGCATAATAAACTCTTCTTTTTCTTCCCATTTTATATTATAAAAATACTTCCAACCTTTGGGACAACTTCTTAATGTTATTTTCTTTAACTTCTTGAGTCCATACCAGTAATGTTATCAAGTTTTGCATTATGTATAAAAGTATAGATCTATTAACTTCAATTATGCTTTATGCAACATTATTATTGATTTCCTAGAAATTCATCACTCTTTTAAAAAAATCCATATCCTTTTATTTCCAAGAAACAATATAACCATTCGTTGATAGAATATGGTCAATTCAGTTATTGGGCTCTAGCTTAGAAAGCCTTTCTTAAACTTGATTTGTTAATATCATTATTGATGCTGCATGAACCAAGAACCATGATCTAGATAATAACATTCTATGGTATTTACATAAAATCCAAGTTGAGGGAGATGATGATGGTGGAGGAAGAATATGCTAGAGTGTAGGAGACGATTTTTCTATAGTGATTGTTATTATTCTTATTAATAAATAATAAGGTTTTAAAAGCTATATTAGACCGATGAGTTTAACTAGGATAATTATAAACCAACTAATTTTTCAATATATATACAAACATAATTGTATATATGTATCACTAGTTAACTAATAAATTAGTCTTATATAAACTATATAGACATTTTCCCATTTCCTTCTTCAATCAAAGTTCTTCATACTCTTTACCACCAGTCTTTTATTTCAAATAGTTTGGTTTAATATTTCAACTATGTTTCAATTTATTTTATGCTTTTGTTATATATTTTATTATCGAAATCAATTTTCTTATCTCCTTAGGCATCCATTTCAAACTAATTTTTATTTCGTATGCCATCATCAATCAAAAATTTAGAAAAGAACTTGGTAAGTTTGAAATTTCTTATAATTCTTTGATTTTTGGGTAAATTACATGATTATTAATATACATATATATGTATTTAAAATACAATTTCAGGAAATAGGTTGTGTATTTAACCCTTTTGTTATATATGTTTTAATCTTTGAAATTTTGCTAATTTTGTCATTTTAGGTTGTTCGATCTATTTCTTGATTTTGCTTCATTAACCATCACATGACTTTGTCAATTGGTATCACCAATTTCTTATCATCTTGTTTGATTTTGTTTCCTCACACTATATTAGTCTTATGATGGTTCTTAATGAAGCTTGTAGAACTCCAAGAAAGTTAATCTTCTCTCTTACTCTTATTTAGAACTTGGGTCAATAAATTTTGACTATGAGCTTATGGTTATTGATTTAAGTTTTATTACATGAAATTATTTTTAAAATTTGCTTACTTCAGGATGCTAGTGAGTGGATGTTGATATGAGCATTGAAGAATGTGGTTAAGTTTAGCTAAATTCATTATTTCTTCGTAACCAAACACATTTTTAGTCTATAAATTAAGATATATTTATTATAAAGATGTTGTATTTTAGTGCATTGGATTTGATGCTAATATTTCTATTCGAAAGGTTGCAACAAGAATGGTTCTAAAACTATCAATACTCTTTCATCATGAACAACTTCCTAACAATGTTGAAATCTCATAATTGCTCCTACCTTGCTCAATATGTTTGAATTTCATGGTTCTTCACCGTTATCCCTTCTTCTAGCTTTTTAGGTCTTTTAGGCTTCTTATTGACGAAAGGAGATTATATAAGCTACAATTTTTTAGGCTTTGGTCAAAATTTTTCACGTTTTCTAAACCGTGCTCAATATGTTTTATATAGTTGTTTTAATATATCCCTCTTTCTAATCTATTAACAATTTTTGTTCTTGATTGTAGGAACTTATTTGTTGGCAGTATTTCTATTTTGAACGAGATTGAAGAGAAGCTTTAACAGGTATTCAATTGACATTCATTTCCTTATATTTTTTTTACAATGTCAACAATGAATTTGCATACATTTTAATCAAATTTGTATCAGTTTCTATATTTTTCATTTTAGCTCAATCATCATCTTCTTTCACGTACTTCAAGAAGATCCTTCTGCGTGTCAGTTGAGGTAAGTGAATTTGTTTTTTACTATGTTTTTTAAATTTGGTTTAATTTGCATATTTGTTTCTATCTGAACGTATTACATGGCTGATTTAATTTGGGTTGCATGAACTGAAACTTGTTTATGGTATGAACTTTGGTTTATCAATGAATTAATATAGGATGAGTTTGACTTATTTTATTGTTCCAATTACCTTAATTATGTCAATCCGTATTTCATTGATGCTATCTGAAATGATTATGTTATGTTTATTTTTCATTGCGAATTTTGACATGATTTTTTTAATTGTATATGTTAAACTAATTTATTAAAATCGATCTTCAGTTTAAAATTTTTTTAGATCTCTACCCATAAATTAACCCATAACCTGTGATGGAGCTCCCATAAGGCTTATCGGTGGAAAATACTAGGAGCCTAGGAGTCAGAACAAGAACTTATTATGTTGACTCACAAGTCTTATCTTAGATGTTTTGCAATTTTCGGCCAACATGAATGATACTAACTATGGATTCACTGTTTTAAATTAACAGTTTTCCAAAAATGAGTATCCGAGATATATCTTGGATGTATAGATGATTAACACCTGATGGTTTCATTAATCATGAATTTGTTGAGGGAGTTGAAGCTTTTATTCATTATGCATGTTCTCAACCTGCATACATGGATGGGCCAAAGATTAGATGTCCATATAAAAAGTGCAAACATAAATGTTTCATTTCTATTGATGAAGTTAATGGGCATTTGCTGAGAAAAAGGTTTGTCCCTAATTATTTTGAGTGAACACGACATGAGGAACCATTGATTTATAATACCTCAAGGGGTAATGAAGCGCAATCGTCTATCAACACTAATGAGTTTCAAAGGAGGATTGGATTTAGAACAAATTATGTGGATGAAATTGAAAATCAATACATGCAAATGGTTTATGATACAACCAGTTATATATTTGAGGAAAATAGGGAAAATCTTGAAGAAGAACATAACCCACATGCAAAACAATTTTTTGACTTATTACAGTCAGCTAATCAAGAATTATGGCCAAATTATGAGACAATGAACCAATTGTCTTCAATTGCTCGAATCTTGAATGTAAAGTCTATAGGCATATTTTGGACTATAGTTTTAATAAAATTCTTGAATGGTATAATGAATCATTGCCTCCTGATCATACAATGGTTGATAGTTTTTACAATATGAAGAAACTCATTAGGGGTATCGGTTTGCTTGTTAAAAAGATTGATTGTTGCAAATTAGGATGTATGTTGTATTGGGGAGATGATTTGGAGTTAGAAGAGTGCAAATTTTGTGATCAATCTAGGTTCAAGTTTAGAAAGCGTTTTATGAAACAGAAATTAGTATCTTAGAAGCGGATGTAATATTTCCCTCTAACTCCGAGGCTTCAAAGAATATATGCTTATGATGTTACTGCATCTCACATGAGATGGCATAATGAATACGAACAGGAAAATGTAATAATGTCTCATCCATTAGATGCACTGGCACGGAAATATTTCAATGATACCCATCTTGAGTTTGTAGCTGAAAGTCGAAATGTTAAGTTAGGATTGTCGACGGATGGATTCCAACCTTTTGGCCAATCCGGCCAGCAATATTCATTATGGTCAATCATATTTACTCCTTATAATTTTCCTCCATGGATGTGTATGAAAGACTCATATATGTTCTTGATAGTGATTATGCTAGGGTCTACAAATCCAAAGTATAGAATTAATGTATTCTTACAGCCATTGATATCTGAATTGTGACATCTTTAGGAATATGGTGTTCAGACATATAATGTCTCTGAAACAGAATTTTGTATCGAGAGTGGCTTTGATATGTACCATTAGTGATTTTTCGGCATATGCCATATTGTCTAGATGGAGCATAGAGGGAAAGTGGCTTATCCTTATTATGGCAATGATTCTGATGCATTTTTGCTTCCAAATGGGGGTAAAATATGTTAGTTTAACAATAATAAAAAATTTCTTCCTATAGATCATCCATTTAGACACAATAATCAAAATTTCATTAAAATTAGGATGGTAAAAACATCTCCTCCTCCTCTCAAAGTTGGTGAAGAGATTCTACGAAAGGTTGAGGAATTAGGCTTGTAAAAATAACATAATTTGAAGCTGATGAAGTAAATATAAGAATTAGTAAAAACTTTGGTTGAAGAAAATGAAGCATCTTTTGGGATTTGCCGTATTGGAAAACTAATTTGATACGTCATAACCTAGAAGTGATACATATTAAGAAAAATATTTTTGACAATTTGTTCAATACCATAATGAATATTGAAGGGAGAAAAAAAGACAATGCAAAATCACGAGCTAATTTGCATCTTTTTTGTAGAAGGAATGAGTTACATAAGGATCTTTGCATCGGTAAATATCAGAAAGCATATTACACATTGGACAAGAAAAGGAGATTTTATGTGAATGGTTGAAAAGTCTAAAGTTTCTTGATGGTTGTGTTTCAAACTTGGCAAGGTGTGTGGACCTGAGGAAGTACAAATTATTTGGAATGAACAGTCATAATTTTCATGTGTTTATGCAAAGGCTAATTCTAATTGCATTTCGATCATGATTATCATGTGTTTATGCAACGGCTAGTTCCAATTGCATTTTGACAGTTGCTACCGAATAAGGTTTGGGAAGTAACAACATAATTAAGTTTATTTTTCAAAAGTTTAACATCATCTAAAATCCGGTTGGTTGAAATGGAAAAACTAGAAAAGAAAATTCCAATAATTTTGTGCAAGTTAGAAGAAATGTTTTCTCCAAGCTTTTATAACTGTATGGAGCATCTACCTGTGCATTAAGCACACGAGGCAAAACTAGCCGATCCAGTTCAATATCGATGGATGTATCCAATTAAGAGGTGGTTGAAAAAAATTTATTGCAATGGCCATAAAAATATGTTTTAACTACAAAATTGTAATAACCATATTCTCTAATGTAGGTATTTACATCACTTAAAGAAAAATGTCAAAAAAAAGGCTAGAGTTGAAGGTTCGATATGTAATGCTTATTTAGTGGAGGAAGCTAGTACATATTGTGAACATTATTTTTAGTCGCATGTTAACACAAGAGAAAGAAAAGTTCCTTGTAATGACGATGAGAGAGGAATGAGCGATGTTGATGGTAACTTGTTCATTTTCACATATCCTGGACGAATATATAGACGTGCAATAAGAAGAATGTTAATAGAAGAAGAAATTGAGGCTGCCTATGATTACATCTTAAATCGAAGAAGAAATTGAGGCTGCCCATGATTACATGTTATTGAACTATTAAAAGGTTCAAGCTTTCGTGTAGTAAGTTGAATATGATTATTTTGGTTTTCAAATTTTGTGTTGTTCATAACTGAAATCCATAATAATGTATTTAGATTATACAAGGCATTATTATGCAAGATAATGCCGGACAATACACAGGATAATATAAATAAAGAAGTTGGAAGACACTTTCCTTGATGGTTCGAGAGATATGTAAGTTTTCACTTACAAATATTCTTATAATTGAATTATAAGATTTAAGAGTTGAAATGACATTATACTCTTTGATATGATAATTTCTTTTACGTAGGCTTTAGAAAATCCAATAGAAAACAAGTTCATTTATGATATTGCAAAGGGACTTCTGTGAACTGTTAAATCATATCCGGTGTATTTCGTTAATGGATACAAATATCATACAGAATATCATGGTCATAGCATGGAAACAATAAATAGTGAAGTTTCCATACAGCGAGAATTGATGGAATACTATGATGAAATTATTGATATACTTGAAGTTGAGTACCCTACATTACCAATAAAGCGATGTGTGATTTTAAATGTGACTATCATAACCCAACTCTAAATGTTGGAACAAAAGTGCATAGCCGATATAATCTAGTTGAAATCAACAACTGAAGAAGATTGAGACAATTTAAACCTTTCGTGTTGGCAATGTAAGTGAAACACATGTGTTGTATCTCTTTTCCAAGCTTATGACGAGATAAGTCAGATTGGTTGGTGGTTTGTAAAGATAAACCTAGAGGTGTTTTTGAATCACATGAAAAAGGAGAGCAAAGAATTGAAAGTAAAGTGTTTCACGAAGATGTTTATTTAATAAATGCATCTGTGACATATGACACTAATGAACCTTTGAAAAATCCATCTAACGAATATGTTAAAATTTAATTTGCAGAGGATGACGAGGGTCAGAGATCTAAAGAGGAGCTAAAGTTTGATTCTTATTCTTCCAAAAAAGAAGATGATTGTAATTTACAATCAAGTTATGATAGTGATTAATTTGTGTTTTTAATTGAATATTTTATTTTTCAAATCAGTTATTTCCTTTTCATTATATTATGTAAAGTATTTAATTGAAAATCTTAATCAAGAAATGTCGACATAGCGACTAGTTTCGGATGGTAGTAATTCATTCTGTTGGGAGGAATGTGGCAAAATTGTCCCAACCAAAGGAATTAAAATGCAGGAAAAATCTCCACTTCATACACTAATGTTCGTTTGCCTTCCATGGTTGATTGTCTGCTTGAAGGTGTTTAGTATCATCTGGACAACGTCACTTTCCTTATTATATACATCTCATTTTCTTTTATGAAACTATTATATATATTCACATTTGATGGCCTATACTACATGTTGTTTTAAGCTTTCTTAAATCTCGAAGATCACATATATGCTGATAGAGGTGGGAGCGATGTCACATCGGTCTATAAAGGATTAGGAATATTAGTTCATTTGAAAAATTCGTCAATTCCATAAACATCGTCTAGACATTCACATAAGCATTAATATCCAGTTTTGGTTCATTTAACGGTTTTATAATATGACATTATCTAAGTTCTATACTGATTGTGTTTTAGGTAAACTGCTTCGTACTAGTAGTTCATTTGGAGAGTTAGTCTTCCATACTAAATATGTCGACTCATTCACTGTACCCTCTATAACTTTAGCTATAACAGAAAAGCTGTTGCAAAAAGGTGTTAAAAATCCTACACTTAAGGGAAGAAGTATCACTGTTTGAATTGGTACATTTGAACATGCCAGGATCCTTCTCGAGAATTCAGACATCAGAGACTCATTTAGCTTTACCGACTCTCATGTCATGTGGAATCCAAGAAAATAATTATATCATTGTGATTTATCGATGCAATACACTAGACTTAGCTTTAAATTTGATTTATTATTATATCTATAAGAATTTGTCAAACAACCTCACTACTAGTTAGGGGTCAACCTGCGTCCTATTGAGTGTGGGCTATTATTGTTCTTGTTTTATGACTATAAAATTGTTAACCTTCTATTTCGTCGTTTGTACTTGAATATAATATTCAACAAATCACCTTATTTCTTCCATATATTGTGTAAAATATTGACTATATTTCTAGAAAATTCAATAAACAATGAATTTCAGGTAGAAAGAGACAGCATAAGGTAATGCAACCCATGTTACTGTGAAGGTGAACCGTCACAGTCTGCAGCTAGCACTGAATCACCTCCTCCTCCTTCAAGGCCTACAGTTGTAGATGAGGCATCACCTACTACTCGTCATATTACACCATCCCTAACTCATACATCATCCACTACCTTCAGATGGAGGAGGCGATCGCAGCCTAGAGCTGAGGGACCTAATGGAAGAAAGTACATAACAATTGTCAATAATCTATAAGTGAAATCACAATAAACATTATATGTTTTTGATTAAGTTATAGGTTTATCGGTTTTTTCATCGTGTAAAATTACTTCTTATATTAGGTTGATTCCGTCTAGGTCGTGTTCCAGAAATATGACATCTAAATTTAAGGATAGGATTGATTCTAAGGGTTATGTGTAGAAGAATATATCTCTCAGGTGACAAAGCGATTTTACTTTCAGGAGTTTGAGGTACAACAAATTTTTTTCCTTTTTATATTGATTTGTATACATTAATTAGATAAATATTATTACATTATAATAGTTCAAATTTTTTTCTATTTATTTCAGAAAGAATTTTATGAGATTCTGGTTTCAAGGTGATCATATATAAAGTATGAGAGAGGCGAGCTTGTACACATTATCGCGACTTTATTGGTGTGATACATAAGATTGGTATACGACCACCTCATATTACGAAACAAATATGGAGTCATTGGTAGGAGTGTTGGACAAGCCTTGAGATAATGTCCATCTTAAGGCATAACTCCACTAACAATGTCCATCTCAGGGCTTATATACGGAAGGATTAATTACTCACCATGAGCATCTATAGAGATATGTAAGTATCTTGAAACTTATTTTGTAAATGTTTTACTTTATTGTATTTCAATTTAAATTGATGAGCGAATGTTGAAGTGAAAATATGTGTATTATGGATAATGATCAGGGTATAAATGCCTGGTGTCATATATGACTGTGTAGAGTTATTTTATTTGTTTAACAGGGGGAAATATCATAAAAATAGAGAATACTTTGACGAAATTTTTGTAAAATCTAATTCACTTCTAACATTTTAGGTTAAATATGCAAGAAAAGTCTATAGGCATGAGGCCTACACCTACTAAGGTGTTTTTGCACACTCACACAAAGAAGCATGACAATGTGACCTCAATAGCCGATGTAGAGAACTGAATGTATGCGAAATTATTGCTTTATTATTATTTCTTAATATTTATCATTTACTAATGTAAAAATTGTTTCCTAATAGGGCCAAATACAAGAAACCATTCAGTGACAGTCTCAGCAGGAACAATCTGTTAATAAGACTCATACGCATCTTGATGCTATGGGTGGTAGGGACCGTCGTGGAAGGATCTTCAGGTTAGGTTTATTTGCGAACACATGTTATTTGTAATCCTCCACGTCCAGTACAACAGCATCTACTAGACAGTCGCAAACCGATCAAGTCAGTTGGCTTTTGACAACAGTGGACACATTGATAGACTACATAGCTCAGCTGAGACAAGAGATGGATGAATTGAAGGCGAGGGATAGTAGCACCTCAGAGCACAGATGGTCACCAAGACATTAAGATTGTTGTAGTCATTTGCTTTGAATTACAAAGAATTTTTATGTGCACTGTAACGTTTTTATTATCAATTAAAATAATTTTAACTTTATATCATTATTCAACTTTTCATTTAAACAAATTAAATATATAAACAAATAAAATTATTATGCATATATAATTCATAACTGTTGAAATTATGCATTTATCATAAGATCATGAAATAAAATTTTATTTCAGGATATTTTAAAAAAAATACTTACTTTTATTTACTGACAGAATATAAAAGACCGTCGCAAAAAAGCACTACATTTACCGATGGAATACCTTAAATAATCGGTAAATTCTATCATTTCTTCTTTTTCCATCGGTAATATTGAAACCTTTCGAATTATCTGAACTACAGTTTACCGAGCGTTCTTCTTTTTCTATCGACAAATGTATCGACAAAAATAACCATTCGTTGGTAAAATTTACTGATAGTTACTTCTGTCCGTCGGTATACTTTACTGATGGAAGGACACATAAAAGGTCCATTGTTAAATTTACCTATAGTCATATTAACGACACCATTGTCCCTCATTTTATTCCGTCAGTAATAATAATTTCTGACGGAATAAATGCGTTTACTGTCGGTTTTTTTGGTCGATAAACAATCGATTTCTTGTAGTGAGTAAAAAGGACTGAGGAGAAATTTGGACACAAGCTAACTCTTAAGTTGTTGCCATCCAAGATTATTGGATGACATGGAGGAAGTTGCATTTGGCAAGTGCTTGATACAAAGCCACCGCAGAAATAAGGTTCTTGTGGTTTTTGTGCCTTTGTATGTCTGCTTCAGCTTGAATTTGGGAAACACTGCCTCACCTTAAATAAGTGCCATTATTGATCCTTGTCAATTAAGCAACAAGAAGTCTGCTACTATCACCAACAATCATAATGTTAAGTTTTATGATTTCTTTCACCTCGTTAATGTTGTTTCTTCCACGTAGCAAAATGAAGTTATTGTTCATAATCTATCCGACAAAGGAAGTGTGGCATTAAACATATTTAATTGGAAAACTGTAGCTGAGTTTTAATTAAAAAAAGAATTGGAGAATGAATTTTTATTCTCTATTAACTTACATATAAACACTTTACAAGTTATTCTTATATAGATAGCACAGAAGCATCTAGTCATTAGGAGTTTGTTAATAAAATCAAAATAGATTCCTAATAACTCAAGAGTTATTTCAGAAGAAGATCCCGATAGGTTGGTTTATTATTCGGTTGAGCTTGGATAGTTTCAGGATATTGAGAATCGACACATGTTTAATATGAATTTGATGTAGACTGAATCAACAACCTCTTTGGATTGAACCACATCTCTCTAAACCATCCTTTTTACTCCCGTGCGGCCAATGTAATCTAGGCTTAGCTGAGCTTGGTGGGCTTGCCTAATATCTCCCCTCAAACTATGCCGGGTGCTAAGGCATAGTTTGTCTCGATTCATAGCCAAAGATGTTTTGGATTGTGGGTTTTTAAAAATGTCAGCAACTTGATTTTGAGAAGACACATGTCGGGTCACCAATTCTCCTAGAGCTACCTTCTACCTCACGAAATGATAATCCAACTCTAGCATGGAAAATAGGATTGATTGTAATGAACAATGTACTCAAATTGTCATAATATAGAGCGGGTGGAATTCTTTGAAGAAGGACATATTTAAGCCAAGTTAATTCGGTTGAGACATTTGCCATGGCACAATATTCAACTTCTGGGCTTGATCGAGAAACTATATGTTGTTTCTTTGCACTCTAAGATATTATATTAGCACCAAGATAAGTTCAAAAACCAGAGGTAGAGCATCTTGTCATTGTGCAACCTCCTCAATCTGCATCAAAAAACCAAAAAGATCAAGTGTAGTATTTGCTTGAAAATTAATACCAAGGTCTAAGGTTCCTTTTATATATCTAAGAATTCTTTGGATAGTTTGAAACTAAACTCAGGAGGTGCTTAACTAAATTAAGCAGCATAGTTTACACTAAATGCAATGTTAGTCTAGGTGAATGTCAAGTACTGTAATTGAGCAACAAGGCTTCTGTATAATGTAGGATCTGAAAAGGGTGGACTATTGGAATTTGGAGGGAACTTTGAGTTTTGAGGGTAGTCGCGTGGACTTGGGGTTTGCAATTAGGAATATTAGCTTTGTCTAATATGGTGTATGCAAGGTGACGTTGTAACATATACAGGCCACTATTATCCCACATGTGATCTCAATTCCCACGAAGTGATGAATTTCACCCAATTCCGTCATTTTAAGCTCTGAATGTAGAGTGTTAATGAAATTATTAAGGATGAGCTGATCCTGTCATCGGTATATCATCAACGTGTAAAGCCAAAAAGATTGAACCTGTGGCACAGTGTAAGATAAACAAAGATTAGTCAACCAAGTTTGAGCAAAAAAGTGCTAAACCTCTCGAACCAAGCTCTCGCTACTTGCTTAAGCCTATAGAGTGATATGTGCAACTTACAGACAGGTAGAGGAAACTGGGGATCTTCTAGACTTGTTGGTTGCTCCATAAAGCTATCCTCCTTAACATTTTTTTAACATCTAATTGACGTATAGGCCAGTTCGTAACAAGAGCCACACTAAGTATTATACGACTAGTACCCAGTTTAATAATAAGAGAATATGTTTCATTATAGTATCTTTTGGCAACAAGTCGAGCTCTCAGTCAATCTAAGTCACCCTTAGGTTTCAATTTGGTTTTAAAAACCCATCGGCAACCTATTACATTCATTTCTGGCTTACGAGGACAAGAGCCCAGGCGTTAGTTTCATTTAAAGCTGAGATTTCTTCATTCATAGCATTCCGCCAGCCTTCATGTTTAAGTGCAATTTTTGGTGACCTAGGTTCCAAAGGTATTTGCATAAGTTGAGCATTCAATGCATACCTGGGATTGGGCTTACAAATACCCGATTTTGAGCGGGTTATCATGGGATGTGAAGCTATTTTTGTTGAACTATTACTTGTGGCACTCGAGGAGCTTGATTCAATTGAGATGCTTGTGTTTGAAGTTGCTGAAGAGACCTAATTTTTAAGGTCACGAAGGCTGTTGGTTCTGGCGACGAAGGAACATACTTGGGCAGGGACTCGCGAGTCTGTGAGAGCTGCTCAATCGAACCTGTTTGTCTTGGGAATGAAGGCTTCAGCCCGAGCAGCGATTCACGAAACTGTGAAGGTCTTTCACTGAACCTTATAGAGTCATCAACTGGTTCAGTTTCAATTGGGGAAGGTACTCCCCCAATTAACATTAGTGCTTAATGTGTTTTGAACCGTAGCTAAAGGAAAATTAGAGGAAATAGTGGCATGAGTTTTTGATTAATCCCTGTAGCACCATATGTTCGAAGAAAGATTTCAACCTCTATAGGTGTCATCCTCATATTAACCTTATAAGGCATACTTCTCATCAAAGATTACATGTCTAAACACAAACAATTTCCTTGAGGAAGGGTCATAACACATATAGCCTTTATGTTTGTCGCTATACCCAAAAAACTCACAAGGCACTGATTTCAAATCGAATTTGCTCTTCTTTGTGTCCCAAGTGTAAGGAAAAAACCTGCACCCATAGATTCTGAGAAGTGAGTAATTAAAGTTTTTGTTAGGTAATTTATTGAATGGAATTTCAAAGTTAGACGAGGAAGGTAAGTGATTCATGAGGAAAACGGCTGCTGCAAATGCTTCAATCCATAGAAATTAAGGGAGACCACTATGGATTAACATTGTTAATCCTAGTTCACGAACTACATGGTGTCACTGCTATACTATGCCCTTTTGTTAGGAGTATACGGACATGATAATTGATGTCTAATGCCTTCTTGCTGTAAAAATATTGCCAAAGCATTGTTTACAAATTCTCCGGTTCTGAGAGTTTTTATCTGAAGATTAAATTGCCTGCATATAAACTTCTCAAAGGCAATAAAGACATTTGTAAACTCATCTTTATGTCGCAAGGGTATAAGCCACATGAAACGACTAAAATCATCAATAAGTAAAGCATTGAATAGATATTTTCCAAAAGACAAAACAGGAGATGGTCCCCAAAGATCACAATGAATAACTTCAAAGGGTTCACAAGCAGAATTGTCTGAGGTAACAAATGGCCACTTATTCATTTTGCCTAATAGAAAACTAGCACACATTGGCGAATCCTTATTCTTAACTAAAGCATCAATTAAATTCAAGGACTTAAGTTTTTGAATGGAAGAGGCTTGTGGATGACCAAGACGTTGGTGCCAAACTTCCTTAGCTACTGCTTGTTTCCTGCGAGAGAAGAGAGCCTATTTATTTCCATTAATGATGTAAAAGTCGCCTTTACGTGTTCCTATCAGCAATAGTTTCCTTATCGCACACTCCTTTGCATAGAAAAACTTACTAGTAAACTCGCAGTTCATTGGAAAATCAAAGATCAATTGCCTAATGGATAACAAATTTTTTGCAAGCTTGGGAACAAATAAAACATCTTTAAGAAGTAAATTATTTTTTCTGTCACTAACGATGGTTTGGCCTATTGCATCTATTTTGAAGGATAATCAATCCCCTAAGATAAATTGATCACTACCATGAACTTTTATTTTCCTGTCTCCGCAGTCCAATGGGGATCAGGGAGGTATGTATTCACAGCGAGGGCTTGTTGAATTTCAACCTCTATTGTTATCAAGGGAATATCCCAACAGATTTTGGAAATATGCCCTTTACAACCACAAAACTGACAAGTTGCGTTTTTGTAAAGTTCAAGCTCTTCAGGTGTCATACTTCGCTTTCAGGGAGGTTGTGGTTGTTGCTCCCTGCCACGATTCTGATCTCTTTGTCCAGACTGGTTACCTGCAACGATATGATTTTGTGCCTTGTTAGGAATAAAGCCACGTCTACGAGAATGAAAAGCACTTGTATTGCGTCGAGTCATATTGGTTTTTTGGCTAGCGAAGGTAAACTGCCTAGTAGGGGGGCTTCTCAACGCTGCTGCGACTCTCGTATAGCCATTGAGTTGCATCAGGACCGCTTTCTATGAGGGTAGAGGAGGCCTTAACATGGTTGTTGAAAAATGGCAGTAATCTGGGCCAAAACTGCGAAGCAATGCATGTACCTTGACTTTATCTCCCACGGGTTTCCCTGCAATAGCTAGGTATTCATACGTTTGAATTTCTTCAGATGAATATGTTGGAAAATCAACGCAAGATCGAATCTAAGCGCAGCGGAATGAATTTAAAAATTTTCCACAGAATCAACTTTAACAGAATTAGATTCGAAACATAAAACAAGAAATTGATAAAATTAAACTAACCTTTTCTGATTCCCGATACAATATCTTGCTTCTCCGAAATAGTCAAATCCACGAGCCGTTCAATCGTCCGGCCTCTAACGGTATCCACAGATCCTTTCCGGAGAAAAACTCAAATCGAATTTGAGAGGAAAAATCGTTAGAAGTGCTAGCTCTCTTATGTTCTAATTCTTCCCCTTTTTATATGAAAAATCTTATTTTTCATATCCTTGAATTTTATTAAAATTACAACTAAAGTCAAACTTTAATTAT
>JAOTIZ010000008.1:15367172-15384186 GCA_027123425.1 Erythroxylum panamense | reverse complement strand
GAATTGCGCGCTTGTGATTGATTCTAAAATGTTTTAAAAATTGCATACTGAGTTTTGTACCGGAATTTAGTGCCGTAGCTTACCAATCTCGTGTGGCACGGACTCGGATATCACCCACGATGACCGGTTCGGGTCCTGCAGGGTTGGGATGCTACAAGGAATACGTCATACATGTATGTACTCTCTTATGCTAGTGCAATAATTGCCAATTATCAAAATATACATAAGCTAAAAAAATGCATGAGCATGCCAAATGCGAATACACACTACTGTACCCATCCCATCGGTGACGGGATGTTACAATTATCATGCCCATCGAACTGAGATGAAATATTGAATGGTTTGAATCAATGAAATATGTGATGTGATGTGAATTATTCATTTGTATGACATATTTGGTAAACTAGACTATATATATGTGTTATTATGTGCTGATATGATGGTTCTCACTTAGTTTGCAAACTTATCAAAATTGCAATGTTATTTTTTAGGTTCAAAGGAGTTCTAACTCCTAAACGAATCAAATTGATGTATAGTACTTGGGTTTTAAAGCAAGAATAGCTCAAAGGTCAGTCAGCTGACACTAAAGAGTCTAGCTAGAAAATTTTGGTTTAACATCCCACTTCATGTATAACATCTTGTAAAGAGTAGCAAACTCTTAGATGATGTTGGTAATGTATATATATGGATTATTTCATGTAACGCTATAATGTATGTTTATGTTTATGAATGAAATGGGAAGTTTTGATCATCTTAAATACATATGTTATGTATGATGCCTTAATAAGTGAATGTGATTGCTCTAACATGCCATTCCCATAGGGTATATTCTTAGATAATTTATAGATGTTCAGGCATATGCACTATAGTAGTGGTGTGTTGTAGTAAAGGAAGTAAGGGTTACAAGATCAAGAAATTGACTACATTTGGTCAGATCTTGTCAAAAAATGTTCACACTTTAGAGAATGTAGCTAACATATTAATAAATATGTTACCTATAGAAAAGTTCAGGCATAACATAGACTTGGTAAATGTTCATATAGTTTTAGGACCTTGGGGCTTATATAGCAAGGACTAATTCTTAGTTAGACATTGAAGACTTCAAGTCAACATGGAAAATTATGAAATATGCCTTAAATTCTTGTAAAATAGAATTTTAATAACCTCAAGCTTATATGGAAATAGAATATCAATGACTTTATATTTCTATGATAATAAAGTTTCATTGTAATTAAACTTCTTACAAGTAATCCTAGTTTATAAATAGTTTGATAAGGGTTTTGTAAGTTTTTTTTGGTAAATCAGTAACTTTTATACAAATAGAAAATGTTATGTACACCAATAGAGATTTTCTGAAGGAAATCTCTTATCAACCAAAATACATAAGGTAGTGTAAAATATTAATAAACCTAGATCAAGATAAACAACACTACCACCAACACTCCTCCCCTATTTCCTACCATAACACTTTAAAAATGTAGCCTTTCTCCATAGTAGCCTAAAACCAATCACAAGCATTCCAGTAACACAACATTTCAACACTCATATACACAACCTAAGTAATAGACCGCAATCAAATTTGGTAAAAGAAGATTGAATTCAATATAAAACTGTCAAGGTTGCCTTCATCGTATATGTCATTCCCGAAGGAGTTTCCATAGGAAATGATTCTCTAAGTATTAAGCTTCTGAACATCTAACTTGCAAGCATAAGAGAGCTGTGTACCTACGACACCAAAACCATTTCCTGTCAAAACCCTATGCTTCTTGAGACGCAGTAAAATTGCCTGTTGTTTCCATCCTCTCTTTTGCCCGTCTGATGAGTATATGTGTTGTAATATGTGTTGATACCATATCTGAAATAGAGAATCTACAAAACAGTGTTAGTGTATAATTTTTTTCCTCTAAGTACCTTCCCAATGTGTTTGGGCTGAGATGCTCCAGAACTTGGAAGATTACTCCGGAGTAAGCTCTCCACATCCATGGCTGCATCCTTAAAGATTCTTGAGTTCCTTTCAGTCCAAGTGTTGTAAACAGTAGTGGACAGTAGAATAGGGACAGGTTATTATGTGAGGTTGTATAGTTAAACCAATTGAGGATGGATTGAAGGCTTGTTATGTTGGGAATGAGAATTTGAAAAAGGTTGAGGCAATGTTCCCATACTACTTTAGAGAATGGGCATTCAAAGAACAAATGCTCATTGGATTCATAGTCCAATATACATAGAGAACAATGGTTAGGAGTATAAAGAAAAAGAAGTTTATCCCTTGTTTGCAGTTTTTTTAGGACATCCAACTACAGAATGGAGGAACACCTAGGGCTGTTGTTTTTGAACCAAACCAATTATGACCTTAGAGGATCTAAGAGGTCCTTTTAAAAGTTGTAAGGTTATGTTTATCATACTTCTTTTTAGATCGCCTTTCTCCTAAAAGAATTATGTCTCTTTACTTGTGGACATAGGTTACATAAATTAGTTGAATCACATAAATACTTGTATTTTGTTTCTTTATTTTCTCTCATGATTACTTCCATTTTTCACAATAATTGGTATCAAAGTAATTGATATCATAACAAGTTGAAATATCTTCTTAGAAACCTATTTCAATCAAGTGGCTAGGTTGTTCACCTTAAAGATCACCTATTAGACATTACCTTGAATATGAGCATTCATATAGTGTTAAGGATGGATGCTTTGATGGGTCGAATAGGTTAGATTACACCTCAAGCTTGAATGGCACGAGTTAGGTTGGAATGAATGTCAAACTTCGTTGGGATCCTTATAAGGGATATTAGGCTAGGCCTAAGTAATCATAAAGCCCAATTCAACTCAATCCATAGTTAAGTATGATCTTTTAATGTAATTGTTTACGTGTACTGTCACATGTCCAAAAATTATCACTTCAACCAGAGTTAATAATACAATTTAATAGAATAAAAAACTTTGGGCATTTCACAAAATATTTCCAAAAATTTTTAAAGCTCAACTAATTTTGATGTATAATTTTAAATTTTTAATTTGATGTTCTTCATCATTATTCATTGTCACTGCTATAAATAGAGATTCTTTGTAAGGATTGCTTAACAATTAAAAAAAATGATCTTTTTAAGTTTTTAAATAAAATAAATAAATATTCCGAAACAACTTATTTTTTAGGAAATTAAATATTCCATTCCAAAAATAAATAAAAATAAAATGGAGCTACAAACTGTCCTATAAAGGAAGCTCTATCTGAATTCTTGCATAATTTGAGTGAGAATAATTTCAGATACTCTATTATTATTATTTTTGCTTTATTTCTTTCTATCATTACGCTTATGATGATCTTTTTATTTATTGTTGAAATGACTTTTCAATTCTTTCCCATTTTCAAGATTTGCTAATTAATTTTAAAAGATGATTCTAAAATATTAATTATGAAATTAAAGAACTTTGGAGACAGTAATCTTCTAATTGAAATGATTGACATAATTCTGCACTAAATAGATCTATCCTATACCAAACGTTGTAATGGTATTAAAAAAATTCGAATTCAACCCTAGCTGATTCTAAAATCATAACATTTACTTCTATGGATTTTTCTTCTTTATAATTTATTCCAACCTTTTGATTATTATTTTTCTATAAATTAAAGAAATACAACTAGAGGACAAAAGAAATTAAAAACACTATAAATTTCAAATCCTAGTCTTTTACACTGATTACTCCACTGCCAACGCCATTAGCAGCATGGCCGCAACCTCTGAAACAAAATCATGGTAATTTGCATTGGCCTATTACTCCCCTAATCTAAGCAACCGCACCATTATAGGATACCTAAAGAATTTGCTAGGATGATTCAATATTAATTAAACTACAGGAACTTGAGCGTCAGGGACCCGTCAACCCTCTTCCCATTCTTTTCAACTTACAAAGTACGTGCCTCCTACCGAGAAAAGGCAAGTGAATGTTTTAAGGGAGCGACTGAGGATTGTACAACAAAATTCTTACTACAAACAAAAATTTAGTAGGATTTGTGAACATGCTCATCTCATGCTACCAATAAATTAGAGCATATTAACAGTGTTAGCTGATCCCCTCTAGCCACCCTAATAGTAGTTGTTACTCGTCTTTAAAATAGAAAGGTTCAAGTACTTCACACACTTCTTGAAAGGACACCAGCGGCAAACAGAAGATTCCTTCTTGAAAACTGCTACCAGCATGAGATGCAAACGTTACAACAAGGAACGACCAATTACAAGATAACATAACTGACATGGACAAGGCAATTACCCTCAAAGAGTAGACTGGGGTAGACTTTGTTGGAAGAGTTTTCAGCGATCTCAATCTATTTACATTCCCAGTTTTGCTGATCAAAGGAACATAGCCGTTAAGTGGCCAGCACAGAAACAGTTGAAAAATATGAGAAAAGCAATTGCATGAGATTTTTTTACCATTAAACACTTACTTCTCGTCAGTTCTTGTCACCTTTGCACTTGAAGCTACATCCCATAATTTCACAGTACAATCAGCAGAACCAGACGCAAGAAGTGAACCTTCACAACTGACGACAGAAAAATCAAAAGTTTAGAAATTATTCTAAACTTACAGTTGTTAACTAAAACTTCTATTGCCAAAATGCCCAAGAATTTTTAAGGGCTTTATAGCGGGGAAAAAAAAAAACCTGAAAGCAAGGGTCCAGACACATGAATTGTGCCCCACCAAAGGTGAAACACAGCGGCCACTTGACAGGTCCCACATCATGATTGTACCATCTTCATCACCAGATGCCATATAACGCCCATCAGGAGACAAAGCCAATGATAAAACCATACTACGGTGTCCAATAAATATTCTAACACATTCTCCACTCTGTACATCCCAGAGTCGAACAGTTTTATCACTAGAGCCCGTAGCAATATAGTTGCAGTTGGCATGCCATTGAATACACTGTCATTATACCAAGGTCAAAGAATTAGTAAGTATATGGAGCAAGTTGCCCCAAAAACCATTTATTTAGCTTAAAAAAGAAGATTAACAAAACCAGGCTATCCATTAAGTTACCAATCATGACTATATCTTTACAGAAATTTAGAAATATGAGGATGATAAACTACTGTGAAGCAGCTACTAAGTAAACAAAACATTTCAGGAGTCTATATAATGTAACAGATTCAGGATGGCACAAATATAAATGATAGGATAATGCAGAAAATACTAACATCAACATCAGACAAGTGACCAGCCATTATCCTTAAAGGTTGAATTTTGTCCATAGACCAAATCCTTGCGGTACGATCATGCGAAGCACTTGCAAAGTAATGTCCTACAGGACTAAACTGCAGCACCAAATTAGAAATTCATGAGAAGTTTCCAAAGGAACTTTTTTAAACTGTCTCTAGTACCATCTATGGCCATCATTCCCCAGCTATGAGGGCTCAACTTTCTGCTGTTAAGAGATGCCACCGTTCAAAGACAAGGGCCAACCAGACATAATAATGAAAATAAAATCCTATGCTGGAGAGTAAAATTCATACCTGAACATCCCATACTGGGTAATTATGGCCCTTGTAGCATACAAGATTGGCATTTAGTTTTGTGCTCCATAATCGAACTGTAAGACAGTAAAATAGTATTTCCGCAATAAATTCATAGGCAAAAAAGAAAAATAGAACTACCAAGCAGAATTGAAAAAGTGGATGGGCCCACACAGATATAACACTAAATTGACAGTCAGGACGTACTTGTTGTGTCTGCTGAAGAAGACAGTAAAAAGTCCCCAAGGGGACTAAAAGTGGCTGAATAAACAGGTCCTGAATGGCCCTGAAACAATGTATACGATCTTTTATCACCATTTGGCGCCACACGATGCTCACTTGGGGCAGAGTCTGTTTCAACCTGAATAGCAGCTGAAATTGAAAACTAGTTTAGCAAATGTTCCTTTTTGCCCAGAATGTAGACTCGTGTATAACAGACTGTTATCTAACTGAAGCTGCAATATATATAACAATAAATGGAAAAAATGATTGTAAAGTTTAAGCATAAAAAAATACCACATGTGCTGAAATAAATGAAAGACCAACCCAATGCTAATATGTGACAGTATTGAGCTCCTTATCACTTTCTTAAAATGATTTTAGACCCTAAATGATGAAAAAAAAAAAAAGCAGAACAAGTAAAGTTTTACACTGATAATTACTGAAAGTGATCAGCAGCAACATGTTTCAAAATCCAAGATAGATGAGATGTCTAAAATTCTTAATTTTTCATTTCCTAAAATGAAGTACGAACATAAATATGAAAATCTTTCTGTCTAATATATTGCAATAAATCACTTATAATTGTTGCTGTAACAGAGATCATATGCTGGACATGTTTTCATTTATCATGAAGCATCAGCATATTCCAAACCTTGAACATTTCTAATAGAGCTAATACCACATTTCTGAAAAATCAGCACATAAAAACTAAGTCCTAGTTGTCTAGACTTACAACTGCCAGCCTGTTGACCAAGCTTTGCCATATCCCAAACCTGCAGAAGCGCAGCTCAGGTTTAGCAATTTCTTTTCATTAACATGGTACTTGTAAGCTTTTATTATGATATAAGATAAAACCTTCAGTGAGGAGTCTGAGAATCCACCAGCAACCAAAGATCCATCATGGGATATTGAAGAGCAATTTAGACTGAAATGGATGTCAAACAACAGAATAGGGAATTAGAAGTCATACTTTTAAGAGAAACATTATCAAAAAATAACTTGAGAAAAATATGACAGGAATTACCCATTATGAGTGTTGATAAATGTATAAAAGCTAACAGATGGCAATGTTGCACTACTCAACTGCACACGGTTTCTCAAGTCCTCAAGGATAGACTGCTCAACCTCTATTGGCCTGGAGCAATTATAGGTTATCAGATACAACACGTTAACCCTCTATTACAAACATTGTTTGATTCTGCACAAAATATAGTCACCATGTGTGTGTGTTTAATATATCTGAATGTGATCGACAGCCAGTGAAGAATCACTAATATCAAGTTGGCCATTAATGACTAAACAGATCAAGAAATGTACATAAATCAGGCTTCTGGTACAAGGATGGAGCAGTAAAACCTATAAAAACACACTTGCAGTTTGCAGGGGGACTAGGTGGGAGAAAAAAACTTCCGAGATTAGATTCATGAGAATCAAAAACCACTATATAATACTTGATTCCACAGAGCTCTCTACAAACATCGCCCCATCATATCAAAAGCTATGTCATTTGCTTTTATTAACCATAACTTCCTAACAAAGGGAATGGACATCAAGCATCAAGGCATGCCAAACCCAAGATACTATCTGCAGAGTGAACCATGCCTAGAAAACTCAATTTTGAAACTTTCATTGCAGACCAACATAGCCTTTCCTACAGCACACAAAAATGGATGAACACATACAGTGAGGGAAGGGATATAGGGCATCTAGAAAATACATTACTGGCAAAGGAAGCTCTGGTTTAACTCGCGGAGCCATAGATGTGGCATTAGTCTCAGGGCGTGCAACCTTTGCTGTAGCATTAGCAGCTTTGTCTTTTTTCAACTTTTTAGCTGAAGGACCTTGCTTTCCACCTTCTACATATTTTTTCTGAATATCAAACAAAACATCAACATGGAAAAATTACGTCTAGACCAGTTAAAACAAGCTACAACGGTGAGAAACACACCCTTCCCACCACTAATACCTTCCCCCTCTGTTCCCCATCAAATGCACTTGCATTAGATCATGCAACTACAAAGAAATCGATTAATCCTACCTTGTTGTCCTCCATTTCTCCCTCTTTAACATCTCCTTCTGGCTTTTCAGAATCTGAGAGTAGACCCCCTGCTTTCTCTAAGCGTTCTTCTAAAGAATCTTCAAGCAACTAAAAACAACAAACAATGTACTGTTAAAAGAATCTTACAACCAATCAATATAAAATATAAATAGAAGCAAAAAGTTTTGCTTCTTAAAAGTCTGGCTTGCTTGTTATTGAAACTTCATCTATGTTGTAGATAATAATGAGTAGCTCCTACATTCACAAACCTTACCTAACAAAAACATGCAAAATCAGCAAAAAAATGACAAGATCTGCCTTAGAATTGAAATGTATTGGCCACAGCTCTCACTCAACCACACTATAAACATCAATACTTTTTCAACACTGTCATGAACAGCTTGAATATGTTCTCATTACATGGATATATAAAAGATATCTGTAGATGTGCTCCAAGTGAAAAGATCTCAACATGATACCTTCTAAAAACCTAAAGCAATAATCCATTCAGTTTTTCATATTCATCCAGACCCAAAAGTTTCTACTATCATGTTTTACTGAGATTTTCTGCATTCATGGAGACATTTCAAAGATTCATACACAGTTGAATAATAAGACAAACAAAACTACAATTAAAGCTGTCTAAAACTTGGAAATAAATAAACCAAAGAAGCACAACTCTTAATTTTCATACATTTTGCTTTGAATTGCCAGTCACAACATCCATTAGTTGTTTCTATCGCTATATAGCAACCAGATGCTTCTGGAATGTCCCTAAACTTGGTGATAATAAGGAAAAAAGATCTTGCCATACAAGCAGTATGTTTTGCCATCCCAAAATACACACGAGTTCATGATAATGACATTAAGATCCAACAGATATCTAAGATATCCAAGTTCTTTTTAATAATTAGAAGTTTCACGTACATTTAAAAGCAACAAATTGCTTTCGTTTTTAGAAAGGAAAAACTGAACATTTAGCAACTTAGAACTTCCATTTACTCACCCCCCAGTGGATTTCTCTTTTATTTATCAGATTAGCTGCATCCTGATTACTTCCAATAAGTGATACAGCCTCAGCATCATCAGAAATTGAGCTAGGTTGTCCAGGAGAAACTGCCAATGGAAGGAAATTTTTGTGAGTCCAGTAAGTTCTATCATGATTAAAAAGATTCACATGTAACTGCATTTACATATGATTAGTTACACCTTGGAAGTTTATATGCTCATTGACAATTCCCAGCATCAGAGTGGACTTTGTTTTCCGTAGATATTGCATCAGGAGCTCATTGGAGTACTGGCAATTCAATTAACAGTACATCATCAAGAGCTCATTCGACAATAATCAGACTCCAACATTGTGCAAAGAAAAACAAAATGTTTCAAAACAAGCAATTTGATAAAACTTATCAAATCTAAACTTTCAAGTCACCAGTATGTGGCACTGAGCTCATATTCCTCTCATATATTTAATTAATATAGGACCTGAAAGAACATATCAGAACAACTCAAGTTGTAATAATGAACAGGAACACTTAGCAGTATAGGGTTTGGTTGTGACTATCAATCAACCGTAGTTAGATAGAGATATTGAAAGAGCTCCTCAAACATTGAACGTTGCAAATGTTTTGAAGATACTTCTGGGCCACGATCAGAGATCAATTCAGAATTTGGATCACTAGAGCATGTAATGTTCTTGGAGATCAGTTCAGAATTTGGATCATCAGATCATACAATGTTATAGGAATCCAAGAACGTTATATGCTCTAATGATCCAATCACCCAAAATGAATGAAAAAAAGTACTGTGTTTTAACGTAAGTTGACATCTAGATAAACACTTAAAGTGTGAATGATTAGATAACCTAAAATCATAAAAGAGAAAGGTATTACCTGGCATAGTTTGATATTAACTTTGCAGTGTCTAAGAGAATGTGCAAATTCCATTTCCTGAAAAAGTAAGAAAAATAAGGCTCGAAAAAACGGTTCAACGAGAGGAAGGGTGAAATATATTTTAAAAAGAGTTTTTTAACCTCGAGGTGAGAGGGAGAAAGAACTCCTTCCAACTTCTGAAGGTCTCGTGAGTGCATCATTTCGTGGTCCTCGCGGAAGGTATTGAAAAATGTTCTAGCTGGGGACAAAATCAGTAAACAAGGCCACACCTTCTGTTGCAATAACAGTAGAAAAGAGTAGAGACACAAGAGCAATTACCCTCTTGGACGTATCCTTTAGCTACCGTATCGATGTAACTGTGGATAAAAACTGGATAGAGCACCCGAAGCAACTCATGCTGCATAGTTTGTTGAAAAGAAAGATATACACACAAAGTAATTCAGCGAGACATGGAGAACAAAAAGAAAACAGTTTAGAGTTCAAAAAAGCTTTTAAAAAACGTAGGAGTAAACGTAACCTTGTACAAATCAAGTGAACTATACGCCCAAGACCGTAGTTTGCTGTACTCATCGTGGTACTTTGCAGGAGTATCCTCTGACCTGGAAGGAAATAAATATGTGAAAATCAAAAGAAGAATGTGGATTGAAGAAGGGAATAGAGAGAGCTAACTGGTAGAGTGAGAGGAGGAGAGCAGAGAGGTCGGGATCATGGAGAGAATGAGAATTGGAGGAGGAGTTGTTGTTGTGAAGCTCGTCTTGAAAAGCAAGCTCCGCTTGCTTGAAACCCTTTTTCCTCAGGTATGTCTCCACAAACTTGACAATTTGTTCTTCGTCCATCGTCCTGCTGCTTCGTCTTCAAAACAAACGCACACCACTTTTCCCCTCTTTTGAGAGACCTATGTGTGTGTATTCGTTGAGGATGAACCAACCTTAATCAGGGCAGAAAGCCCAATTTTTGTGCATACTTCACAAACTACCGTTGCATTTGCATGGGTAAGGGCCCAAGGATAGATTTCATATTATTTCTTTTACTAATTGTTTTAAGAATTCGGGCCGAAGCCCAAAATCCCGTGAGCGAGTTCATGGGTTGTTTAATTGATGAACCAATGGATAGTTACACATGAGAACAAAGAGAAGGATGATAATGAACTGCCCAACCTTCTTTTCCTATGTGAAACATGTATTGTAGCATAAAAAGGTGATGTTTAAATGGCTTGGCGATTGGACTTTCGTCGACTAGAGTTGGAGGTAGACTCGATGGTTGTGCATCAGCTACTTTCCTCTGTGACGTCCCGTTCTCAGTCCGACAACCCTCTCGTCATGGGTATCCTCGAGCTCCTCATCAGAAACTGGGCTGTTGTTCATCGGCATGTGCACCGAGAAGGCAACAGATGCGCGGATTGGCTTGCTACCCAGGCATGTCCTGGCGACATTGGGACCACTTATTTTGATGTTCCTCTTTTAGGGTGCCAGCATCTTCTTTTAGAAGATCACTCAGGACACAGTTTCTTCCGTCTTATTAGTATATAATGTACTCTTTCCCTTTACATTAAAAAAAAAAAGGTGTCGTTTAATTGAGTTAATGATTAACTACGATTTATGATATGTTCATAGCAAGGCGAGTTTCTCGTCTACAACTAACTCATCAATTTGATGTAACGTGTTGGCCATAAAGGTTGCTGCATTGCATCCATGATCCATTAATTCTTAGTTACGCTTTTTCGTTAACACTTGACTCTCATGCAATCAATTAAAAGCATACATTATTTTACGCATTTAATTTTAAAAATATTAAGAATCGATGTTAAACCTATTTTTGGTTAAAAGCCCTTTACAAGACTCGATCCATCAATTAGACCAATCGTAAAGGACGCTGGTGCTTCTTTTGAGTACGTTAAAAAGCCGAAGTTGACTGACTAGCAGCCGCACTCAAGGGGAGAATTGAACCTCAAATAACTCCTTTTTGCTCTCATTAATTCATTATAGGGCGCTAATGATGGATCGCAGATTCTAATGTCAAATTCACTTTGTTGAATTAGAATAAAATGTGCAGTGCCTCCAACTGCAAACACTTTTACCAGTAAGATTATTTCCATTCTTCATTGATAAAATAAGTTGGATCAATTCGTGTGGCCCCTAAATCCATTAGTAGATCTTCTGATAACTAACTAAAATAATGCAGATTAACAAAACTAATATAAAATTAATTGGTATGTTTATATTTTTTGAAGTGCCAAGAAAAAGATAACAAAAATATATGTTAAGCATCGTATTAAATTTAAAGATGGACAGACTAAATTGAAATAATCTGGAATTTGAGAGGGAAATTGATTTTTTTTTCAGTCTCTGACCAGGGTATTCACCGGCGGACCTAGTGACTAATCCCCTCGTTGGTTTGTAGGCACCTCACAGGGTGGGACAGTTAGCCCAAGGATTTAAGGCTGCTCCATTCCCAAAGCCAAAAATCGAACTCCTGACCTTTAGTTAAGGATGGATGAGTCCCTTCTACTCAACCACACCCCTTGAGTTAGAAATTGATATTTTTTTGTTACTTATTTATAACACCTAACATTGAGGTTTCAATTCTCATCAAATTCTTAAAAAAAAAAGTATTATTATCTTTTATAGGATAAGAGAAAAAAGTTGTAGTTCTAAAAAAATCAAATTTCCACACCTATAGTTTTAGGTTCTAAATGAGTTTATAATGATAATATAGTTTGATTGGAAGGGAAGGGAAGGGAAACCTTATCCCTAATGGGTAATCTCAAAGAGAATTAAATAGTTAGGTTTCCTACTTCACGAATGAAACGATGAAAAGTCTTGGAATTGACGACACGGCACTGAGGCTTTCTATCCTTCCGTTATCTACATATGGGCTCCAGCCTACAGCGAAGCTAAGCTGAGTCAGAAAAATCTTCCTCTTCAACGGCTCGTAGTGCGAGTGTCTAACTCATGCATGAGGTCACTCTAAGTATGTCATCAAAGAGGTGCGTTTATTTTCTTTTGATTTTTCTCTAATCTACGTTTCCAAATTCTTCTACGAATTTATTCAGTTTTAGGGTTGGATTGAGCAACGTTAAAAAGATAGAAGCAAAGGTTAGTTACTCTTCAATGGATTTGATCATATACCACAAAGTCTAACACACTCGACTCGACCATTCAACGCGGGCAAACGCCGATACATCATGTCTCCATAAGACATAACCCGAAACACACTTTCCAAAGAAAATTAGGGGGGACCTTCAATTATGCAGACGAAACAAAAAACACGAAACACGAACGCAAATGCAAATAGTTCAGCAATCAATTGGTTATCACACTCGGCACTTGGTCTTCTTCTTCTTCTTTTGATAACAATTGATTGTGGGAATTCCTTTACGCTTGCATCACGAGTGACACGCATGGGTGCTGATGTCATGGATTTCCACCAAAATCTAATTTGCTCCAAGTGGTAGGTTTAACGACTACTCCATCATCATACTTTTTTCTTGTTGACTCTGCAATTAGAGTCTTCCTCCTCCACATATTCCAGCACGCACTGGACCAGCAGTTTGAGCCCCATTTTTTTTTGTCCTGCTCGTATGTTTACTTTTCAAAATAACACAAAAGTTGTGGAAGAAGCAGAAGTTGGGCAGCTAGAGAGGTTAGACTTAGACCTCGTGGATTGGCGGTTTCTCTGACTTATTACTCACATGTGAAGTTATCTAAGATGAACTTCAAATTTAAGTCGTAATTATTTGCCTTTTTTTTTTTTGTTAAACCACCCTGACATCATATGAGCAACCAACTAATCTAGATTCGAATTAGATAGGACCCTTACTGATTGCAAAGCTTTTCCTTACGAGATTTAAAGTGACTTTATTTTTAAAACTCAAACTTAAAGTTTTGATTAAGGATGGAGGAGTAGGTGCCACTCCACTAAAGCCATGGTTGATATATCAGAAATAAAAAAGAAAATTAGTATAATAAGTAGTACAACTGCTAGCTAAGACAAGTACAACATACTCTCTAGAATATCCGTCAATAGACTCTGAAAAATCACACTTTTAATTATTTATAGATGCTTAACTGGATCAGATATTCTGTTCCGGTTATGATATTTTTCTTTCATGTTTTATTAAATCTTATCCACATATTGAGAATCTGTTTCTCTGGTCTCATCATGTAACTTGTTTCCTTTCCTCTAATATAAAAAAAATCTTATCCACATATTTATATGAATCTCACATAAATATATAGATGAAATTTAATAAAATATAGTTAAAACAGAGTAATTGAAATGGAGGATTTAATATAGTGCATAACAACTAATTATGTTGCACCCATTTGAAAACTCCATAATTATTATAATAAAATATTTTTAATACATGGGTAAAAAATTTAATTAATTGAAGTAGTATTAGCCTGCCAACGATAAAATACAGGTGGAGTTTAACGTATGCTCTTAAGAAAATATCTCATCTGGTTGAAGTCTAAAGATGACGAGGAATGGCTTGTGCCAGATGACGCAAGCATCACACCATCAGCAACATGTTGCAAGACTTCGTCACCATTAGGTGCGGTGGACATTGACAAGCTAACTGCTAGCTCCATGCCGTGCTTCTCTTGCTTTAATCATATTGCGCAAGGGGACCGAATGAATGACTTGAGTGGTTGAGAAGTCCCCTCTCAGCCGCCCCTCTTCTCACGAGAGAAGAGAATGGTCAAGCAGAACAAGATCTATGCTTCTGGTCACTTTATTTCTTTTCTTTCGTTGAAAGGCTCTTAACGATTTTGCCACTATATTGCATGGAGCACGAGCTTGTATTTTCATTTCGATTTGTACTGTTTACTTGCTTAGACAAAAAATACAAGTTGGGTAAAAGTTTCAGGTGAACATAATCATCATATTTTCATTGACTCAGCCATGATCCCGGAGACTCTTCAAACTTGCAATCGTTCTTGAGGGAATAAAAAAGATAAAAGTGGTATGCATGATTGAACCCATAAACTTCAAATACATACAAGTTCTTCAAATAAGTTGATTAACACCTTCTTTTTGACTAGTATGCATTCCAAATTAGCATCTAGAGGTTGAAGTAAAATGAGTGTGCCCCATATACAGATGAGTTTGGATAAGAAATTTTAATTGATGAAAAAGTTTTAAATTTTAATAACTCTTTGTTTATATTATAGAAAATGGGGTTAATTCCATGAAAGATCTTGTACAATTTAACTGTACTTTATGAAAAAACATATATGGTTTGAATTTGATTTCCATCAAAGTTCATGTAGTTACATTAATATTTCTTTTTCAACATAATGTTTAGTGCAAACTTAACTTTAATAATTCATAATTTAGTTTAACAAAAAGTAAAATTTGATTTTTATGAAAAATTTAATTATTATGATCAAACCTCTTATGGAAAAACTTATAAGTGGTGATTATGGGAGACATATTTTCGTTTTAATGAAAACGCAAAACCCAAAATTTTAATAATTGAGATATGACAAAGTAGATGTAATGTCCAACTTCTTGGTTAGTTGACGGACACAAGAAACATGGCAAAGGCATGTACTGTACCTTGGTAAGATTATGACCTCGACTATCCATGTCCCATAGCGTTAACAAATATAGAAAGTAAACCGGTTGGTAAGTGTGAGAAGTGCACAGCGGCTGAGCATTTTTCTCGGCTTCCGCGTGTTAGGTAAATTTTTATCGTGTTGTACATAGGTGATATATGCTTTAGCGGAATGGATCTAACATTAATTACTAAATTATATGCTGATAAAAAAATTTACCCTACTTTCCAGCAGCGGTTTGACCGTTGCTTCCCCCTCACAGTAGAATTTTATGGGGTCTATTTTGGACTCATGTTGGCGTGGGACAGGAGTTTCCGTTGCCTTGTCCTTGAAGTCGATTCGCTGAAAGTTATTAATATACTTTCCTCTTCTCAGTGGGTTCTGACTGAGGATCTTTTATTGGTTGCAGGTATTCGAGGACTCTTATAGCGAAACTGGGAGGTGGTTCTGCGACATGTCGGATGAGAGGGGAATCAGTGCGTTGACAGGCTGGCGACTTGTGCCCCTTTATTAGCTCCGGGCCTGCACATTCTTCGGGCGCCTCTGGTAACTGTTCAGAAGCTTTTGTACCAGGATGCAGGCGAAGCTTTGTACCCTGTCATATGTGATCTTTTTTTGTAACCTTTCTTTTGTAATAAAAAAATGTATATAAAATAGTTGATAATGCGAGCCAAATGGTGTGAAAACACCTCTAGATCAAATTATTGATGGTTGAATTTCATAACTCTACTATGCATTTGGACATTAGTCTCTTAGTTCTGTCTCCGGTCTACACTCTCGGACATGCTTGCAAACAAGAAATATAAAATAAACCCAATGATATAATCATTATTCAGTGATTATTATTATTAAATAAGAAAATTTTATTTTATTAAAATATTTTAAGTATTATTTATGATAGTGATGAGTACTAATAACTATCGAATAACAGTCATTGAATTTTTTTGCTTTGTGTTCACCATGGATATTAATCACAACACCACAAAAGTACAAGTTTAAATAATTTGAAAGACTATTACCAAATTCACTTCTTTTGTAATGTAAATACTCAAAAGATTCACTTCTTTTGTAATGTAAATACTCAAAAGAATTATAGACTTAGCATAGTTTGTATAGAGAGTTGAGCTCCCATGTAGAACACACAGCTTCTACTATTTACTCAGCCACCAAAATCAAATGTCCAACTCTTTTCCTCAGAAAATTGATGGTAACTCGAAATCGAACTGCTTACATGAGAACGGGGAATGTTGCCAGCAAACCCAGAACATGCAGACCTTATAAATGAGCTTTTTGACTATATCCCTACAAAACTTTATCGCACACAATGCATTAAAAATGTTCAGATAGGTACGATAGGAAGTTATAATATGCAGGTGGGCTTATAATGTAACGAAGTAATGTGAATTTAGAGTGCAGGTAGGTAACGATACACTATAAGAGTTAAGACATTTAGTGACAATTTTTTTGTGATTAACTATTGTTTCGTCGCAAATACGAGATTTTTTGTGACAAAATAATTAATTGACACTATTATTTAGATTAACTGTGATGATTTATTTTTTTGTCACTAATACAATAGTAATTGTGACAATTTAGTATCTTTCACAATTAAATTGTCACTATTAATATACTAATAGTGATAACTTTTCTTTTATAACTAAGTTTTGTCATTAAAAGTCTATACAATTTGGTGCCAAAATAATTTTGACATGAATAAATTGTAATTGTGACAAAACATATGTTAGTAACTAATATTTTCTATTTGTTGTGACAAAACATAGTTTGGTC
>JAOTIZ010000008.1:15339234-15357045 GCA_027123425.1 Erythroxylum panamense | reverse complement strand
TGGATCCTGAAATCCTTCAGGTTGTACCATATAGACCTCTTCATAAAGATCTTTACTCAAGAATGCAATTTTGATAGTCATTTGATGTAATTCTATATCATCATGAGCTACAATTGCCTTAATCACTCAAAATGTATCCTACGAGGATACGAGAGAAAAGGTAACATAAAATCAACCTTTCTCTCTAAGTGAATCATTAGGCAACTGAGTGAGCCCATAAACTGCTGAACTTTATCCCGAAATCCTTTATGTCTAATCTTCATTTACAACTGACGAGTTTGCAGTTTCTCTGTAAATCCATTGGCTCTCAAATCTCACTATACTTCTTGAATTACATCTCGTCATTTATTGAATCCCACCACACATCCGTATTGGGTCCAAAATAGCTTATGTGAAACTAACTAGATTCGAAACATGTCTAATATCATAGTCCTGTACACCTGATAGACTATATAATCAGACGGGATAGCAAGTTGTCTCACTCTGGTGAATTTACCTAACTGCATTATATCTTGTAATCCCAGGAACCTCTGTATGTATAGGTATGAGTTTCTATTCCTGTACAGACATGATACAGAGGCTTAGATCCAACGGATCTAACTGTATGAGTAGCGGGTACATAATAACTGTAGTGTCCGCCCTGCTATCATTTAAAGGGTCAAAGAGCCTACCATCGTCATAAACATTGTATTCTAGAAACTTCACTATTTATGATTCCACTATTTTGGTCCCACCTTCTATACAGTAAAAGCTATAACTTTAAAATGGTCGAGGTATCTTACTAAATAGCAATTAGTAGAACCAGCATGTAATCTTTCTTTATAATGATTATACTACCTCAATAGGGAAACCCATACATGAATATATGCAAGGCTGGGTTTTCAAACTTCTAGATAATCAGGTAGAATAGCCCTGTTCTGCATCGACTTGTTCAAGTCCTTTAGGATGTGGCTATACCTTTTGGTAATACACCATTTTGCTTAGAACTACCCGACATAATGAATTAAGTCATAGTTCCAACTGATTCCATAAATTTGGTAAGCTGACTTTTTCAAGTCCTGAAACTCCATGTTTTTTGTGATATTCTCCTCCACAGTTAAATCTGACTATCTTGATGAATTTTGCCTATTGGTTCACAACCTTTAATCTTTAACCAAGAACACTTAACTATAATGAGAATATCATCAACAAATGTCATAATACATTGAGAATTGCACTATACAACTATATAAGGATCACCGATATCTTTAGGTATCAGACTTAACAAGTAAAAAGCATGAGTTGACCTCAATATCCTTATTAGTCAACTTACTCTTGCAACAGTCAACATATGTTCCCAGATTATCATAATCTAGAATTGAATTTTCTACCTTTGAACTTAGCGGGCTTCATCTTTGCCTTCCCTTTAGTTGCTTCGAAGGATGTAGGAGTAGCAAACTTGAGTTTCTCCTCCTCAGCAACGCAATGGGCTATTAAAGTGTTGAAGTCCTATTCCTCATCTAGCGAGTAATATGTCATCACCAGATTACTAAACTTTAGAGGTAGTGTATTTAGAGTCTAGTGAACAATGAAGACATCAAGAAGAGGAATATTTAACGTCTTCAATCTAATGTGAAGATGAATCATTCTTAATATATACTCCATTACTCCCCTTTCTCATGTATACCTTATAGAGAATAATTCTTTCATCAAGGCACTTGTCTCAATATTATGTGAGACTGTGTACCTTTGGGAGACATTAACAAGAAACTCATTCTCTATGTTTGTGTTCAGAAGTCCATTTAGCAAATAGTCAAATATGGATCTCTTAGTGGTCATCAAACATAATATGTTAGACCAATCCCAGGCTTCATAGGCTACTTTATGAGCCCTTGAGCTCATGGATGTTGGTGGAGATGGCCTATTAATCCACTTCTTCTTATTGAAACTGGTTAGGGTTTCAGTGATGACACTGATTTTATTGACCGAAAACGTGAACGTAAAATGATAATGTTTAAATCAGCACAAAAGTAGGACAACAGTGATACTAAAAGTTATAAAGAATCCATTCACACATATTATGAAACACTTGTGGGCTAAATATATAATATATGTAACTAGACCTCCACATACAAACGATTAGAGTACAAACCATCAACTCTTACGGCACTACCACTTGTGGGTGAATAGACTATTCAAGTAACGACTTTCCTCTATCCAATGCCTTTATGCACATGTCAAAATCTCATGTAAGGCTAACACCTGTGGGCAGAATACTCAAACATGAGACCAGAGACATCCCCTAACTAGTAAGCAGAAGAATTCAAAATACTGACTCGAAAGGGCAATGTGATGATTACATCCTCATAAGCACTCGAAAATTTCACAAACACAAGGGATACACCTTTATATTATCCTCACATTCTTTATGGGCATATGGTATGTGACAATATAGCATCAATAAATGCAAAAAATTGAATACACAGTCACATTGTCACACACTCATGCTGAAGACATTCTTTGGAAACTTTATTTGAGATTTTTGTAAAAGAAAAATCTCATTAGAGCGACTATCGTGCATCACCGGATACTGAAGACCATCCGAGATACAAAAACTTCATGTATCTCCCTTATGGCAAGTTTATTGCACAAAAATTCACTCAAAAATAGCTTTAGAATATCTTAAAACTTTTTCTGAGTAACTATTATGCAATCTCAAACACTGAACAAGAGACTTGGGATATGAAAACTTGAAGTATCTCCCTTAAGTGATGCCCGAAGCATGAAAATTCACTCGAAATCAAATTCAGAACATCTTAATTCCTTTTCCTAGAGTTAGAAAAGCGAAAAAATTCACTTTATGAATTTTCGGACCTAGAAACTGACCCAAAACATCCCGGGGTGCCCTTACAAGAAATGTAAAATTTTTGTTTTTTTAAAAAAGCACTCTAGCAATTCCATGAGGATGATGTCAGCTGCATGTGTCACGGAGGGCGTGTGAAGGATACGTCTGGCACATGTTGAGCACGCGTAGCGACGTGTAGATGTGCCCACTGATGATGGCGCGGGCGTCGCAGGCACCACATAGTTGTCTGGTTAATATCGTGCGACGTGTTTGGCACATGTGACACATTACACGTGCCCAACGGTAAGGCTCACCCTCGTTGAAAAAAGGTGATTTTTGATGAGTTTTGGGTCAGTTTTTTTCACTTTCGGGCTTGTTTTTACCCCGTTTCTTAAGGTTAAACACATGTATAATACTTTTATGCAATAAAAAACAAGAAAAGACCAAGAAAAAAAAGTTAAATCTCCAAAAATCTTTTGGAGAGAAAACCGAAAAATCTTTGTTTTTAACCACCCGATTCCGTCACCACTCTGATATCATATGTAATATGTAACGGTATCTTAGTTACGTATCCCGATTCGAACGTGAAAGGGCAAGAAATGAAGAAATGCAGAAAATTCCTAATTTTGGTCTCCTTAACTTCAAGCAAGCTTTTCGAAGTCGAAATAAGAGCGAATCTACCGCCGTCTTCATATGAACTACTCACCGGGACGCAAGTAACGTCTTTCAACAATTTTTGCAAAACGTAAACTCTCTTAACATGTCAGAGAATCCTTATGCTTACGATTGATATGAGCAACTATAGGAGACCTTAGCCTTTATATAGCTTCCATATTAGGCTTCCTCATCACAAACTCGATATGGGTCTAATCCATACTGATTAAGATCTATTTTCTACCCTGACTTTGACCTATTGATTTAGATCATTTATTAGGTCATTTTATTATCATTATCCGGATTAAATTACGTAACTTAATCGATAAGTTATTTAAAAACTAAAAAAGCAATTAAATATTATCCAACTTTATGAGAAATTACAAAAATATCTAACATTCCTTGCATCTGTTTCTGTGCTAAACCCCACAATTGTCGTACCTAAACAATCGCTTGTTTTTTGTTTTAATTTCATTCATGTTAATTTATTTATTTTTAATTCATAGGAAAGAACATTAAAATGTCCATTTATTGCATTATTACATCTGACCATTTTCTAGATACTATCAATAACTTATTATAACTATATATTACTTTGACCGAAATTTAGAAGGAAAAGAGTAACAAAGAGAGAACCAGGAAAAGAAGAAAAGAAGGAAGAAGAAGAAAACGACAGGTGGTATTAAAAGGGCATACTTTCTTGAAACTCGTTTAGTTTTTAAAAGTGACTTGCAACTTCCACACGGATTCCACGCGGCTTAATATATCTTTTGATGTACATGTTTGCGAGAAAAGGATACGACACAGTGGCCTATTAAACAAATACAATTTCCTAGATACTTGTGAGTTGAACTTATAGTCTTTGTATATTATTACATGGCAGGACTCATTTGGTAGGTTACCCTTTCATCCTAGTGTGGTATGGCTGATTAATTTCAAACTTGCGTCAAGAATACATTATATCAAGTTTCAGTTGTACTTACCAGGAAAGCAGAAATTATGGGATCGACGTAGGACCGGCAGCCTAGCTAGGACGTCTACAACTTTGTCAAGGCCTGGTTGCGACTGGAGTCAATATATCTACTCTTAAATTTGTCCAATTCCTAGCTGTTAGCATCAAGATTCTGGAATCACTTGATCATGGCCACGTCAAATTCCTAGGCCTAAATTCATACACGTATTTGGATAGTGATTCAATTCCAACTTTTACGTACGAGTTCACATCTACTTTTCAATCTATGACGACATGAACCTCATTTGGGCTGGTCACTTACGTTTCCAAAAAAAAATTACAATAAATGACGAGCCAGACCTAATTGTTCGAATTCCCACAGGAAAACCCTAATAACGTGCCTTAACTGTCAGGCAATGGACTAAAGATACACTCTTCATCAATTTGATAAGAAGCTAATCGTCTTTCGAAATAAAATTTATGGTCTTCCCAATATTCAAACTCGATCACTTTCAAGATAATTCTAATCCAGCCATTTCAAAGTCTCTAATCTTTAGACACCTACTTAATTAGTTGCCACTTTGATCATATGCCAGTTTATTTATGAAGATTTGGTACATAAATACCACTTAGCACATTATTACAGTACATTTTCACTTTTTTTTGGATATTATGCGAATAAGATTTCATAAAGATTAAGTTGATATCTTGCTTTGGCTTGATAAGGTTGCTTTCCTTTGATGTAGAGATTGGTTGTTTTTAATTATAAATTTACTAGCATTTGCCAAGAAGATTCATGGTAAAAATCGTCACATTTTCCTATACGATTTTTTTTTCACCTCTCTTGAGAGCCCGTCGGCTTCAAGTTTAACACACGGATCGGGTCAATAGGTCAAGGTCTTCGGGCTAAGTAATGGTCAAGGACTCTCAATGGACATCCTATTGGATTAGGTTAAACTCCGATGACTATTCCTTCATCAGTTGGTAGTTGGAAATTACACTTCACGACGCCGAAAGCTACTAATCGTTCTTTCTAGTGTGAACAATGGAGATCCTTTCTTCACGCGTCTCTAGAGAAAATGTCTAAAGTATTTAATTTGTTGAATCTTAATTAGTATCCATACGCTTGCTTGACCCACATTTCCAAACAATTTACAACCGATTTTGTTGAACTCAATGGAATTTTATGATACTTGCTATGATAGTGAAACCTGAAATTATTGTCTTGTTGACTTCTTTGATTGTTACGTCAAGTTAAAGTCTCTTCTTCTTTATGATTATAATTAAATTCGAATTTTGATATAAGAAATAAATCCTCCTTTAATACAAAAGGATTAGCATGGTCGTAAAAAGGTTCAGGCGTCGTAATTAACACCACAACCTTATCAATGACAGTAAAAAGTTCAAATAAAAAAAAAAGACGGTGGTAAAAGAAAGTCGACACCAAAAAGTCCCCCATCAAGCCAATTAAAAAAGCTTACTTCCGTTGAATATTGGGGTCTCACCGTTTCAATTCAATACCGCGTTTGACATTATTGAGAAGACGAACACATACTTGCGACATTGTATCGAAATACCTTCTCAAAATTCGGGCTACCCAACACGCCGGTTTACCAAAACAAAAACAAAACAAAAGACAAGACCCGGATCCTCCACGCCGGTTAACCTTATATTTACCCAACATTGAATATTCGAAATGAATCTAAAAGTTTTTCTTTTACAGTAAATGACGAGACCAATTCATTGACAAAATAAGCACAAATGTACTTTATTTTACTTGCCTGATTGGAAGGATATATAGGAACAGATCTTCAATCGTAATAGTTCTAGTTCTTACAAATCATGGACGTGAAAAGTTATGAGCAGTTGACTACATGCAAATAAAAAGTATAGCGACAACTTGTTGGTATTTCACAAATTCCTGCAAGACTTTAGATGAATTGCTACATCTTATTTAAATTACAACAACATGGGGGTGATATTCATATCATGAGTAAGATGTTGCAAGCATTCAAGTTGCTATATACATTAGAATCTCGATAAAATGTAATAAACATGCATCTAGTTTTTTTTGGTATGTACACATTCTGCTATTTGTTGGGCATTTTTTACTTTTCCCATAAAGTTGGATAATATTTAATTATATTTTTAAAATTTTTTGATAACTTATCAATTAAGTTACGTAATTTGATCTGGATAAAGATACTAAAGTGGCTCAATAAATTATCTACATCAATAGGTTGAAGTTCGGGTGGAAAATAGATCCCGATCAGTGTGGACCGAACCCATATTGGGTCTGTAATAGAGAAGCCTGATATGAATGTTATATATAAAGGTTAAGGTCTCATGCAATTGCTCATATCATTTATAAGAATAAGGATTCTTTTACTCGTTAAGAGAGCTTACGTTTTGAGAAAACCGTAGAAAGATGTTGACTCCTTTTCGGTGATTAATTCCTATTAAGATGATGGTGGATTCGTGCTCGTTTCGACTTCAGAAAGCTTATTTGAAGTTATGGAATCGAAATCAGGTAGTTTTTTACATTTCTTCATTTATTGCCCTTTCATGTTCGATCCAAGATACATAACTAATGTATCGTTACGTGTTATATGTGATATCAGAGTGATGACGTGATTGGTGTTTAAAAATGAATATATTGCATGAAAGTAGTATACATATGTTTAGTCTTGATAAATGAGGAAAAAACAAGCTTGGGAGCTCAAAAATCTAACCCAAAACTTGCATTTTCCTGGCGACGGAGTGACTCACCATCGGGCGCGATAGGCGCGGGTGTCGTGACTAACGCAGGTGATATATGCACCAGACTTGTGGAGAAATACCGACCGAACAGGTGTAACACACACACACCAGTGTCGATAGGCGCGTCTGCTATGGCACGTGTCTAATATGCACCTTTCATGCTAACGTGCGACTAATGTGTTGGCTGACGTCAGTTGTATGGATTTGCTACAGTAAACTAAAAAAACACACACAAAATTTTCAGATTTCCTGTAAGAATGTGTCGAGATATTTTGGGTCAGTTTCTAGGTCCAAAAAATGTATAAAGTGAAAATTTCCATTTGTGAATTTATTACATTAGTAATAAATTAAAGTTTAATTATATAAAAGGAATTAAGGTGTTCTGAATCTGATTTTGAGTGAATTTTCATGCTTCGGATGTCACATGAGGGAGATACTTCAAGTTTTTATGTCTCAGGTTTCACGTTAAGTGTTTAGGATTGCATGATAAGTACTCGGAAAAGGAATTAAGACATTTTGAAGGAATTTTTAGTGAATTTTTGTGCAACAAACTTTTCATAAGGGAGATATATGAAGTTCTTGTGTCTTGAGAGGTCAGTTGAGTGTTCAGTGACGCACGATAATCACTCTAATGAGATTTTTCAGTTATGAAAGTCTCAAATGAAGTTTTTAAAGAATGTCTTCAGTATGAGTGTGTGACAATGAGACTGTGCATTTGATTTTTTTTTGCATTTATTGATATTACATTGTCACATACTATATGCCCATAAAGAATATGATGATATCATAAAGATGTATCCCTTATGTTTGTGGACTTTTTTGAGTGCTGATGAGGATGTAGTCACAACAGTGGTCTTTCGAATTAATATTTTGAATTGTTCTACTTGCATGTTAAGGGATGTCTTTGGTCTCATGTTTAGTTATTTTGCCCACAGTTGTTAGTCTTAAATGAGATTTTGAGATGTGCATAAAGGCATTGGTTAGAGGAAAGTCGTTGCTTGAATGACCTATTCGCCTACAGGTGATAATGTCATAAGAGTTGATGTTATGTACTATGATCGCTTTTATGCGGAGGTCTAATTGTATATATTATGTATTCAGCCCACAGGTGATAATATGCGTGACCAGATTCTTGATAAAAATACTATTTAATAGCTTTGAGTATTATTGTTGTCCTACATTTGTGCTGATATAAACATTGTCATTTTGCAGTCACCTTTTCGGTCAACAATATCGATGTCACCATTAAAACCCTGACCGGTTTCAATATGAAGAGGTAGACAGAAGATGCATTGAATGCTATGGAGATAGCTGAGGTTGATATAACTACATGGACTGATAGGCCATCTCCACCTACATCTACGAGCTCGAGAGCTTATAAAGCAACCTCTGAAGCTTAGGATCGGTCTAACAGATTAAGTCTTATGACCATTACAAGATCCATACCTGACCATCTGCTTAGTGGGCTTCTAGGCACAAACATAGCGAAGAGTTTCTTGATAATGTCTCTTAGAGATAAACGGTCTCACCTAACGTTGAGATAAGTGCCTTGATAAAAGAATTATTTTCTATGGGGTATATGGGAGAAGGGGGTGATGGAGTACATATGAAGAATGATCCATCTTCACAATAGACTGAAGATGTTGAATATTCATCTTCCTGATGTCTTCATAGTTTACTAGACTCTGAATACACCCCTTCCAGAGTTTAGTAATCTAGTGATGAAATATTACTCGTTGGATGAGGAATGGAACTTTAATGCTTTGATTGACCTCTTTCAGCTACATGGAAAATAAAGTTAAAAGGATGCTTGTACTATGAAGTCAGGAGGAGCAAAGTTATCTTCCTATTATTACATGTAAATGATATATTGCTCACGTCAAATTACTTGACCAGTTGTATGAGGATAAGCAACTTTTGGTCAAGAACTTTGACATGAAGGACCTTAGCGTAGCATCTTTTGTCCTAGGTATTTAGATTCATCGGGATAGATCTCAACACTTATAAGGCCTTTCATAAAGTGCATACATAGAGTATGTGTTACAAAGGTTTAATACAATTATTTGTAAACCTATTATACCATCAATCTCTTATAGTGAGAGATTATCTTTGACATATTTTCCAAAAAATAAAATAAAGAGAGAGATTATGAAGAATATTCCTGAAACTGGTATAATTGATAGCTTGAAGTATGCTCGGGTACCTACTAGGCGAGACATTCATTTATTGTTTGAATGTTTGGTCATATCTAGTTAACCCAGGGGTAGGCCATAGGAATGCAATCAAGCAAGTGTTAAGATACTTAAAGGGAACTAAGGATTATATGTTGACATATAGAAAAGTCAATAGACTAAACCTTGTAGATAATTTAGATTCAAATTTAAATGGATGACAGAAACTACACTTAACGTTACAATTTTAAGTTTGAAGATGGTACAATGTTGTGGAAGAATGTCAAGAAGACATAGGTGACTTCCTAAACCATGCATGCGGAGTGCATGCTAAAGGGCTGCTTCATAGACGGTTTAACTCAGAAACTTAGTTTCTGAGTTGTCTGTAGTTGATTTAGTGGCTAGACTTATTCATTTGTAATGTGATAATCTTGTTGATGTGATGTTTAATAACAACAAAGAATATCATAGGGTCTTAAAATTTGGAGGTCAAAGAGTTGATCACAAATGAGTTGATACGAAAAGGTGACATTAAGGTTTGAAGCATTTAAGAACTGAGAAAATGTAAGTTGATCTTTTAATTACTGGGCTTTGCCCACTTGTGTTTGAAATATAAGTATATAGTATGAGTGTTTTGAAGTCCTTAGACACTGTTAGTTAAGGGGATTATTATGTTTTCTCCATGCATATTTGTACATGTATACATTTGATGTCTTTTGACAATATGGCGATTCATCAATAAAGATGATCATCTTTTGACAATATGGCGATTCATCAATAAAGATGATCATCGTTCGTCCTTAGTAATACGTGTTATCGTATTTTGTCATAATACGTATAAAAGTCTTAAGATTTGTGTCAATCTTAAGCATTTAAAAGTAATTGGGCATATATACAAATTGACCTTGAGTCTATGCCATTTGAACGTATATAATTTTATACGGATATCCATAAATTTTTATATGACATAGGGATAAAATTTTTTAATCCTATAAAAGTTCTCTAATGCAGTTTAGCATTTAGTTGGAGAACATAACGATTTTCTCTAATGCTATTTAGCATTCGATGAGAGAAAACAAGTTTTCTTTAATGTTGTTTAGCATTCGGTAAGAAAAAACAAGATTTTTCTAATGCAGTTTAATTAATATAAAGTTAGAGAAATCAAGACTTACAAACAAAGATGATATAATTTTAGATTATACAGGTATCATCTTAGTTTGTTACATTATATTTTTCCATTCAGGTTAGTGAGGTATTAGATATGCGTGATTGTTTGGATTTGTGTCACATATGACACATATATTTGATACTTTTCGGTATAGAAAGCCTTGTAGAACAGAATTGTGGACTTTTATGATCTTTGAATCAAATGTTTTGTTTTTAAACTTAGTCGACTAATACAGTAGCGTAGCTTAATCGAGCTTTTAAACTACTTTTAAATTTGAGTAAACACTGCAATTAAGTATTCTCCAAGGGGAAGAATGTTGGATATTTTTTACTTTTCCCATAAAGTTGGACAATATTTAATTGTATTTTTTAGTTTGTCGATAATTTATCAGTTAGGTTACGTAATTTGATCTAGATAAAGATAATAAAGTGACCCAATAAATGATTTAAATCAATGACTCCAAGTTCGAGTAGAAAATGAATCCCGATCAGTGTGGATTGGATTTATATTGGGCGTGTGATGGAAAAACCCGATATAGATATTATATATAAGGGTTAAGGTCTCTTGCAGTTGCTCATATCATTCGTAAGTGTAAGGATTCTTTGACCTATTAAGAAAGCTTATGTTTTGAGAAAATTGTAGAACGACATTGATCTTGTTTCGGTGATCAATTCCCGTGAAGAAGGTTGTAGATTCGTGTTTGTTTTAATTTCGGAAAGCTCATTTGAAGTTATGGAACCAAAATCAGGTATTTTTCGTATTTTTTTGTTTATTGCTTTTTTAAGTTCGATCCGAAATACGTAATTAAGGTATTATTACATGTTACACTATTAACTAGTTAAAATGGACACTTTCTCAAATGTTGGGACTTACGTTATAATGATAGCAACAAAGCAAGCAACTGCAATTATACTTTACTGATGCAATTACACCACTACGATGGAACAAATTTTATAGGTATAAGCTAAAAATGACCTGGATTATGGGTGTAACAGTGTCAAATAAAAATTTACTAACAGCCCAGACGGACTGATAGCGTGAATTCAAGTTAACTAAATATACTTGAATTTATATTAACGTGGCGTTATCTTTTAATTTGAAGATTTCGTATGACCAAAAATATTCGTCTTCCAAAGGTTCGACCTTAGAGTCGGTGCATTTTATGAAGTCCTTTAATTTGTGGGGATGAACTAATACAAGACATTCCAAGTCTTATTGTTATTAGCCATTAGTTAAATGGGAACCAGATGGAAAGACAACAAATAGTTGTTAGAAGGACAAGTAAATGACTGAGGCCGACATCATTCAGTGTTACCGAAATCAAACCCCAACAGACTGCTATGTTAACCGAGGCCGACATTATCCAATTCAAACCCCAATAGAGTCCTATGTTAACCGAGGCCGACATCATTCGGTGTTATCAAATTCAAACCCCAACAGAGTGCTATGTTGTTAAATACGGATTTTTTTTTCTAGCAAGTCTGATTAGAAACATATTCATGGATAGTTGGAGCAGTAACTTAGCGTAGCAAGTATACTTAAATAAAGTTATTGGTTGAACTCGATCTTTTTTTTTTGTTACTCACGAGATATTTTAGGAGGGTCTCAATTATAAAAATGTACCTTTAAATCATTCACTCCCAGATTAATCCTCGTTCGATCTTTTCCGTGTACTCGTATGTGAATGTTTATGCATGTATGTAACATGAAAATAAAAAAAGAACATTGCATGTTGTTCATAGTATGGTCCGTGGGCATCTGATATTGACTATGCCGGTTAACTTGGGCCCACAAGTCTTGACCTGGGTCGAATTTCAAAGTTATCGACTGTTGTGTGCTGACAAGTAATAAACCTTCCTAATTAAGCTGTCATACTGCGCACTTATATTTTCATTTCTATATGTTAAACGAAATAGTGCCTAGAAGATGATGCCCCACAGCTGACGGCTATTTTATTCTATTGCGTGTCATGTTATTGTTACTTCCTCGCACTTTCCGAATTACCGGTCATTCATTGGCAAGTACCTCCCTCCTTCTCACTTCTATATAATCAATCCTATTATTGAAGACTTTCTCTCATCCACTTGACCAATTTCAGACCTCTTTTGCTACACTCCCATTTCCCTATACCAAGTTCGGTACAGTTTGTTTCAGAGCTCCAAATATCTACTAATGGACTCTGAAAGGGGGAACATTTCGCTTGACCTCAACCTCAATCCTTTCAACGATATCAATCCAACTCCAGTAAGTGTTCTAGCATCATAACTGTTCGTTTTCCGTTTTAAAAATCTTTCCATATCTTGCTTGCTTTATATTTTCAGTTATTTACAAATTGTATGTATTCAGAAGAGAGAGTTTAACGAAGTTAGCCAGTTGGAACAGGATCTCCCAGTTAAAGATGAAGTGAGTTCTAATTCTTTTGCTGCAACTTGCAAGTCCTCTTTCTGGCTGCTCAATTTGCTTCAACATGCCTGTTCCTTCTTTCGTTCCTAACTCTTCTTGTGAAATTACTTCGAGAGTGAGATTTTACTAATGAAGAGGTGCATAAGATTTCAAGTTTCAGTTTGCTTTCCAAATTGAAACGAAATGCATGGTTTACAATTCCTTTACGTTATATTGACCTGTAGATTTGAGGACCATCATAGCTGTTTAGTCCACATTCCATATACTGGAGAGCAAACGAATAAAAACATTAGGATATAACTTATATATTACCTAGTGACATCTTCACTAATGACATGCAGGCTATAATTCACTTCAGTTTCCTCATATCTTTGAACATTAGAATCAGCCTCGAGATGTCTGTGATAATTTTAAATTCGGTTCTAGCAGATCACGGGCGTTTTGGTGGAGGAGTTGAATCGGATGGCGACTGAGAACAAGAAACTAACTGAGATGGTTACCTTGGCTTACCAAAGATACGATACTTTGCAGAGACAAATCAATGATTTGAGGAGCAAGAGTTCGGAGAAAGAACATGTAATGTCAAGGAAGAGAAAAGCTGAGAGTGAGGACTACTATAACAACCTGACTGGAATTAATAAGAACACAGAAAGCAGCTTTAGTGACGAGGAGGCTTGCAAAACGCCAAGGCAAAATATCAGAATAAAGAACTCAACGATTTATTTTCGGAATACTGATCCATCCGATACAAGCCTTGTAAGTAGCTTGACTGAACTTGCCACTTATTTTGATCGTGAGAAACATCCTGATATTCTTCTTCTACTTGTTTATGAATTTGTTTGTCATTTAGGAATTATAGATAGGGAACCTTGTATCACTCCTAAATTACTATTGATAAAGCAACTGGATTTGTTTTAGGTTGTGAAAGATGGATATCAATGGAGGAAATATGGCCAAAAAGTCACCAGAGACAACCCTTTTCCTAGGGCTTATTTTAGATGCTCCTATGCTCCAAGTTGCCCAGTTAAAAAGAAGGTAAACCCACTTTCTCTTTTGTCCTAATTAATGGTGCTATATAAAGGTTGATGTTAATTTCAATTTTCATCTACAGGTCCAAAGAAGTGCTGATGATCCTTCCATCTTAGTAGCCAGCTATGAAGGAGAGCACAATCACAATCAAAAACACCATACTCAAGCTGCACTAAAATTTAGCTCCACAACCTGCGACCCTGCTCTAGTTCCTGCTCCAACATCTATAGCAGTTTCAGGTGGAAGTTGTATGAATCTAGATTTGAGTCAAGCTGGAATTTCAAATAATGCTAAAATGACTGCCCAACAACTAGAGACCCCAACAGTACAGCAAATATTGTTGCAACATATGGCTTCTTCATTGAAGAGAGATCCAAATTTCGCTGAAGCACTTGCAACAGCTCTTTCAGGAAGATTATACCATGCCTGGACATAGAAATATGGTGAATCCATAGAAGTTTTACTGTATGAGTTCTTGCAAATTTGATACATAGATCTTCGTGCAAGTCACACTTGCATGTACATAAGCGATTGAAACTAAGGCCAAAACAAGCAAAGAAAAAAAAAACAAAAGGGGTTTCTTCTTCTCCATACTGTGTAACAGATGCGTGATTTTGATGGAGCTCAAGGTAAAATGGATAATTGCAGTTACTGAGAAAAAAAAACCCAAGCAGGCAATTGACGAGAAACTTGAGTCACAGACTGAGCAAATCATCAAAGGATTCGAAGACAGCAACTACCGTTTCAAAGATTTTCGATCTCCAACCGCAAGAATGTATCTAAATAAGAAAGATAAAGAAATATTCAAGAAATAAATTTTCCAAAAGAGGATCGCTGAGGGCGAATACCTTGCTAGAGAAGCTATTATTCGTAATCACGGCCTTTTCAATACTTAAAGGTTTATGTACGATATCTACAAACAAAGCATAAGTGTTAAGTAACATCCTCAAATATAATTTAGCAAAAGAAAAACACTAAAATGAGCAGAATTTTGCTGTCTAAAGTGAAAATGATATATAATAATAAATTGATTTACTTTTTCATGTGAAAGTATTGAGGAGGCAAATTAATAAAAAATCAATCAACAATAAGATATTTGGTTAGTCATATCGGTGAGTGAAGTTAGTAAAATTCATCATCTTTTATTGGATTTACGTCGTGATCTATAGATTTAATTATCGTATTTTAAAGCCTAAAAAAAGATGTATTTTATAGATCTTAATAAGCGCAATATCACAAGTATGTGACAAGTCTACGATTGTACATCGTATATCATATGAGACCATATGTATGTGTGTTTGTATCTTATCAAATGTGATATTGCAAGATTGTATGTCTCATTTTATCAAGCTCATGAATGAAAGTCTTATTTTATAACAGGTTGAGCATGAGACCATATGTCTGCGGTTGTACTTCTTATTGAGTGCGAGACTACATGTTTGCAGATGTGTAACTTATCAGTTACACGACTACAAGTTTGCCTCTTATTAGGCATGGGAACCTATGTTAACAAATTGGTGTGCTGTGGAGTATAATATCGCAAGTTAGTGACTTTAAATGCAACTATGTTGAGTATCCAACCCTATTTTAAGACTTTCGGTGATCCTTGACACTTTTATAGTTCATAAGAATGACGACTGAGTGGAGATAAGACACGTGACATTTGGATGAAGCTCTTTTGTGGAGACATAACTGTGTAGGTTGCTACAAGCTCATGTTCTTTATTTATACGACTATGTGTATCAACCATGTAAGTCTCTAGAATATTGTGAAGAAGGACATGAAGGGTGAAGACATGCATGGTTGTGTACAAGCTCGTACTCATAACATACACAACCATGTATAATGATCATATAACTCTCTATAACCGTGTATATCTACGAGTTAGGCAATGTTAAAAGAGACATGATTACTTACATAGTCGTGTATGTGATTGTGTATAGTGCAAAAAAACTTATTTCGGAATATAAAAGAAAAAAAACGTTGGTTTAAATACAGTGTGCATCCAAACATAAAAAAGTTGGAAAAAATAGAGAGAGAAAGTAAAAAGATATTCTCATCTTTTTTTAATTATTTTTTGGATTGCCAACTTTAGTTTCAATCTTGAAACTTGGTGAGACAACTTGTGTTTGTAGGGTGAGATATTATTTCCAGCAAAGTTCAATTGCTTGAAATTAAACTTTGTAAATTCTTGTTTGAATTTAGTGGATTTACTTGTCAGTTTAGCTTGTAAGTTTTCTCTCTATACAAGAGGGTTTTCAAAGTAAATCTTGGTGTTTATTTCATTATTAAGTTTCTTATTCTCATATTGATTTGTTAGTTAAAGTTTAAGAGTGTTTTTGTTGTTAATCTTTAGTTGATTTTTTAAAGAGTTGTGTTATTGACACCTAAGAAGTGATATCAGAGCCATCATGATGAAAGGTATAAAGCTCTATAGTCAAGTTGACCTTAACAAACTACTCTATTTGGAGGCCTGTGATGGAGGACCTTATATACTATAAGGATCTCGTCGATCTTATTGATATGGACAAAGGTGTTAATGATGACGTTTTTTTTTCAAAATATGAGAAGGTGTTAGATAAAGAATGAGAAAAAAGAAAGCAAAAAGCTCTAGGAATGAATTGACAGTGGATTGATATTATACTAGTATATTTAACTATATGTCTCAAGAAACTGCTCTTTTTGAGTTATGGAAAAGCTAAAAGGTCTCTATGAAAGGAAAAATACCCATAATAAGGCCTCTCTGATTAAAAAGGCTAGTAAACTTGAAGTTGAAAGTTGAGAAATCTATGCTAGAGCATCTAAGTGATTTCTAGGATATAATCAATAAGCTTACAATAATGAAAATCATTTTTGTTGTTAAGTTTGCTATCGGATAATTGGGAGACATTAGTGGTGACAATTAGCATCTTAGCTCTTGAAAGTGTGTTTGGTAGTCAAAGAGAGTATTTTAGTGAAGAAATTAAAAGAAAAGAAATGAGGGAAGACAACGTGCATAGAGATGTCAATGGATCAGCCCAACCCTAGGTTACGGTGGCCTGTAGCCTGGCTCACCATAACTTTTTTTAAAGAAAAACGTAAAAAATGATGTCAATTTATAGGGTTGGGCTGGTCCGTGGCCTGTCAAACCTTAGCCTTTGGCCTGCTCGTGGCCCGATTAATCCGAGCCCGGTCGGGTAGGACAGGTCGAGCCTTTTTTGACATTCCTAAACATGTAGGCTTTCATGATAGAAAGCAGAGGAAGGAGTAATAGCAGAGGTCCAACATGGCATGGCAAGTTTAATAACCAATCAAAGTCTAGAGGTGACAAATAGATGAAGACATGCCATTGCTGTGATAAGCTAGGACACATCAAGAGGTTCTGCTACATGGAAGAGGAATAGGAAAAAAAATCATCAAAATGATAGAGATGATAAGAATATAATCACAACTGCTACAAGCACAGATGATGAGTATGAATCGAAAACAAACCGAAAAACAAAAAACGAACGAATAGGAATCGAATCAAAGCAAAGAAACGAATCATAAAGCGGAAGCAAAATCATAAGCGAAAGCGAAGAATGATATTTACAACACGAAAGTAAATCCAATCTTAAAGCGAAAGAATCGGAAGCAAATCAAAACGAAGCAACCTTCGGATCAAATCGAATCGAAACCAATTTCCGACATCCATGAACAAATACTTTAGGAAAACCATCGCGTTGGAAATTTTAAGACTACCGGTCTAACTAATCCAAATCCGTGTACATTTTTTTTTCTTTCTTTTCATTCTCTAATCATTCTCATACAAAGCACTTCAATTCCTCCTTTGGACAAATTCATCCTCAACCCATATCTCAATCTATTTGAT
>JAOTIZ010000008.1:15317845-15329099 GCA_027123425.1 Erythroxylum panamense | reverse complement strand
CAAATTATACATGCACCCAATCCTAAACCATCCGAATTACCAATATGCCCTTCATATTGGTAACGGGATGTTACAAATCCAATATCACCATATATCTTTGCTCTTATCATGGAAGTGTTCAACATACTATTGACAAGAATTCCTGAGAGAACTAAGCATTTCAAATTTCATTTGAAATGTAAAAGAATAGGTATACCTCATTTTTGCTGATCATCTAATAATCTTATCTAAAGTAGATAGAACCTCATTAATAGTAGTGATGAAGGCTATTAAGATGTTGACCAGATTATCTGAACTACATGTTAATATTGACAAGTGTTCTTTCCACATTTCCTATAGTGTATGGGATCAAGAGGATATGGTGAGGCATTACTGGATTCAAAGAGTTGCCTTTTCCTTTCACTTACCTTGGAAGCCCAATTGTTGTGAATAGATTGGCCTATGGAAGCTTCAAATTATTAATGGACAAGATATAGGCAAAAATATCTAGATTGAGTATAAAACATTTATCACTTACTGGTAGATATTATTTAATCACATCTATCTTGAGTAAGGATGGAAATGGGCCTAGCCAGGCTGCCTGACTCATGGCCCAGCCCCCAGTCTGACTTGATTTATTAATTTTTAAAATAAAATTAAAAAATGATGTTTGTAACAAAATGACATCATTTTGTAGCTCTTAGTTGGGCCCCAGGTTGAGTCGAGCTTGGACAGCCTTGACCTAAGCTCGTCCCATGGTCTAATCTAGTTAAGAAATCCTTACCTGTGGCCCAGCCTATGGCCCATTAACTTTGAGCTAGTTCAAGTTGGGTCGAGAACAAATTGTCATCTTTAATTTTGAGTTTAATCAATATACATTAGGCTACATATCTAGCTATTCCTAGATCTTTGAACAAAATAATTGATAGAATCCTCAAAACGTTTTTATGGTCTGGGTCAAATAATGGTGAATATAGAGTTGCTATCAAATGGTATGAGGTGTGTAATTCAATAAGGCATGGAGGTTTAAAGATAATTCCTTTAAGGCTATTGAATACATGCTTGCTTGTCAAGAGATTATGGAGATTAATTGATGACGGTAAATCTTTATATTGCAAATGGGTATATGAATATTACATAAAAGGTAACAAAATATGGGGAAATGATCTTTTAATAAGAAATACCTCATCTACTCTAAAAGAAATTATCAAGTTGAGAAGAATAATCAGACCTCACATCAACAAGAAAGTTGGGAATGAATATAAGACGTTATTCTGGTATGATAATTGGAATATATAAGGACCCTTAAAGAATGTAGAAGAGTTTCAAGTTTTGAAAGATATAATTCCTAGTAATCAGAATATTACAGATTCTCTACTTCGCAATAATGAGATTCTTTTAACAATATACGACAAGAATATTTAGAATGAACTCAACAGGTTGGTGTTAAATAAGAATATGTAAGGTAGGAAATGGTGGCTCTTTTTTGTCAATGGAAGTTTCAGCAATGCATCATGTAGGATGCTTTTTCAACAGAAACTTAATTATGTTCTGTGGCATAAGCTTGTTTGATGCAAGTTTAATCTTCCTAGAGCTGTTACTACTTTGTAAAGAGCCATCAGAGATAGATTACCCATCATAGAAAGTCTGAATAAGTTTAACTATTTGACAAACTAGTGTAGTCCTTACAAATGCCAAATGGAATGTACATCTCATCTATTTTTCAAATGCAACTTCATTAAAGGAGCATGGAATTTAGTGTTTCATAAGTGTGCCATCATTAATCCCCCAGATGAGTGGCAAAAAATTGTTAACCAGAGTTTAAATTTGCAACATATCAAGAAAGACTTCAAATGGTATTTTTACATTGCAATATCTTACTTGGTGCTACACATATGGGATGAAAGGCATAGCCAAATTTTCAACAACAAAGAAAGGAGCTTTGAGCAATTCACAAAGGACTTGCTTAATGCCATCAGGCTTCATATTAACACATTTTTGACAAGCTCTCCTTAGATCCAAAATGTATTGATGTATGGGGCTACTGTGCAATTTTGTTTTGTAAAAATTATTGGTTGTTAAATAGTATGTTTTTCTATATTTTATTATAGAACTCTCACTATAAAGAGAGAGTTGTAATTAAACTTGATTTGCCTTTATTTTCTAAATTCAATTTCATAAAAAAAAGAGATAACTAATCTTAAAGTGCCTAACCTTTTGGGATTTTTCAATCTAGTGCGAAAGTTTTCAAAATTTTCAATCGAGTAACTAACCTTTTTAAACCTTAATAGTTTAGTTCAAAATGTTAGTTCTGTCAATAATTTTGTTAATTTAGCTAATATTTTCTTTGTTATTTATGACATATGGATGTTCACCTGCAAAAATAGTGGTCATGGTTAGACCGAAGTAGAGATAATATTTTTTATGTAGAAACCTATATATCATGAGCATTAATGATTTCATTAGCCAAATTAGCAAATTACTAGCAAAACTAATATTTTGAACTAAATTGTTAAGGTTTTAAAAAATTGATCACTCAATTGAAAATTTAAAACCCTAGGTAATAAAATGAAAAAATCGTAAAAGGTTAAACACTTTAAGATTAGTTATCTTAAAATTTAATATATAAAACAATTATAAGTAAAATTAAAAGAAAAGAGAAGAAATAATAAAAATTGGAACTACATTCAATGGAATATTAACTCAAATAACATTAACCCCAATTTTTATTTGGTACAAAGTTCTTACGTTAAGAGTAGTCTTATCATTACTATCATTCAAATTTATTATACTAAATGACATGTCAATAATTTTTCATCCAAGATTTTCTTCCATGTCACTCTAATCTATCTTCTTGTTCCTTAAAGGATGATCATTTTAATTCTTAATAATTTGATACTTCATTGTTAATCCGAGATGATCAAGATGATTATGCCAAATACCAAGTGTTTCTAAGTCAATGAACTTTTAGTTCATGAGTATATTAATCTCAATTGTTCTTATTATTATGTAATATAATCCAAATGGTAGAACATGTATATATTCTAACACTTTATTGATGTTTGAATTACTATGTGTACTACACAAAATCTCTTTTTTATTCTTGTTTATTATGTGAATAAGAAACCCACTTAAGCCAATATCATTGAACTTGACAAATTTATTATACATTTCACCAAGTATAAAGTGTATAGTACATTAATTTTTTACTAGTTAACAAAATTGTAACGCTTCTAGAGCCTTCAAATATAATAGATATGCCAAAGATCATTGTTACATAAACTTTTTTCAAAGTAAATTTAGGAAATTTTAACTATGTTACATAACTTAGCTAACCTTTTTTATCTTATAAAATAAAATAAAATATGATTTTTCATCTTCTAAATAACCCATGAAGGTTTGTAGTAAGTAATTCTCATAAATTCCTTTGACTTATAAGCTAAGGAGAATAATAATAATGGATAAAATAATATTAAAAATCCCAAGGGCATGAGAGGTTTTTAATACTAACATCCTTGAGCAGGTTTTTGTTACAAGTTTTAACCAGAGACACTTGGAGTAGCAGGTCAAAGCACCGCAGTATGAGAGCTCACCCAGTCTTCAACTCTTCGCAGTCACTCCTCAGTAGCAGTTCGGCTTCCCTCATTGGCCAGGTAGTAGCTTAATATCCAAGTCTTCATTGCTTCATCAGAAGCCGCAACAAAGTAAAGCGAAGAATCCACACCTCCACCACATTCAGCACATCAGGTCTTACTTATTACAGTAGGCTGAGGGCTATTTCGACCTCTCCTCAGCTGTACAGCTTATGTTTGCCCCCTAGGGACCCATGGTTTTCGATGGTATTAGTTCTATATGAGGTTGGGCTTGGTAGTAGTTTCTGGTATGAAGGTTTGATGCTTTAACTTTGGCTACGTTAGTTGTCTAGCTTACATTTTGGTCCGGCTGCTAGTCTTTGGAAGGGTTCCTGTTGATTGTGTTTTAGTTGTTCTTTTAACCTTGTTCTCTTAAACTAGAGTTTGTAGATTGTACAAGCTCTAGCTGTACATTTTTTCTATTTATTTATATATTCCTTCTGATTTTTAAAAAAAAAGATAAAATAATATTAAAAAAAGAAGAGAAAACATCTTCATTTACCATAAATTTTATTATTTCATTTAATGACAATCAAAAGTAACACTAGAAAATTTTATTATTTTAAAATAACAACCAAAACTAAACTTCAAAAGTTATTGGAACTAATCTTTAAAAGCATTGTCAATTTAAGTTAGATGCTCAGTTTTTCCTTCTAGGCGACTAAAGAAATTTAAAATATTAAACTTGGACACATTAAGTAAACATTATTATCACAAGTCCTATAATCCTTCCAAAATTGAAATATACTAAAAATGTGTTTTTTAGATACTATGTTCAACTGACACACTCCAAGAAACACCTTCAAGATTACACATCTATATATAAGTGATACATAGTTATCTTTACCTTGATGAATATACTCTATATAGGTTAGGTTAAATAATGCCTAACATTTTAAGGCATTAATCAAGTCTAAGTAATACACAAAATCCTTTATTATACCATATTTATCAAAAAGTTAGTTGTATCATTTGAAGTGTGAAATTATTCTAATAACATCTTTCTAATTACAATCAATTTCTTGATCTTATAAAACCTTAAATTTTTAACCATAACATTTATCCATCTATCTTTCTTATGGAAAATCATTAGTCTCCTAAAAGTAGTTAGATCTTCATCACTGATGATAAGATTATAAATGACTAAAGGGGTATTTGGTTTACAGAAGGGAATGAGAATAGGAATGAGAATGAATATAGGGAGCAATGAGAATGGATATAATCATTATAATTATGATGGTTGGTTAAGATGAAGAAATGATTACCATTACTTTTGATGGTGATTGGTTTGTTAAAAATCTTGAGAAATAAAAATTTGTTAAAAGTTTGTTTTATATTAAATTTTAAATATAATTTAAATAATTATATTTTATGCACCCTATTTATAATGACAGAATATTTAAAATAAAGTATATCACAGTATTTCATTTCCAATATCTCTTGAAAAAAAATACTTCAATATTTTCTTGCATCAACAGATCATTGGTTACATAATATCCTCAAAATATAGTTTAACATTCGAAAATATTGTACAATTCATCAACATAACATAATATCCACCATTCCATTGCTATAGTAAATTCAAGTAACACAGTTTAATACAATTTACATTCCTCTGATAATGCAAATGATGTAAAATATCTATCGTCTACATAATACCTTAACCAAAAAACTTTAATTAATGCAAAATAACCAAGTTAACACTACAAACATTGTTTACATTACAACTACAAAAGACCCAACTAATACAAAATAACCTAGTTAGGCAACATCAATTGCATTATAAGTTTATAATACTTACAAAAATATTAATATGCTTCCTCTAATGATTCATAGACTAGATTATGGATAGAGGAATCCAAGTACAAAAGACTTTTTTAAATGACTTGGCAAAGCGAATAAAACCTGAACTTTGGCAAGATCATTACATAATAACACAACAGCCTTACCAACATCCATTTGAGATATGCCAATATTAACAAGCTCACTGATGAGCTCTTTGCATCTTCTCATCAATTAGGGAATCAAATTTAGACTCCGCAATCAAAGCATTTGTAACAGCTGCATATTGTGAGGCCATTTGTTTGCAAATAGACTCAAACTTAGTAGTGAAATTGTCTAACCTTAACTCAATAATATTCTGAAGTGTTGCTGGTCTTTTTTTCTTGTAAGAACTTTCCTTTCTTGGTGATAGTTTGTATCGTCGCTTGCGAATAGGGTGGCGAGCCATGTTGTTCTACATTAAAAAATTCAGAAAATAATTGTCCAACATATAGATAGGGCATATTGAAAAGCTAGGTAATAACAGTGGAAAAGAGATAAAACAAAAGGCGAAGGTAATAGAGAAATGGGACATGTTTGTTTTGATGTATTTAAAATTATGAATGACAATGATGTTGTGCAAGATCATTCCTAATGGATTTTTCCTAAATACGATTTAAGTAGCTAGACATCAAATGGATCGAACTTGGGACCACTACATGCCATGTTAAAATGATAACTTGACTATCATGTTGTATTCTTTGCTAAGGATATTCTCTTTTTAAACAAAATAGGATGATCAGTTTATTTAGTTAGCCAGTCCACTGAAAATGTCATCAGCTATAATTTTCCTGTTGGGTTGCGCAAGTACCTACTATGGTTTCTAATAACTGGCAAACCAATAGTTATTTCTTCCATGATTGACCATCAATAGATACTCAAATAAGAGATGCCAATCAATGCACCATAATTAACAATCATATCATGCATATATAGATTACGACATACAAAGATGAAAAATTCCACTATTTATTGATGTCATGTTCTAGTAATTCAAAGTGTAGTTCTTTCTGTAAACTCAAAATATCCTTATAAGAAATTGAGAAAAGCTTACCATTTGCATCATGAAATTGAACAAAATTGAAGACCTTAATTTTTAGCATAACATATGCATAAATTCTGATTACTTCAGTTACCTACAATCATACAACTCCTTTTTCAGAAACTTATGTTGATGATAAATGGTTACAGATGTATCATTAAAACAGAACCAACGAGCAAGAGGAAATCTAAGCATATAGTTCTTTCCAAGGAAATGGTTTGTACAATCATACCAAATCTGGTGAGAAGTATAAAGAAGTCACTCCTCAAGGTCCTTAATGTTGTGCCTCAATTACATATCTCTAGATGCCAGGCTGCATATTATTGACACAATTTCTGCTAAAAGTTAAACTTGAGTTAATAAAGTGGGAAATAATCCTATCTACCATATGGGTCAATCCTTTGCATTAAGATCTCAAGTTTAATCCCTAGTCATAGTGATTATTTAGCAACCGGGCAATTCAACAGAAACAATATATAGATAGGTAAATCCAAACTACTTATAGAAAACGTAGTGTGCTAGTCCACTATGTCATGCTTGCAAGATGACTCATTATGTATTATCAGTTTCTAATAAAAGTGGAGATAACAAATCTTCATTATATATGTTATAACTTGTTTAAGAATCACCTGTTCATGAGGCTATAGGATATCGCAAGAGATATTATTATTTTAAATATTTACATGAGCAAACTTTTGACAAAATCCTCACTACAGATAAGATTCAAAGAGAAGTTGTTGAACATGAAAAGAAAATAGCAGCCATAGCTTCCAAAAGCTTGAATATGGTAACCATTCTATATTCTAAAACTGGAGATTTTAACAAGCAACAAGTAGCTTGCTGAGATTTCATATGTTTAAGAGGTGAATGGGCTAAAAGTAAAGAAAACCATCCTCGGGCATCATCAGTAGCATATTATTGTCGTGTTTCTAAATTTAGGCAATAGAGGGAAGTGACATCTTCAATAACAAAATAGTGGATTTGGTTAGCCTTAATCCTAAGGTAACATGGTGGGACAGTTTTGCAGGTGACAGTTCAATACCTAAGATGGAGAAATGCCACTTGCATTACATTGTAAGTGGTAATTTGGTCCTTAACAGACAAACCAATATAAGCATTAACACGTGAACATTTATATACTGAGAGTATAGTGTTTGAAATTATAAGACACCAAGTAAAGACGGCTAAAGGATTCAATCAATTCTTTATATAGTAATTACATTTATTGACAAGATGATATCACATTTGCAATTAATCCTATTATTCAATTGATATAGTAAATCAAATTTTCTCACTACATATATAAATATCCATAACTCAACAAAAGGGAATAGAAGTTCAATAAAAGATATTATGTGAATTTAACGTAATTATATGATCATCTATATATATATATATATATATATATATATATTGGCATCAATGTTTTGATCCCACATTGGTGAGTTACTAGTACTAACTTTTATCCCATATTGATAGATTATCAAATGGTGAGTAGTTTGGTCGTTATAAATAGGAGCCATCCCATATCAAAAGTTTATGAGTTTGGAAGGGAGGTTGGTAGTTATAAAAGGAGCTCTCCCCCTCCTATTGGAAATATCCCAAAATTTGTACCTCTTCTCCTATATTAAATAAAAGTGGGCCATTTGAGTGATGCTTCGGAGATATAGGCATAATTGGCCAAACTCTGTTATCAAATTTTTCGGGTGTGTTCTTTCCTTGTTTCTTTTATTCCGCCTTTATTGTCTTGTTTCTTCTCAACTTGTAGTATAGTATTCAATATTATTTTTCGAGTATATTTGTAGTGTTGTGTTCAATTATTTGGGTGTATTTATTGTTCGTGTGTGTACAGGGGTTAGGTTGTGATAAATATACCATGTATGTAATTTCTGTCTAGGAGGTCGAGTTTTAAGTGGGACTGTTTGTGACCCCTCCGCCCTTTCCTGGGATTTTACCGAAATAGTAATACTATCTTCGGAGTTTGTTTGACTATCTTTCTTGGGTATTACCGAATCGATTCACTTTACTATTTGTTTATCTTAGAGAGAAAAATTACCCGATTTTTCCAACATTGGTATCAAAGCTAAAGGTTCATCCTTGGTTTGTTTGAAATTTTTGTTATATTGAATCCTACATTTTGAGTCTGTAATGGCACATAATGATCAAGAAACACAAGGGAAATCGGCTTCCGCGTCATCATGGTCAAGGATTCCATTGTCAAGTTTGAAATTGGCGGTGGAGATATTTGATGGTACTGTCCATTTCGGCATGTGGCAAGGGGAGGTTTTGGACTCCCTTTTCCAGTAGGGTCTTGACATTGCCATTGAAGAAAAGAAGCCAAAAGATGTTGAGGATAAGGATTGGAATATCATAAATCGGTTGGCATGTGGAACAATTTGATCATATCTGTCTAGAGAACAGAAGTATGCTTCCAGAACGAGACTTCTACACACAAATTTTGGAAGGCATTGGAGGATAAATTTATAAAAAAAGAGTGGTCAGAATAAGCTCCTTATGAAGAAAAGATTGTTCCAATTTAATTATCGACCAGGTACAACTATGAATGAACACATCACTATGTTTAATCAGTTAGTAGCAGACTTGTTGAATTTGGATGTGAAATTTAAGGATGAAGATTTGGCTTTGATGTTGTTATCATCTCTTCCCGATTAATTTGAACACTTGGAGACTACGTTATTTCATGGAAAGGAGAATGTTTCTTTAGATGCTATATGTTCTACTTTGTATAGTCATGAATTGAGAAAGAAGGAGAAAATGAAAAACAAAATAGCTATAGTAGATGAAGCATTAGTAGCAAGAGGTCGTCAGCAAAGCCAGTCAAAAGGGAAAAGAGGAAGATCCAAATCAAAAAGTCGAGTTGCCAAAGATGAGTGTGCTTTCTGTCATAAAAAAGGACACTGGAAGAAAGACTGTCCAAAATTGAAGAAGAAAGGGAAGGCTCCGAAAGATGCAAATGCTACAGAGTGTAAAAGTAATGCGGAATCAAATATCTCTTTGGTAGTTTCACCTTCAGCATCGCATCTAGATGAGTGGATTTTAGATTCAGGTTGCTCCTACCATATGTCTCCCATACGGGAGTGGTTCTTCGATTTTGAAGAACTCGATGGTGGGTTTGTTTACATAGGTAATGATAATCCATGTAAAATAGTCGACATAGGTTCAATCAAGCTACGGAATCATGATGGATCCACTAGAATTTTGAGGGATGTGTGATACGTGCCGAAGTTAAAGAAGAATCTCATCTCTTTGGGGACTTTAGAATCAAAAGGCCTAGTTGTAATGATGAGAGATGGAATTCTTAAAGCAACTTAAGGAGCATTAGTAATGTTGAAAGGCATTAGGAAAGACAATCTGTATTATTACCAAGGTAGTACAGTGATTGGGATGGTAGCAGCAGCAACTTCAAGTAGTAAGAAGGATGTAAAGGCAATAAAGATGTGGCATATGCGATTGGGACATGCTAGTGAAAAATCCTTGCAAACTCTTGCCAAGCAAGGATTGTTGGAAGGTACGGAGACTTGCAAATTGAAATTTTGTGAGCATTGTGTTTTGGAAAAACAACGAAGAGTGAAATTTGGCGCTACTATCCATAATACCAAGGAAATTCTGGATTATGTGCACTCAGATGTATGGGGACTTTCTAAGACTCCGTCACTTAGAGGAATGCATTATTTTGTCACTTTGTTGATGATTTTTCCTGAAGAGTGTGGGTGTTTACTATAAAGAACAAAGATGATATGCTTGAGGTTTTCCTTGGATGGAAAGCTCAGGTTGAAAACCAGATAGGAAGGAAGATCAAAGTTTTCCGAATAGATAATGGTGGAGAATACAAGAGTGGTCCTTTTCTGGAAGTATGTCAAAAGTGTGGCATAGTTCGGCACTTCACAGTTAGAAAAATACCACAACAAAATGGGGTGTCGGAGCGTATAAACAAGATATTAGTGGAGAAAGTTCATTGCATGTTGTTTAATGATGGATTACGAAGAAAATTTTGGGCTGAGGCTGTGACATATGCTCAACATTTCGTAAATCGCTTGCCTTCATCTGCTATAGGTGGCAAGACTCCTTTAAAGGTATGGTATGGGAAACTTGCAACAGATTATGATTCTTTGCGTATTTTTAGTTCTACCGCATATTATCATATGAATGAATCAAAGTTGGATCCACGAGCAAAGAAGGCTCTATTTATGGGCTTCAATGCTGGAGTTAAGGGATACCATTTATGGTGTCTAGAGTCATAGAAGACAATTTTCAGCAGGGATGTTACCTTTGATGAATCTACCATGTTAAATAAGGTAACTCCAGAAGGGGCTGATGGTACTTCCCAGCAGGTGGAGAGTATGCCGAAGCAGGTGGAGTTTGAACAGACAATGGTGATCCCAGCAAAAAGTACTACTAGTGACTCTCTTATGGCAGAAGAAGAGTCAGATGAGGAAGAGGTTCTGACCCAAGAACCTCCGCAACAATCAGAGTCAATTGCCGCTAGAAGGACAAGATGAGAAATTCAAAAACGTACTCGTTTTACTGACATGGTAGCTTATGCACTTTCAGTTGTTGATGATGTTCCATCTACCTTCCTAGAAGCAATCCGAAGTTCAGAAAGTGACAAATGGGCAGGTGCAATGGAAGAGGAAATGCAATCTCTTGAGAAAAATAAGACATGGAAGCTGACACAACTACCAAAGGGAAAGAAGGCAATTGGATGCAAATGGGTATTTGCAAAGAAAGAAGGATTTCCTGATAAAGATGATATTCGCTA
>JAOTIZ010000008.1:15283454-15300608 GCA_027123425.1 Erythroxylum panamense | reverse complement strand
CTAGCGGGCAGGCGGGAGAAGCCTATGGATAGACAGGTGCACCTGACTCAGATGGGACCACCACAAACCCAAAGAAAGCACATAATTCACATAATTTGAGAACATTAGCCGAAACTGGCCTTTACAAATTCACTTTCGCATGACTGAGCCAAACTGGCAAATCTTTTTCCGAATCATAAATTCTCGTCTTTTTCACATAACAAAGCAGTATTCAAATCATTTCAACATAAATTCACAATCAAAGCGTCTCACATACAAGTTAAACATATCGCAAAGAGTAATCCATACACAAAATCGAAGTCATTGGAAAGCATTTATTATAAAAAGTTCATTAAGCCTATAACTCAATTATTAAGGAATCACCCACCTTAAATTCCTTTAGCTTGTAGGATGGTTAAATGGCCTTTCTTCTTCCTCCAAAAGCCTCCCTTCACCATAATCAAGCACAAAATCTCACTTTAACATAGGATATCAAAATCTAACATTTCTAAGGAAAGGAAAACTTGAATCAACACCTAACCAACTTAACCCATACCTTAACTAAGCTATTAGCATCAAAACCCATCCAAAATATCCAAGAATTTCGAAATTTTCTTACCTTAGGAGAAGACCCACGAAATTCTCTTCTTGCTTCTCTTAGAAGATTCATCCTTCCTTTCCACTTTCTTCTTGAATAGAACTCTTAAACTCTCCTTTCTAAGCATAGAAACCTAAGCTCTTTCTCCTCTTCTTCTTCTTCTTCTTCTTCTTCTTCTTCTTCAACCGAAAATCACTCTTCTATTTCTCCTTTGGTGATTGTCGTAAGTTGCTATTCTAATGACTTAAAGGAGTTTGTTTCTTATTTAAAAACCTAAGCTAATACTACGTAGTTTTGATCCAAGCCTTCCTCTCCTTGAAATTTTCGTAAGTCTATTAAAAGACTTAGGTAATTTTGGTTCCTCTTCCTTTCATACGGCCACTCCACTTGCTTTCCTTTTATTCTCCTTTTAATTCAATTCTTCTTCTTATTTAATGACACTTTAAATGGGCCAAAGGCCCATCTTTAAAGACCTTAAGCCTTAATAACATATACAAACTTTCTAATTACCCTAACTCCATCTTATTCTTTTTAATTTCTAAAAACTTATCAAACTCCAATTTTAACTAAATACCTCCAATTAAAATTTTATGAATCCACAATTACATAACACATGCTAAATGCGAATCGGGGCCCAACAAATACCCTATTGAATTCATTTCTTCCTAATTATTCAAGGAAACTAATATATTATCTTAAGATTCTCATTCTTCCTTTAATCTGGATACCTTTTATTATCTACAATTTTTGTAGGAATAAAGGGAGCATTTAAAACTATTTCCAATAAGTTTATACTTTTGACCATTAAGAAGAATCTCATCCTAGTTTTCAAATAAAGGTAATCGTTTCCATCAAAGAATAATGGTCTAGTAATGCTCTGTCCCTCCTAGTTGAATGATAATGATGATGCTCCTAAATATACCATTATGATCTTTAATATAGGATTTTGTTAAAATGATAGCCTAATAAACTTAATATAATAACTTAGCCCTTAATGATCCCCAGGGGGTGAATTGACTGTTCATAAAATTCAAAGATATTTCTAACCAATGAACTCAATTTAAGAACAATGAATAAATTAATTGCTTAATATAAAATAATCAAACAATTGAATAACAATTTATAATGGTTTAATAAATAAATCTTGCCTACGTCCACTCCCATGACTCTTATTAAAATTCCACTATAATTCATCTTTCAAGGTAACCTTTGTACATTGTTTCTCGATAAAGACAAATCCTTTATACAATTCTCTTCCAAGGTAAAAAAAAAAGAGAACGTTAATCTCATTCTAAACACTCCCAAGTAGAATATTTAACACCGTAAAAAAGGATTACAACTCAAAATTATCTCTCTACATTAGCATTGTAACTCGATAGAGCAATTCTAAGTTTAATTTGCTTGACATCATAATCATACACATTGGACTCTTTTTTAAAGATATCTTCGCAAATCTTGAAAAGAAATTGTCTTAACAATGCTCTCTAAGATGATGAATAAACTCCATTAATTGGATTATGTACTCTTTAGGTTCCTAATCAGCTCAACTTTGATGGTTTATTCTCTTAAGTAGTTTTATTTATTGTTTAACTCTTAAACAATCATTTTTTTCATTCTTATTGTGACTTCAATTTCAAATTGAATGTAGGTTTTTTAAACTTTCAATTTAAACATTTTAGATATAATTAAATCTAATTTGATTTTAGAAGTTTAGGTTTTGTGATCTCAATTCCAAAATTTGGGCCAATAATAATCAAACAATTTTAATCAAGTTATAGAACAAAAAAATAGCTTTAATACTATTGTTGAGAAATTAGAGTGAGATCCAATCTCATACACAATGAAACAAATATGAAACATTTTGTTATTTAACCTTTTAAAAGCCAATATCACTTAAAGTTTATAGCATAATTAACGCATAAAATATAATAATGCACGAATCATAAATTGTGCTTTATTGTGAAGCTTAATCTTTTTCTTATTATTTTCCTTAAACCATTTCTAAAATTAGTTCATCATAATCACCGTAATTAAAAATGTGTTCAACATCTAATAGTATCCTCATGAATGTATCAAAAAAATTCTATAAATGGTGTAGAGATGGATAGGCAAGAAGTGTTAACTCCTTTAAATTCTAAGTCTATTTTCAATAAAATTTAGACATTTTAGCAATTTAATTGAAATAAAATTTTAATTTTCCTTTCATGACATAATGTCCTTATTAGATATAGAATATGAAATTAATTTTTTCTTTATTTGAGTCCAATCGTGTTAGTTCTCTACCATTAATAAGTAATGATATACGAAAGCTATTTTCAAATAGTCATTTTAGGTTAGCTAAGGATTTTTTGAATCAAAACTAATTTAAAATAATAGAACATTCTTCTTAACCACTTTAGGATAATGAATCATATATTGATCATTCGACTATCTTCATATAATTCATATTATATCCACAACTATTTATGAAATAATTGGAGATCTTAACTCAAACGATTACTTATATATTTATTACATTGAGATTTTTATAGATATATAAGTAATATTCTAAATAGAATTCTTATATTAGGTCAATTCAATAAACTTATTTTTTAATAAGCATCTCTATGATCGTATAATATCTCTATTCTTTAGTTCATAAGCCTGACTAATTATTTTATAATAAAGAAAGAAAGCTAATGAGTGTTAGTATTTTTTACACGTTATTAATCTCCAATCTCAATAGAAAATAGACTATTAATAATTTAGGAATAATACATAAATATAATATAAATCTTATAATTATGATCTCATTATAATTTTATTTTCAATACACATATTTTCTCTTAGATTATTTTGAAATAAGCATGTTATTAAACTAAAACTAATCAATTGATCACTATTATCTTGTTAGCTTAATAGTATATTTTCAAGTCTTATTGGTTGAAGATTTTGATTGAATTTTTTATGGCAGGATCCTTGGCATCCGAGAGGTATCTTGATGGCTTACTCTACTCCTAGATTGATCAATGGGTGATCTTCCCATAAATGCTAGAGTATCAGAAGTAATATGGAACAATGAATGGTGCTGGTAAGATACAACTATGGGGACTATTAGCAACCTAGAACCTCTACATTATAATCCAGGTTCTTCACGAGAGGATAGTTTAGAATGGCTAGTAAGCCCTTCTATGCAGTATACCAATGTTTCAGCATACACTCTCATGAGACCGACAATCCAGACAGTTCCTTAGTATCCACTAGTTTGGCATAAGGGGAATAGTCCTAGGTGTTCTTTCGTCCTATGGTTAGCCTTTCTGAACAAATTGCAAACTAGGGATAAATTAATGTACCTCCATACTCCAAACCGATGCTCTTTGTATGTTTTGGACTCAGAGACTATCGAACATTTATTTTTTGAGTGCCCTTTCTCAAGAACCATATGGTTAAACACTCTCAACCATTTCCAAATTAGCCATCCTCAACTCACTGATCTCCAATCCATATTATTATGGGTTAATCAATCTCCACTCTCTAGGGATTGTAACATAAATACCTTCATCATTATTCTTTCTGTAGTTTTGTATAACCTGTGGTATGAACGAAACCTTCGAATCTTCAAAGATGAAGCCTTGGATGTAAGAAGCCTTAACTCGCGAGTGATCTTTCAAGTTATAGAGCACCTCAGCATAAACACCGTGAGCAGGTAAAATGTGTGTGTGTGTGCTTTATTCTTAATGACATGTTTGCAGGTTAATTCTAGATAAAGCAGTGGGTAAAGAGAGGAAGGTTAATCCTTCCTTGGCAACCATACAAGGATGATCAAAAGCTGAAGAGATAGCCTCAATTTTTACTGAGCATTGAAGAAAGATTTGTGGAAGCAAGGGGACATAAGCTACACGGTGAACTCCGTCGGTAAAGTCCAGTTCGAATGGTAGATGCCAAACTTTGCATATAGGAATCCGATTCAGGTAAGGACTTGTAGGGGGCTAGATTGGTGTAATGCTTATTGTGGTTGGCTATGGCTTTGTATGCTGGAAGTTGGTTCTGTCATGGCAACCGATGTCATGGTTTGGCCTGTTATTGTTGTTGTAATTGAGGGCTATATTTGTAGGGCTCCTATTGCTCTTTTGTAAGTTAGAATTTTGATTTGGACAAGAGATTGAAGTATGGACAATCATAAGCTATACATAACTTCTAATTATTTATATACCTTCTGAATTACCAAAAAAAATATTTTTACCATGGAAGAAAAGTATTTAAAGTTTAACAAAAGCTAAGATCACTTAAATTTTATAACTTAATTAACGCATAAAATATAATAATGCATGAATCATAATTTGTACTTTGTTGTGAAGCTTAAACTTTTTCTTATTGTTTGCCTTAAGCCATTTCTAAAATTAGTTCATCACAATCCCCATAACTAGATACGTGTTCAACATCTAATAGTATCTTCATGAATGTATCGAAAAAAAATCTATAACTGGTGTAGAGAAGGATAAACAAGAAGTATTAACTCATTTAAATTCTAAGTCTATTTATAATAAAATTTAGACATTTTAGTAATTTAATTGAAATAAAGTTTTAATTTTCCTTTCATGACATAAAGTTCCAAATAGATATAGAATATGAAATTAATTTTTCTTTATTCGAGTCCAATCATGTTAGTTCTCTACCGTTAGTAAGTAATGATATATAAAAATTATTTTCAAATAGTCAATTTAGGTTAGCTAAGAATTTTTCGAATCAATACTAATTTAAAATAATAGAACATTCTTCTTAATCATTTTAGGGTAATGAATCATATATTGATCATTCAACTATTTTCATATAGTTCATATTATATCCAATAACTATCTATGAAATAACTGGAGATCTTAACTCAAACGATTACTCATATATTTATTACATTGAGATTTTTATAGATATATAAGTAATATTCTAAATGGAATTCTTATATGAGGCCAATTCAATAAACTTATTCTTTAATAAACATCTATATGTTTGTATAATGTCTGTATGCTTTAGTTCATAAGCATGATTACTTCTTTTATAATAAAGAAAGAAAGCTAATGAGTGTTAGTATTTTTTAACATGCTATTAATCTCCAATCTCAATAGAAAATAGACTATGAATAATTTAGGAATAATACATAAATATAGTATGAATCTTATAATTATAATCTCATTATAATTTTATTTTCAATACACATTTTTTCTCTTATATTATTTTTAAATTAGTATGTTATTAAACTAAAACTAATCAATTGATTACTATTATCTTTTTTAATTTTGAAGTACAAGTGATACTATCAATTTGGCCTTGTAGGTTAATAGCTTACAGGTATTTTTCTGTACCATTGTTAGTGATTATACTTTCCGTTTCCAATAATCCAAAAATAGTTATAACTATAATAAAATAAAATTCCAATATTGGCAATCCTGTACAAGTGATCTTGAAATTTGTATAATTAACAGAACTACAGCTTATGATATAATAATAATACATCTAAAATTTGTATGACAACAGAAAGAAACTATACGAGATACAACGTTTCTACTACAAAATCATGGTCAAGATGTCTTGTTTTGGTTCCTCTGAGACTTCTTATTCTTAATGCATCCTGTTCATTTCTTTCGGCACCTTCAACACTCAACTACTAAAACATTTATCTCTATCAGGCCAGCTCCTTCACCGATCACAAGACTTGAAGCCTTCATTTGGCCTTACCGCCAATGACTTTATGAGACTCCTTTTTGGAAACAATCTTTTTTAGTTTTTCATTTTGTCCTGCATCCTTCTCCGCTTTTTTCTTTTCAAACTCTTGCTGCTTGCAGTTTTCCTTGTGTGCTTGGATAAACATCCTCACAAAGTTGAGTAGAGTAGAGACAACTGATAATGAAGAAAAGAGTTTGAGACAATAATTGCCACATGCACAGGTTTGCATCAGAGTGATGGTGACCTTAAGTCTTAAATGGACATTGAATCTCACCTTGTTCAAATGGACAACGTGCTGGATCTTCTCCAAAATAAAGAGCTAATGCATCTGCGTTTCTACCCTGAAACCAGCCAGTTCATTTTTAAGCACATTTTAAACTTTAAAGCTATTGAAAGCAAAAACCAGTACTTACCACAGTAGAATAAAGTGAGGCCAAAGATGCTGCTTCAGTTTCAGCACAACTCAGAAACAACTTTAGGGTCTGAACAGTTTCATCAAATGGGATAATAGCAGTGTCAATAAGAACCTCTTGTGCATGTGAACATTATCTAATTTTAACAAAATCAGTTTTTGCACAAATAAAACAATAAAGAAATATACCATTTTCCTACATGGTATCTTAAGCATTAAAAGACGCAAACAAAATTTAGAGATGGGCCATTAAATGTAAAACAATTGTAAAGATTTAACACAAGAAACTTGAGACCCCTGACGACCATTTTCAAAAGCATGCCTTCAGACAACAGTTTAGTGCTTCAGTGGTTTAGAATCAACTGAAACACATATCCAACTAGAATAATTAAATGATTAAAGTCAGAAATAGCATAAATCAGAGCATGCTCGAAAAGTAGTGCACTTCCTAGGAAACATTTTTGATAAACTTCATTGAAAATATGAATAGTAGCAGTGGATAAGTAATTCCTACTTTGTAAAATGTTGCAGACACACGACCATCAGTCTCTGAGGCTGTCAATTCCTGCTTAAGTTTCTCGATTCCTTTATTTACGGCTTGCATTTCTTCTGCCAAATTTTTCAGTTGTATCTGCAAAAGAGACCGCATAGTTCAGGATAATTCTATATTAATTGAAGCTTCAGATAATAAGCAGAAAGGAAAAGAAAAGTACTTTTGTTGCAGTCTCCAAATTCACAAGGTCCTTCGAAAAATCCATCAATTCTGGGAACTTGTCAGCAAGTACCTGTAACCACAAGTATTTTGCTACAGACATCGCTTGTAAATGTCTACAATATTTAGAATAAACTGAAGTCATAATTTGGCCCGTATATAAGGCCTTTTTGTTGTATATTTTCATCCCCATAGTTCCAAAGTTTCTGTTTTGGTCCCTTAATTTAAAAACTGGTTCTTATTTAGTAATCTTAATATTACTAATTTAGGAACCAAATCTGAGTTACTTTTCAGTTTAAGGGACAAAAAGAGAAACTTCCAATAATGGGACCAAATCAGAATACTGAGTTAAGCATAGGAACCAAATTATATATTTTGGTCTCTAAAATCCTATTAATACCTAAGCACGTATGCTTGTGGATCTCTTTTTCTTTTTGTTTTCTCTTGTGGATAAAATAAGATGTGTCCAAGAAGAAACAATCACGAAGAGAAGGACAAGCTATCCTCATTACAGACGAAATAAACTATCTTGCACCAATGACTTGATCCAGCTTAGGCATCCTAAAATGTTAGGGACCAGTACTTTCTTCCCTCTCCCTATCACTAATTTGTTATGCTTTGGTAAGCTTTGTAAGAAATATAGTTGGAAGAAACACTGGCGCAGAAAATCACTACGTATATAGTTGAGTTAGGGTGGTATTTATAGTCTTGGAGCGTAGTTGAGCACAAATAATAAAGATGAATCTGAGAGGAGTTAGCTAAGCGGATGTTGATAACAATCTAACTAAATCATGAACTCAAGTGTGATACGAAGTGAATAGTTAAAAAGAGAAATAAGTGACCAATGAATTCTAGCGACAGGGAATAAGTTCAGTCAACTGGGTACCAAACTAACTTAAACCATGAGTAAACATCAGGCATACATATAGTTTTACCTTACAGAGATAATGCATAAGGGTCATCTTGCTGTCACAGGCTCGTGTATCAGTAAGTTTGAGAAGGCTATCTAACCGAAAACCAATAGCAGAACCTGAATGGAAAGCAATACAAATGACACACCGTTGGAATCAGCCAAGATGGGACTATGACACTTGCAAATGAGTTAATAATAGAGACACATGACTATTACCACTCACCCCTTGCAGTTCCATGGTTCAAAGCATTACCCAAGGAGAGAATGCTTTGCATGATCCTTTTCAACCTCACTGAGCTCCTGATCTGATCAAATAATCTTTATCACGTCCCATGGGAGGAAAGAACAAAAATATACCTTTTCTGGATTAATCAATAGAAAGTTAAAGAAGATTTGACTTGCCTCTTCGGAAGCTGAGTTTATGACGTTCAACTTGTTTCTGAGGTCAGAAACCTAAATGAGTCCAGGGACAATCCCAGATCAATAATAAATTCTGAAAGCATCATAAAAACTTGTTAGACTCAGTTGTCTGTCCACTGACCTGAGGATGGAACTGTAGCTTAAAGGAAAGAATTCTCAGCTTTGATTCCACACGTGGCACTTTCATGCACTCTAAGAAGAACTGTGATTTTGTATCGGCTTCTTGATCAGGATGTATTAGAGAAATGAAAAAATATATGAATATTCAATAGATCATCCAACTATGAACTCATGTATGGATGGACTTGATGCTTCCACTAGTTGTATGACAAATAATCATGAGTACCATCTTTTACATTTCTCAATTGATTTATCAAGGACACATTGCTCAATTAAGGTGAAGACAAATGAATAATCCGATTCCTTACAATTCTGCTTGGTAAAATTAAAGCTAGAGAAGCAAGTTGTAAACACAAAGGAAAGGACATTGACAAAATATTCTCACTTACCTGTTCACATTTTCCCAAGTTTTCTTTATCGCCACTATAACCCTGAAATTGTAGTATTTGTAAGCACACAGAAAGGAGAGAGACATTTTCATCATACAATTATTTACACACAAGATAGCCTTCCAATACTATACACATTTTTATAGAAACTTTACTTTTACTTGAGACTGAAAATGCTGTCTTCTTGGGATATTAATAATTGCTGGCGACAGAGTAAAGCTATCGTCATATAGGGAATGCGACAAGTGCAGAATATATACTTGAATACCTTGAGCAATTCCATCTCTTCCTTTGTTGGACAGAACTTAATAAGGTTATCAACCTGATCACCATCCAATGCTGAATCGTCCAAGGCAAGGACAAAACTCTGTCAATGTTTGAAAGCAAGCAAAATGTAAGAGTATCGCCCAAAAACTTCTGAATAGCTTAAAACAAGAATAAATGGTTACCACATTAAACTACTCAATACAAAACTAAAGTGGAGAAGGGGAAACTTGCTTCTCAAATGATTGTTACTTCTTACTTGGACTTAGCGTACGAATACGATGGGCAAACAGTAAAGAAAACTCAATAAATACTAAGTCAGCACTGACTAAATAGCATACTCACTATGGTGACCTCTCGTTAGACGTTAGAATTGGTGTAATGAATTGAAGTCACGGGAAAGGTTGTAAAATTGAAGAAACTTAGACATGTTCATCGAGTGGATCACATATAACATGACATCTAAAGCATAACAAAATTTTCCTGGAAGTAAATAGGATTGAAACCATTAGGTGGACTAATGACAAACTTTAAAAGATATGTATAAACTATTAACATCAATTGCCACCGACAGTTAGTTCATTAACTATCATGCTTTGCATCCACTCATGTTTGGTTTCTTATATTGGAGTCCTTAAACATTAGGTACTTCATAATTTAACCACAACCAAATCAAAAAAATTGAACTTATAAGCATTACTATAATATTTATACCCATGTTGATAGTCTCATAGAATATGGTGATATGAACTTTATCCAAAATCCACAACAGACCAGTAGTTATGTAAGATAACTGCATGGGATTCAGCTTACCATCAGATCAGACAGAGGAATTTTAACCTTTGAAAGCATGATCTCACAGTTATATGCCCGTCTAAGTTCAATCTGCAGTACCAGTAACTTGTGAGATAGCCATACGCTGATAATCAGTCATTGTTTTGGCTACAGGATGACAAAGTAGGAATGTGAGAAAAAGACCAGAAATAATTGTAGAAAGTAAAAGAATTCCATCAACCTATCAACTTCTGTATCCATGTAAAGTTAAGCATAATTGCATGTTTAATTTGCACGTAGTCCTCTATCTCTTCAGTGTCAGAAGACATTGAAAAGCTATTGATTGATGCTCAAGTGTGATTTATTTCGTTGCATTCAAAGGAGACAATAAAACTTAAAACAGGAATCAAAAGTGAAAAATGAGAAGGAAAATAATGCAAGCAAGCACGTCCTAAGAAAGGTGCTACTCTTATGATTATTGGAAAACTTATGATGCTTATTCATAGGATCATCGGATGGCAATACATAAAGTGATCATTGGATAGTAATAAATAAAGTGTTGGCTAGCATCACTAAGAAAAAGGCAGAAGATGATCAAATCACATAATGATAAACCATGTATTGGTATGGCTAAATCTTAGGCTGATAAAAGATATCTGTAGCGGGATTAATAGGGACGAGGCAAGCCTAACGAAATTCTAACCTGACTGATTAAAAAAAAAATCGAAGCTTTTGCAATAATAGAATCAGCAATCAATGGCACTTAATTAAAGACACACTATTACCAGCTGGACTTTATCAGATTTAGGTCCTGGCATGCACCGCTTCGGCTTGCCATTAGTGTTCCTATTATCAGAATTTGTTTTAGACGCTGAGAAAAGACTCTCAAGTTCTGAAATGTCGAATTCAGGAGTCCTGTCAAATCGAATGGATTAATACTAAGTTCAGAACAAATATATGCTGATAAATTCAACAACAGAGACAACAGGCATGCATACTTAGAAGCTTCATCAGATTTCTGTGCCTCAGCCCATAGACTTCCTTGCAGGGCCCTAGTTATTTTTAGCCAATGATACGGCTTCAAGTTGGCCTTTCTTTGTTGCACCTGATTTCTTAAACTTGAACGTACGCCCCTTCCCTTAGCACCAAATGACGCACTAGAAGGTAGAGCGGGAACTCCAGGCACGTTGTGACTACCAACTCCAAAATGAGATAACGGCCTTGCATCACCAGCTTTTGGTAACCCCTTGGGAAAAGGAAAAGGAGGTGGTGGCACCGGAGGAATTTTGGAACACAGAGCAGAGGCACTAGATGAAGAATCCTTTTGAGAAGAACAAGAAGATTGAGGTAGTTGTGGCAATGAAGTTGCAGTAGTCAGGACACACCCAGTCGTTTGGGGAGTAGGAGGTGTTGCTATGTGAGGTGCAGATGTCACTACATAGTTTGAAGCAGGCAGGTGTGGAGGATCAGATATGGTAGCTGATAAGTCAACTGAAGGAGGAGGGGTAGTTGTACATAGTTCACTGACAATCAAAGATGGAGATGTTCTTGGAAAAAACTGAGGTGGAAGGGGTGGAGGAGACGGAAGAGAAGATGAGGATGATGTGTTGACTGATAATGATGCCCTAGAGAAAGAAACGGGTAAAGGAGGGGGCGGAGGAGGGGGGACTGAAGATGGACACTTGTAAGTAGAAGCAGATGGTTCAAAAAGAGAGGGAATTGAAGGAGGGGGAGTGGGAACTTGCACGGATTGGACTCTATCTGCCGATAGCACAGGATAGTGCTTGGATGAGGGATCTGCAGCTTCTGAAGGTGCCTGATGAAGAGGAAGAGGAAGAGGATGTGAATGCATTGTTCCTGCAGGTGTGAGGGCCACAACAGATGATTTCACTGAGGCAGGAGGTGGAGGAGGTAATGTTGGTCGCATCAGACTAGATACGTGACTGAGTTTCACCGCTTTTGGTGCATTAGTGACAGGAGACGGGATTGTTGAAGAAGGTAGAGATAATGTCACTGGACTCAAAACTTCATCGGCACTATATGAAGCATGATCATGCAAAAGAGCGGTAATACCAATCGCTCCTGCTGCTTTATGGTACCTTGATGTAGGCAGCAGTGATCCTTGAAAGTAACTGCAATGTGAAACTGGAGATGATACTGAAGTCTGAGGGGCTCTCTGAGATATGATCTTAGATGCAAAGGGCCGTTGGAGACCAATCTGAGAATCCTGCAGGCGGGCCTCCCATTGAATAGAACTGGCATCAAGTGATGCTAAATTGATGGTTTGGCGAACAACCATTGCTTGATGAGGTTCAACCTTTTCTCTCGTCAGTTTTTCATCAGAAGACATACTTGTGGGCGTAGATAGGGAAGAATTTGGTGTCACAACTTTCTCCCTATTTAAGTTCATATCTGAAAATGGTTTAAAGGTCATTGAAGGAACAACGCTTTGTTCTAGGCATTCGACCTTCTCTCTACTTGAATTGTCATCTAACAATTCCTTAGAATAGGACATGCATTGTTCATCCGGGATAATGGATGGGGAGCTGAACTCAACGCTCACGTTCTTTGGATTTGGTTCAGTTTGAACTTTCTCAAGAGTTGAGTCCACTAGCACATTGCTAGTATCTACTTTGTGATGTGAATCCTCATCCAAGTGTTCTTGAGGTGCAGTGATATATTGAAGCATGGTAGGTGCTGCATCATTTTTTGCAGTTGTATCTAACGACTCCATACCGCTTTGAACTTTAGTAGATTCTCCCACAGTAAGGCAATATTGCTTCTCTAAAGAAAGCATGTTGAATGACGCAATGGAAGTAGCAGAATCCACCTCTGAAAAGAGAATCTTCATCCATACACAAGAATGAATTACCATGAAATTGTCATTCAACTATAAAGATTATAGTATTGCAAAGGTAAATTGGTACCTCTGCTCTGAATTCTTTGGGAAATTGATCCTTAAACTTCCATAAAGTGTCAATTTCATTGCAAGTAAGTATCAAGATATTTGATCTTATAAAAGCTGTATTAAACATGACCCGAAACATCATCAGTTCTGTTTCCGGATCACCATGTAAACTGATACACTCCAAAACCACATCACCTTGAACATGAACACCAATGTCTATTTTAACTGATTCCTCATTTTCCTGCAGAAGATATTAAGAGGCTAAGTTGAACACAAATTTACAATTTTTGACAATGGGCATAAATGTAGTTCCTTGACTACCAAATAAGATACAGGAGCATGATTTCAAGAAGCAAAATTTCAAATTAAGTTATATTATTATCTAAAAATAGTTTATGCTTGCAGCTAAGACGCCTACAATTGCAATAAGAACATATGAAAAGATGATACTCTTGTACCTTACAAAAGGATTCACCAATGTGTCTCGATAATATTGCCTATTATCCAAACCGTAATCACAGGTAACAGGTATAGTCAACATATAAAATAGATTTTTTTAGCCTCAATTTAGAAGCCTCTAACATTTGGACAAAGTGATTCAACATCATTGTAATCCATACATGCCAAGCTTGCCTATGGTTGCAGCAAATTAATAGGCATCAAATTTATATAATGCAACAGGTTTCAAGTCTCATGATATGTAAACAACTCGGATCTTATTTCTATTGAATTCCCTCAAATTTGACACCAGTGGAAGACTCTTTCCATGTAATCCTTAAACTTACAGGTCAGAAATAGCATCAACCGCAGTCAAACAATCTGTTGGCAGCATTCTAATTGGAAATTTTACAACCTCCATTACTTATGGGGCCTACTCAGATGTGAGGAAGAATATCTCAGTCATGTACTATCAACAAAAATGCTTTCATTAGAAACTTCATTAAATTGACTAAGCAATAGCACAAATTCAAATAACTTACCTGCATGTAATTACGAAGTTTTCTCCTTTTTGGTGGTTCATAAAGGACCTTGGCAGTCCGATCAGCAGCTATAGAAGGGTCTGGTCCATATATATTGAATATTGGACAGCAGGGCCCCTTTCCATCCAGCGTAGGAATAACTCTAAGAATAACACAGTCCAATCTAAGTGCCCTATCAAGGGGTGGCCATCTTAAGTCCAAATTCTTTCTTGATATATACTGTAGATATCTCAACTGTGAAGGCAATGGATTAAGGGGTGATGTCATCTGCAAAAGCTCTCGAGGTGCTTGCTTGTAGATCATGTCCAGAGTTTTCTGTTCACTAGCAGATTGGTTACTATATATCAACAGTGCACTAAGCATGAAAGCCATAAGTGGCCACCCACCTTGTTCACAATGCATCAAGAGAGCATTTTGTTGCCCCAGCAACAGCCAGCTCTCACTCGACCTCAGAAAGTGATGGATTATCTCCAATGTGAGCAATGGACAACGTTCATACTGACGAGGATAGTCCATTACAATTATATCATAGTTGGACAATATGCTAGCTACCTGGCTTGGATTCTCTTCATCACGGAACTTAAACACCATGAATGAAGCTTCAGGGAAGTTGCTTCGAAGCTGAACTATTGTATCTGCTATTTGACCTTTGTATTTATCATCTCCTAAAATGTCCGTAGTAATGCAGCAAGTAAAGACTGCAGCAAAGCATCAACATTATTCCTAAAAGTGAGTCACGCAGAAAATTCTGACCAGACAAAATAGGGAAGAAATAGATATTATTGTTCACTGGAAGGTAGAATAAAATCAAGTTCTCGAAACAAAACAACATGGTTTATCACTCTAGATAAGTGTGATCTTGACTACTTAGCAAAGATATCCAGTTTCTGTATGCACGAGCCTCAAACCAATAATATGCAGAAACTACCTAGTTAATGTAATGCAAGGACACGTGCTGTTGCTCGAGTTTGCAAGTGTGATGGTCTAGGCAGTACAGTCCCACGGGTTAAACATCATTAGAATGGTTGACAATTTTTGGCACCACCAGTCACAGCAGGCTCCTGTTTTGCGCTTAAAAGTATCTCGACGAAAAGAAAAAACATGAAAACGAAAAAGAAAAGAAGTCCATCTTTACCAATGTTCTGTTCTCTGTAAGGCACTCCGAATGACCTAACATTTCGGCTGGGGTTATTATTCTGTGTCTTCTGAACTAATCATTCTTGAGATTTTTTTGTACCGAGATTTATGTATTTATTTAGTTCATATTTTCAATGGCAAAGTAAAATAAGCTAGTGAAGTTGAAGAGGCAAAAACAGCAAAGAAAGAAAGGCATATTCTGACGGATGCATTCAAAGCACAAACACACACCCTAAACGAATAGATAAGCAGAAGGCATACTAAGTTAAGCAAGAATGTTTCCTCAAAGCATACCATAAACTCTTTCAGAGATCTCTAGGAGTCCATCAGGAGGCTTCCGACAGAAGAACTTTCTAAACAAAGCCATTAGCTCCTACACTCAAGCAGTCACCAAGGCAGCCTTGTCAGTGCACCAATCGAAGCCACATTGCCACTGAAAATGCAACTGTCTCACTCTCACACGAGCACATATAGAGGTTTTTGAGAGAAATCTCAATGATGGTGATGGGAGAGTGTATAGTCAGAAAGCAGAGGAAAGCATGGATCTTGCTGGGACTTTACGGTACCCTTTTGTGGCGTTGTTATTGTCTTGAGAGTCACACTATGTTGCCTTAGTCTCATCAGAAAAGACTTTGCTTTCAATCCACAGACTCTGATGGTTGAGAGGTTAGGAATATTCCTCTAGTTTTTTTGATAGAGAGAGACAGAGACAGTGGCAGAGATTTGGTAGAGGTAGTTAGTAAGAGAATGTAAGAAAGATCCAAGGACACTGTACTAGGTTTGTCTGTCTCACTTGACTCTTTTGAGGTGTGTGTTTTTAGTTTGTTGTCCGTAGCTTGTGCTTATTCAGGTGTTCTTAATGTTCTCTTTCCGTTGTCCCAAAGGAAGGATTAGAGTCCGCATCTTTTTGTTTTTTTTATATATATAAAGAAAAAAGTATATCAATTATTAATTAGACGGAAGAAACTGTGCTCCGATTGATCTTCTAAAAGAAGATTCTGGCACCTAATGGTGGAACATCAAAATAAGTAATCCCAATGTTGTCAGGACAGGTCTGGGTAGCAAGTCAATCCACGCATATGTTGCTCTCTCGGTACACATGCCGATGAACAACAGTCCAGTTTCTAATGAGAAGCTCGAGGATACCCATGAGGAGAGGGTTGTCGGACTGAGAACGGGACGACACAGAAAAAAAGAGCTGATGCACCTCTAACGAGTCTACTTCTAACTCAATATGACAAAAGCCCATTCGTCAGGCCACGGTGAGGACTGCCACTAGTACCAGGGGCTTGGAAGGAAGAATAAACGACAGTAACGGCATGTGATGTGAGTTGTGGGTGGGACTTGGATTGGGAGGGAGCACAAAACATAGGTGCGTATCGACAAAGGCCAGAACTCCCACTCGCTTGGCCCACCCCATGACCATGTCCCTTCCATAATTCCATGCATTGCAGGGTGCCAGACCTTTCTTTCTTCCTTTAGCTGTATACCAAAAAATGAAAATAAAGAGTATTCCAAAAAGTATTTATAAACTCCCTTCACCCTTCACTTAGAGGAGTTTTGACTGATATTAGGAATACTGTATCAAAATTTGTGTTGATTTGGAGAGTGATATAAAATACAATACTCCTCGATAAATACTAAATATTATTTAAAATAAAATTTAAAAAATATTATATAAAATTTAATCTTTTAATTTATTAAATTTATTATATTAACTCTATATTTTGCCAGGAATTAATATCAAATCCTTTTTATTTATTTAATAATAAAAGTATATTATAACATTAAAATAAAACTACAATAATTTTATATGTTATTGAAATAAATTAAACTTACGTTCTTATATTC
>JAOTIZ010000008.1:15230508-15244619 GCA_027123425.1 Erythroxylum panamense | reverse complement strand
TAATTCTGTTAAAGTTGATTCTGTGGAAAATTTTAAATTCATTCCGCTGCGCTTAGATTCGATCTTGCGTTGATTTTTCAACATAAACACACTTAGAGCGAATTAAGTACTAAATATACAACAAAAATATAAAATATCAAGCAATATTCATTAAATATGGGTGTAAAAATATACTTAAATATTTGTCTATTAACCGTCCTCGAGCATTCACCATTAAATGTATACTTAAGAAGAGTTGACACCATGGTTAAAGGTAGATTCACGACATTAACTAAATAACTAAGAGCAAAGTCAACCAAGTTAGCTAAATGAATAAGCTTATTAACATCAAGTGCTTTAGAACACATAGCACTAGCTCGACCAGTAAGTTGCACGTTAACATTAAGACTAGATTGAACATTACTAATACACATATTTTCTTCTTTCACAATAATAATAGATTGCTTATTCTCTACTAACTTACGATTTAAAGATGAATTTTAGGGTCTAATCCCATTAATTCCTCATAATCACCTCCTTGAAAAACTTTGTCAGTCCTTCACATTCTTTGCCGAAGATGTCTAGAGATGGTTTCTAGTGGTGGGTGATATGGGTAGCATCCTCCAACAACTCTTCCTGGTATTCAATTGCATTAAGAGAATTACTTTAAGCAACTTTTGGGACATATCCACCTGAACTCAAAACCTAACAGACCCTATACTCTTTAGGTAGGATGTAAATTAATCTATACAAAGAGTTTGGCCCATGTAACTAGCTAAGTAGCTCAAACTAGTTTGAGAATAATATTCAAGGGGCACATTATGAATATTGATCCACAATGAAACATGCTTGAACATTCTATGATCTAGCTTCATCCTCAGAGATTGGCTTTATAGAAAAATTGAATTATCCTTAATGTGCTAAGGTATGGCTTCTTTGACTTTGTGAGCTTCTTCCATAGAGCTGAGCTTGAAGACAAATCCTTAAGGATTAAGAAGTGTTTCAGTCAGTACCTTTTTATCTAATAGAAACTTGGCCTACGTAACCATAATTGAAAATGTAGGCCTCATGTCAAAAAAGAACCTACTAAGTTGAGTGCTCCTGCAATAAAAAGTCCTTCAAGGATTGGAAAATTGTTTGACCATCTTTGGATAAAGGGGGAAAGTGTTCTACTTTAACTAGGGAAGAGATCAGACACTACCTAACACCAGGTCTTCCCAGAGGAGGTGATCTTAAAAGTTGATAGAAGTATTCAGAGTTACAAGATTTTCATGAAACAAAAATAGTAAAGTTGTATTATTATAATATTTTAAATACTTTGTATTATTATCAATTTTATATTTATAAGATGATGATTGTCTTTGTTTATATTAATTGTAGTTATTATTTATATGTGAAATATTTAAAAATTAGTGTTATTTCATATTAATTGTCATGATTATTTATTATTATAAATTTTGAAAACATGATTTATGTAAATAGTAAACTAGTAAATTATACAGTATAACTGTATAATATACTAATAAATTATTTTATAAATTTTAAAAATTTTAAGAACTATTTTATAGATTTAAAAAATTACTCAAAATAATATGTAATCCTAATTAGTACCAATATAGTATCATACCAGAATTTAATCCCTTGCGTAATTTGATAAGTTATTCATTACATTATTTAAAATCTTATATTTTTAATAAAATAAAACTTCAGAGAGTCTAATTGTCTTTTACCCGTTACGATCAGGGACTCGACAAGTCGTGGCGTCGTCGTCCAGTCTCAGAGAGAGAGACTCGGTGAGTGAAGAATCTAGCCTGCATTGTGTGAAGATAAGTTCATAGTCGTCTTAAACTGGGAGTTTTCTGGCAGGGAAAGAGGCCAGTCTTATTCAGAAGCGGTTTGCGGTTTTGACTTCTTTCTCTTCAGTGTATAATACATTCTGAAGAAGCTTAAAGGTTAAACTTTTTCATTCATAGTTTGTGTTTAGCCTTGCTTCATGTACCTGCATTTCTGTGTTGATTCTATTAAAACCCCTCTAATCTGCTACTGTTTTTGTATATACTCTGGTCATATCAAATAGACATGAGACGAAAGGGTGAAGTCGTTCTTGTTAAACTATTTAACTGGGTCTTGTTTTTTCTAACTTAAAAATTGTTCAATTGCTGTTCAAAAACCCACAAACAAACTCCACTGTGTTTCCTGTTTGTCCCTTTCTTTTCTTTGATTGATGGTCACAGAAAGTTCAATCCTTTTAAGGGTTTTGAGTTGGTTGTTTTGAGTGGTTTTCTGAGGACAAGTTTGGATTGCTGGGTCACAGACTTGGGTTATCCTTTCATGCATGTCCTGGTTCTTTTGTTCACGGTCTCAAATTAATTGCGAATTGAATTTGTGAGAATGATTGAGAGCTTTGCCCATCCTTTTCAGTTGGTCAATTGCTTAAACTTCCAGTTGTTACGAAGATACTCGTATTTTTATAAATCACGTAGTGTGCATTTGCTTTTAGGCTTTGCAAGTGTTAACTCAAACTGCAAAAAAATGATTTGTTCTCAACCACATCAATCGTGATGTGTTTGTGTTGCAATTTAAGTTTCTGGATGATCCGAGAGGTTCGACCATATCCGTCATTTTTAAATTATTGCAAAAACTTCAAAATCATGTCATTACATTGGCTTTCTAAGTAAGCAATAAACAGCTTTTCTAAGGAAAGGTATATTATAATCAAACACAAACGGCAGACAAATATAACTGAGAAAGGTATTTTAATTTTACAAATAATGATGCGGTGCTAAGAAAAATTTCTCTACTGGCTATAATGGTTCCCGTTTCACCCTTTGGTGCCTCAAATATGCAGATTGTCTTCTTTTCTCTGCCATACTTAGACTGATAGGAGGGGCTGAATGTTAACTGATCCATTTGCTATTATGACTCGTTGTTGATATTTTTATTTTTTAATTTTGTTTTAGATTTTGGATTAAATGGGAATGTCATCTGATGCTGTGGACGATCTTTTCATGGATACGGATGATGATGAGATTGTTGATGCAGCTAGCATACGCAATTTGGGTGAAGGATTCTTAAAGAATTTCTGTAGAAAGGCAGCAACATCTTTTTTTGATGAGTATGGCCTGATAAGTCACCAAATTAACTCCTATAATGACTTCATTAACAATGGCCTTCAAAGAGTCTTTGATTCTTTTGGTGAGCTCACTGTTCATCCTAGTTTTGATCCATCAAGGAAGGGAGAGAATGGATGGAGATACGCTTCAGTAAAATTCGGAAATGTTACTCTTGATCGACCAAGCTTCTGGGGTGGTACTGAAAACAGTGAACACAAGATGCTTCCTAGGTATGCCAGGCTACAAAATATGACCTATTCTGCAAGAATGAAGTTGAATGTAACTCTTCAGGCGAGTATTCTTATGCTTCCTTTTCTTCAGAGTTTGACTTCTTATGACAAGCTTGTTATTTGGGATTCCATTGGTGTTTATACTGATGCTGTTTTTGGTTTCTTGATGATCTTGAAACACTGAATCTGGACAATAGTTTCATATTATTGTATCTTATCTGCAATGCCATTAGTATCTTTCAATAGACTTTTGTTCAACTACATTTTTTTTATCTCAAAGCAACAAGCTGGTATTGCTTGGGCAAAATCTTGGATAATTTTAGGATTTGGTAGGAAGAGGAATTTTATTGCAATAAGCTTTTAGATGAGGTGGCACTTACCTGTGGTGGTAATGGCAATAAAATTCTGCAGAACTGATCATTTTGGCATGTGTTTATGTTGGCTCAAATGCTTGAAGATTGAAATGTCCTTAAGCATTTTGCTTTTAACTTTAAATTAATCCATGTGGATAATCTTTTGGAGTTTTTCTGGTTGTCTATAGGATAGAGTGATTGAGCAGTCTGGAAATGTATCTTATTTAGTTGAGACAAATCCTAGATAATAGAGAGTTGTGAGTGTTGTGGTTGGGATCTTTGTATTAAGCATTCATTTATATAGGCTTTATACATTTGAGGAGAAAGGAAAATAATTCTATATTATTGTGACATTCTATCGTAGTCCAACTTGAAATACTTATTTGTTGTTGATATGAACCTGCAATTGTTTCAGATATTCACTCCAAGGCTTTCTGGAAGTGACAAGTTCAAAACTGGAAAAGAGCAATTTCTGGAAAAAGATATCCTTAGCACAGAGAGCAGGGATATCATAGTTGGAAGGATCCCTGTAATGGTGATGTCTGAGCTCTGCTGGATGAAAACAGTTGAAAATGGTGATTGTGATTTTGATCATGGAGGCTACTTTTTGGTAAAGGGTGCAGAGAAGGTGACTTAATTTTTGTTTTCAGATCCTTTGGTCAAGCTTATTATTCTGAAGATGAAAATTAGGTTAATGTAGTGTTGTTTGATTCTCAAATGGGATAAACTCTTATTGTTTACAAATTTCAAAACTTGGATGTAAAACAATTGTTTTAGAACACGTAGACTTGCAAATTTTTTTGGTGCTAGTTGGAGCCTTGTTCCTGTACTGTACTGTACTGCACTTGATTCACTAATTGGTATATTTTTCTTCTTTGGCATTGTAATACTGGATTAAATGATGTTGTTGGTTGGATATACTGTATTCCTTTTGTATTTCCTGTTTCTTCATTTATTATTGATCTCTTTTTTTTCTGGATTGTTGATTTCTTTTGTATCTGCTCTACGGTTTGTTGACTTCTCTTGGGTATCTAGAATTTATTTCTGCAGTGATAACGTGAAGTCATGTCCCGATTATTTCAGGTTTTCATTGCACAAGAGCAAATTTGTATGAAGAGACTTTGGATTTCAAATAATCAAGGTTGGACTGTCTCGTACAAATCAGAAGTTAAGAGAAATAGATTAATTATTAGACTTGTGGATCTTTCTAAGGTTGATGATGTCAAAGGGGAGAAGAAAGGCCTTACTATTTATTTCTTGTCAACGGAGATCCCTGTCTGGATTTTGTTTTTTGCACTTAATGTCAAATCTGACAAAGAAATTATAGATTTGATTGATTATGACATTGAAGACACTGGCATTACAAACATACTGTTTGCCACAGTTCTTAATGCTAATGATAAATGTGAGGGCTTCCGCAGGACTGGTGAGGCCTTGACTTATGTTGGTAAACAGATAAAAGGAACCAGATTTCCTCCGGAAGAATCTGTCCAAGAGTGCATTAACAAGTACTTGTTTCCTAGTCTCCATAGCACTTCACAAAAGGCTCGATTTCTTGGATATATGTTGAAGTGCCTTTTAGAGGCCTATTCTGGCCGCAGAAAATGTGAAAACAGGGATAGTTTTAGAAACAAAAGGTTTGAATTAGCTGGTGAGTTACTTGAGCGAGAGCTGAAAGCGCATATTGGACATGCTCGGAAACGCATGGAAAAGGTCTTACGGAGAGACCTGGATGGAGATCGAGTTGTGCGCCCAATTGAGCATTATCTAGATGCTTCAATAGTCACTAATGGTCTCTCAAGGGCATTCTCAACTGGAGCTTGGTGTCATCCTTTCAAGAGAACAGAAAGGATTTCTGGTGTTGTGGCAAATCTTGGGCGTACAAATCCCTTGCAAACGGTGGTGGACATGCGAAAAACTAGGCAGCATGTCCAATACACTGGGAAGGTTGGGGATGCCAGATATCCGTAAGTCAGACACACAGAATTCTCTTTATTCATTGTTACAATTTTTTTTCCCTTTATTCTACGAATCCTCAATGTCAATGTCTGTGAATTTCTGTATCTATTGATTGTTTCTTTTTGGCTTTTCATTTTTCTCCTCTTATATTTATATTCTTTTTCTGGCCAGGATACATCTGCTTGCTACAAGAGTAGCTGCAATGTTGACTTCACATAACAGCTTAAAACTATTGATATAAAATATTTATATTTAATTGACTCTCAAACGTCTTTTCCAGGATTTAGATTTTAACTTGTGTAAATTCTTCATCCAAGAAGTAGGACTTTTTGAGCATCTATTGCAGATCAAATGATTGGAGATGAGGTGGTTGTCACTTTCTAATATAGTTTTCTGCTTCCAGGCATCCTTCTCACTGGGGTAGGGTATGCTTTCTCTCTACTCCAGATGGTGAAAATTGTGGGCTTGTAAAGAATTTGGCTGTCACAGGACTTGTCAGCACAAATATATCAGAACCTATAATGGACAGATTGTTTGACTTTGGAATGGAGAAGCTCATTGATGATACTTGCAGTAGACTGGGTAGGAAAGATAAAGTATTTCTAAATGGAGAATGGGTTGGAGTTTGTGAAAATTCTCTTATGTTTGCTTCTGAGCTAAGACGGATGCGACGAAGGAAAGAGTTGCCGCATCAGGTTATTCTTGTCTCAGTTTTCAACTGTCATATTTTACTAAATTCCAAATTCTTTATAGGGCCGTTGATGCAGAATAAAACTTAATCTAACTTTCCTCATTAAGAAAGGAAAGTAGTTCTGTTTTAATTTGTCATCATACGTTTAACATTCAAGTCTATTGAGGAATAATAACAATTCTTATTAAATATGGCTCCACTCTTATTTTGGAATTTCAACGTGAGGATGCAAACCAACACGCCCTACTTTAAATTTGTTTAAACAATTTTATGCATTTTTCTGACATTTCAAATGTTTTTTCTCATGTAGGTGGAAATCAAAAGAGATGAACATCAAAGAGAAGTGCGCATTTTTTCTGATGCTGGAAGGATTTTGCGTCCTCTTATAGTTATTGAGAACTTGGCTAAGATTAAAGTGTCTAAAGTAGAAAATTATACCTTCCAATATCTTCTGGATGAAGGTATTGTTGAGCTTATTGGAACTGAAGAAGAAGAAGACTGCCGTACTGCTTGGGGTATCACATATCTTTTGGCAGATATTAGGGATAAGCAACCATTAACGTATACGCATTGTGAACTTGACATGTCCTTCTTACTGGGCTTAAGCTGTGGAATTATTCCCTTTGCTAATCATGATCATGCAAGAAGAGTTCTCTACCAGGCTCAAAAACATTCTCAACAAGCAATTGGTTTTTCCACAACAAATCCCAATATCAGAGTGGACACTTTGTCTCATCAATTGTTCTACCCCCAAAAGCCACTTTTCAGAACAATGACTTCTGACTGTCTTGGAAACCCTAGATATTTAATAGGTCATAATCGAGTACTGCCAAAGCCACAGTTCTTCAATGGCCAGAATGCTATTGTAGCAGTCAATGTTCATCTAGGATACAATCAAGAAGATTCCTTGGTAATGAACCGCGCCTCTTTAGAGCGTGGTATGTTTCGATCCGAGCATATCAGAAGTTACAAGACTGAGGTTGACAACAAGGAACTTTTGGATAAGAAGCGGAAGTTGGAGGATTGTGTGAATTTTGGAAAGATACAGAGTAAGATTGGACGTGTTGACAGCCTTGACGATGATGGCTTTCCTTTCATTGGTGCTAGTCTGCAGAGTGGAGACATTGTTATTGGTAGATGTGCAGAATCAGGTGCTGATCATAGTATCAAGTTAAAGCACACTGAAAGAGGTATGGTGCAGAAAGTTGTATTATCGTCTAACGATGAAGGAAAGAATTTTGCTGTGGTGTCTCTGAGACAGGTAAATCTACTTTCTTGCACTTTAATGCAATACAGACATCAGTTCATCATGCCCTATCACTGGAAATTTACTTATGCATGTAAGGTATGTACATGTGGACTACTGTTTGATATGTTGGAGATCATGGATGATTTGCAACCAGATAATAACATATTCATTTGAGTTGCTACGTAATGTATACAAACCGTAACCATCAGATTATGTTGGGAACTTAGACTTATGTCTTCCTGTAGCTGCTGCATTATTGTGGGAGAAGCAATTGGTAGAGCTGGCTTATGCATTGGCGGTGTTTTTTTTTTCATCCCAGTAGGTTCAGTTCGGATACATTCACATTGTACATATAGTTGGAACAATTGAGGATTTGTTTAGTGGAACCTTCTTGCTGCTATGCTTTATATGGATTCGAAACAATGAATTAAAAGGTTTTCATATCCTAATTTTGAAATTTTTAGGCAAGGTTCATTCACATATAAATATTAGGCAAGGTTCTTGAGGTAGTTTGGGTGCTAGAGCAACTCTTTATCTTCAATTGTATCTTGGTGACAACTCTTTGGAATTCCTTTTGCGAGCTTCTCTCTACCATCATCATCAAAACCAATTATATCATCAAACAAGAATTATCCTGATTTCTCCAATGTGTTCCTGGCTCTGCAGATTCGTTCTCCGTGTCTGGGGGATAAGTTTTCAAGTATGCATGGACAGAAGGGAGTCCTAGGCTTTCTGGAGACGCAAGAGAATTTCCCTTTCACAATTCAAGGAATAGTTCCTGATATTGTTATTAACCCACATGCATTTCCTTCACGACAAACTCCTGGTCAATTATTAGAGGCAGCTTTGGGAAAGGGAATTGCCTGTGGTGGCTCAATGAGATATGCCACACCTTTCTGCACTCCCTCTGTTGATGCCATTACAGACCAACTTCATAGGTGATGATGCTTCTTAATGTCAGTATGCAGTGATCTGGTGTTGTATTGCAAATAATTGTCTAAAATCACTTAGAAATAAGAGGCCAGAAAAGGGTTATTCTTTCCACTTGAGTAGCATGGGTATTTATGTGATAAAGGCATGACATGTTTCCCCAACTATAGATCGTTTCTTAAAATTGTTTCCCGCTTTTGCATTGCATTTGGTTCTTCTGTATTATTTAAAGATTGAAATTCTATTTAATATGCACAACAGGGCAGGGTTTTCAAGATGGGGAAACGAGAGAGTTTATGATGGTCGAACTGGTGAAGTGGTCCAGTCTCTCATATTTATGGGGCCTACGTTCTATCAGCGTCTGATCCACATGGCTGAAGACAAGGTAAAATTCCGCAACACTGGTCCAGTCCACCCACTCACTAGACAGCCCGTTGCAGACCGTAAACGATTTGGTGGCATCAAGTTTGGCGAGATGGAGCGTGACTGCCTCATAGCTCACGGTGCATCCGCAAATCTGCACGAGCGTCTTTTCACTCTAAGCGATTCTTCCCAGATGCATATTTGCCAGAGATGCCAGAACATGGCAAATGTAATTCAAAGAGCAGTTCCAGGTGGCCGGAAGATCAGAGGCCCCTATTGCCGTTCTTGTGAATCTGCTGATGACATTGTTCGGGTCAATGTACCATATGGGGCTAAGCTTTTGTGCCAAGAGCTTTTCAGTATGGGTATAAGTTTGAAATTCGAAACCCGTCTATGTTGAGCAAATCTGGATCTTTCCCATAAGTAACTTCAATTTGCAGCTGTATTTTTTGCGTATATGTCAGCCGCATGATGTTTTGATTTTATATTCAGTTGTCTTTTGGTGTTGAAACTGTTATGTATAGAAGTTCTTCTTCCCTGTTCTTTTGTTTGTAGATGGTCCAACGGCCATTGATGTAGCCTGGCTTGGCTTCATTTTCATAAATCAAATTTGGAAAACAGAAAACCTCAAAACTCCCAACTTGACAACAGATGATTAAATTTGTTTTCTTGTGCAGTAATAAGGCTGGTGAAAGGAGGCCTACCCTTGGGTGCTTGGCCCATGATCCTGTACAAGAAGCTCTTAGACTTTATTTGTTGCATTATTGTTAGACAAAGCATCGTATTCTGGTCAAAGTAAAAGCAGTGGAAAACAGGAAATGCCTAAAAATGGAAACAACATCTGTCATGGTCAAAAGAATAAAGCTCCTGAAACCATATCAATCCGGCTGGTCAACCCCAAGTCAAAAGGAGCAAAAGAATAGACCCACCAGAACGCATCTGTCCCAATCTCCACGTCTCTCTCTCTGCTCTTCTTGTATAATAAACTAATCCCAAAACGTCAAATAAAAATCTAGCCTTTTCTCTGGTTCTCTCTAGAGTCTGGACCATCTCGGTTCTCTTCCTTGTGAGACACAGCGTGAGCAAGAAAAACCCTCCATGCAACACAAAGACTAGGAAGTCTTTCCTCTAAAGTATTAAAAAGGCGTCTTTTTCTTGGATTCTTATCAAAGTTATCAAGCTTTTTGCTTTGTGGGAATAAGAGCTCCGAGTATTACCCTGGAGGAATAACTGTTTGGCAGCCATGAACTTGAAGACTGGTACTGGATGTGACGGTTTTCCCTTTCCCCTCGACAACGTTGCAGGTTCTGATTCATCGATTGTTGGATTTCAGGTGCTATGCTAGCTTTCACTTGGTCTCGTTGCATTCGGTTTTCGACGAAAGTTTTCAGATGTTTAATTCTTTGCCATCGTTTTATGTTTTATCTGCAACCGATTTGTATTTTTCATGTGCATAGTAAAGGTATTGATGTTTATTCTGAAAGGTTTTGGGATTGGATAGAGACAAGAATCGCAGTTAAATTGTTTTTAGCGTTGAACTTGACCATGTGTCCGAAATTTACTGGTTGGCTGTTCTTCTTCTTCTTTGACCCAATTTTTGGTTTCTGATATTCTTATGACTGAAAAAGGTTATGTCCTTGGTCTGAAATATGAGTTTTGATTATGTTCGTGATATCCAATTTTCATGGTGTGTTTTGTGAAGATTGTTGCTTAAGACAATCCATAAGTTTAACACGACTGCTTATAACTGCTAGTGTAGGGAAGCTTCTGTCAAGTTACCATCAGAAACACTTCAAAGTGGTTTCGCTGGCACAGTGGTGAACCAACAAGGCGTAGAGTATTATGTACATCAGCCCGAGAACCGTATGGAGAATGTAACTGATGTGTATACTTGGAGGAAGTATGGTCAGAAGCCGATGAAAGGTTCTTATTGTTCGAGAAGCTACTACAGGTGCACACATTCCAGTTGCCATGTAAAGAAAAAAGTTCGACATTGTGATCACTCCCATCGTATCATTGATGTCATTTATATTGGCCAGCATAATCATGGCCCCCCTCAAGAAAAATGCAACAGGTCTAGAGGGTTTATATCATCCTCTAAGAATAAGATTGTCCTAGGTGGTGACACTGGCAATGCTGCCGTTGAAATGTCAGATGGTTCAATTACGTCAATGTGTGTTGCAGTTGCAGATGCTAAGCGATCGATTTTCTGTATGCCTGAATCAGAACAACCGAGTTCAAGCAGTTCTAATGGCAGTGTTGTTAAGGCTGAGGAACAAGAACCAGAGTTCAAACAATCGTAAGTTATTCCAAGGACTTGGTTCTCTTGACAACTTTCTTTTTTTGGTTTTATATTCAGTTTTATTGATCAACGTTATTATTATGTCCCAGAATCTGTTCAAATAGGGAAGGGTCCAACCAAAGTGGAACCTGTGGGCTTGCAGGCAGTAAGATTAGGAAGAAGCTTGGTGTTGAAATAGGACCAGGAAACAGGCATGTCTTTTAGCCTTTTAGTCCTTATCCTCTCTCCTATTTTTGTAGTCTTTTTTATCTGTCAATTAACAGTTAATCGGAAACAGGGCAATAGAAAGAAAATATGTATGTCCAGCAATCAGCTTGAACACATATAAGGATCCTAAAATTGGTGTGCAAACTGGTGCTGATGAGGGCAATTCAAATGATGGTTTTAGGTGGCGCAAATATGGTCAGAAAACTATGAAGGGCAATTCTCAGTTGAGGTAGATAGTTTCTAATATTTACCTTTGCATTTGTTGGACAATTCTTCTACAAGTTGATAACACTTGAAACCTTCTGCAATGCAATGAGGACTACTTTCTGTTAGTACTTTGGGAAGTAGAAATACAAACTTCACCCCATGCACCTATCAAGATTCCAACCCTGTTACATTAGGAAGTGCCATCAAGCCAAGCCCCTAGAGGACTACTTCCCTCGATTGTGCAAATTTTTAGGCTATGCATCTGCATTTTCATGCATGACAATGATTTATATTCTGAGACTGAGCTTCAAGCACATTGATTGTGCTTTCTTATTATTACATTTCAATTTCGCCATTAAAATCTGAATATTCTATGGCAAGCGGCCCAAATTCTCTGTTAAACTGTTCCACTGACTGTTCATTGTGATCATCATCTTCTGCTTCGGTTACAAGTCCTTTTCATGGCTGCTGATAACCTAATGTCCTTACTTTTATTTTCATCAGTTCCTGTCACAATTTGTGGTTCTAACTTTGACCTAACATTTGTGAATATTAGGAGCTATTACAGATGCACATCTACAGGATGCCCTGCCCGTAAGCACGTTGAGACGACTGAAGATGATTCAACAGGCTCCACAATCACATATTTGGGGAAGCACGACCATGACATTCCGCTACCTAAGAGACGCCGTTGCCTGAAAGGTTGTCCAGGGCTCGTTTCCTCTGCTGACACCATCAGGGGCCCTGAAAGTTTACTTGGTCAAGGTTCTTCAACTGAGTGTTCAGCAGGCCAAGAGGATATGGATGAGGAGATCATAGAACTTGGAGGTGAGAAGGCACTAGAGTCAGCTCGAACACTTCTCAGCATAAGAATTGGAATCAGAGATTGCTGAGAGTGACAGGATTTTTCTTGCAGTTCACTGAATCACTGGGTTCACAAATTCCCATTTTTCTCTGCTTTTAGTAAATACTGGAGTAGAATTGTTTGCTTGTTTAGTAGATAAGATGGAGATGAATCAAAGTGAGCATGTGGAAACCTACAGCATTAGACAGCCCCCTTTTAGTTACTAACATTTTCCTAAAAGATATGAATTACCAATCGCTTCTGATCTTAGATCAGGTATGGGATTGGGATTCATTTCTATTGGCATCCCATCAAATCATGCCCCTCTATCTTCCTCTAATTTTTCACAACAATTAAGGATATTAAGATTAATTAATGTAGACAAAACGAGATTTATATGCTACAATATAACATTAAATTCAAATCTCTTTCGTTAATTCCAGTGTGTAACAGTCTTAGATTGCATGACTATTAACATATAATGAAGAAAATCTGTTACTATTTGATCATTAGCAAGTCGATGTACGTGCAAAATTAGACACGTAATTTCAAATATCTTGAGGACACTCCGTTCCTAATTATCTTTTTATATCAGTGCAACCCATAACTACTATTTTCTGTATTAGATAACCTCTCAATTATACATAGAAATTGATAATTTATTTAACAAATTAATAATTCAAAATTAAGTGATAATTTTAATTCAGTTGAAATTTGTGAATTTATTTGTGTCTTTGTTCTTGATAAATAATCTCTGTCACTAAATGAATTGTAATTTTTTTGTCGTGACTTGAACTTATAACTTATAAAGTGATGGCAATTTCATCTTTCAAAAAAAATTTAGAGCGATAGAAACATAAATTTTTATTTTATTAATTGAAACATCTATTTGGAGACATAATCATAAATAAAGTGTCATTTATTTTTTATAAAAATCAACATTCGCACTCAAAGTCAAAGCATATTAATGTACATTGTCATCGAACAGGGAATACTCTCAACTTTCAGTTATTCTAGCTCAGTAAAAATCATAGTAATAATAATGGAGCCAACATAATAACAAAGCCTCCTCTTACTACAAATATTAAGAGACTTTCACCTTAAGTGGACATATGTCTTTGAATTTTCATTTTGTCAAATTAACATTAGATATTCATTAAGAAGGAAATAAATGATTACAAAAACAAATTGAAACTGATAACCTAATTGTCTATACCACTTACAAGAAAATTCCAAGAGAATATTATGATGTTGCAACATCAAACTTGATGAAGTTTAAATCTTTCAAAATTTAAATTAATAGAATTACAATTTTAGGCATAATTATATCATCTAATTTATAATTAAATATTAGCCTCTACAATTTTCTTATTTCACAAATTATATCATCATTATCTTAATTTATGTCAATTGATCGTATAGCTTATGCATGTCACCCATAAATTGATCATCTTTTTATTTTTGTTCTCAAACTTTAACCTTTATCATAATTCATCATCATCGTCGTCGTCATCATCATACATCGAAGTCTCACAATGAAGCAGGGTCTAAGGGAGCCTAATAGTACGCAACCTTAGCCCTATATTGTAGAGAGACTGTTAATAATAATAATAATAATAATAATAATAATAATAATAATAATAATAATATTATTATTATTATTATTATTATTATTATTATTATT
>JAOTIZ010000008.1:15208296-15222298 GCA_027123425.1 Erythroxylum panamense | reverse complement strand
AACTGTAACTGAAGAAGATAAAGTTACATGTAAATACACTTGCTTTCCAGGGCACTATATTTACATAACTCCAACAACTATGTGAAATATTGTTGCCCAAGCCTCTTGCCATTAGATTCAATCTGTATTAAAGGACAATTTTTTGAAAAGTTTGCTCCTGGATTTTAGCTACCTTCCTAAAGAGTTTGGCATTCCTTTCTTTCCATAGATTGTAAACTAATACAACTAAGTATATTTTAAACACTTTACAATTTGCTTTCTTTTGATTATTTAATCCCATTCAATTAGTTCCTTCCAAGTCGAGACTGACTTCCTCATGCTCAAAAGTCCTTAAATCTTTTCCCAAAAATTTTTTAAGTAGCAATCATCATCCATAAGGTGGTTTATAGTTTAACGTACCTCTGACATAACTCACAGTGCTTAGATGGGATAGCAATCTTGAAAGTTTTCTTTATAATAAGCCTTCTGCCTATTCGTAACTAGAGAGTGAAGGTATGAGATGGCCTAATGTCATTGTCCCATACTAGTTGTTTCCACTTCTCTTTGATGTTCAATTCTTGATATTCTCTATAGGTTTTAGTGTTAAACTCCTTTGATCCATTGACTCCCCGAAGTATGGTATTAATTAAAGGATTCAAGCTAATAAGGGGGAAGACTATCCACAAATATGACTACTCCTCTGCTGTAATGGAAAGGCCACTTCTATTTGTTGTTTCTAATGAGTGCCTTTACCTTTTTATTTGGTGTTATCAGTTTCAAATGCTAAATTCCTCAGCCCTATATGAAGAGCCTTTGCCATGACAATTATCAAACCAAAATACTGTAGACTCTTCATCTCTAATCATATGTGATATTTTTTCCTACATCCATTATCTAGTCTTCATGATTTTCCTTAATGTCTAAGACATGTTCTAGTCAGGTTGCATATTTTATAACTATTACTTCTTATATGGATAGTGTGTATCTATATGGCCCAAAGCTCCTCCCTATGCTTGTATAACCACCAAAATTTCTTTGCCAGATAAACCTTATTTATCATCTTTACTAAGGTGATGCTTTAGCCCTTATAGTCTTTTAGTGAGCAAACTTTTGACTGTCTCACCTTTGCATTATAGTGTTGATTTTTGATTCCTTCCTAAAGAAACTACTTAACTTCCTATCAATCTCTTTCAATATGTTTTTAGTAAGGCTATATAGTTTATCTAGTAAATTTCCAAGTTGTCAAGGATTGAGGATACTAGCTGAATTCTTCCCTTATAGCTTATAAATGTACTTCACTAATGGTTGATCCTTTTATTAAATGATTTTATTAATGGATTGCAATCTATGGCACTGATTCTCTTATAGAAACGGTTACCCTTAGGTATTTGATAGGCAGCCTAACATGATTCAAACCCAACTCCATTGCTCTTACTACAATTTCCTAGTTAACATTTGTTGATAGGTAAAAGCTTCATTTAGCATGACTGCATCTAAGCCCTAACACTATTAGTAGTTTGATTGATTTTTTTAACCTTGCAAAATAATATTTTGACACTATTGGATCGGAAAATAAAACATGTAAGATTTGGATAAAATGGTAGATTTCAAAACTTTTTTGGAAATCAAAACACAGCGGAAGCAAGATAACCAAATCAACATGCCAAGCTATATATGATATGGTATATGGAAAATAATTATCATAAGAACAAGATGGAGATTATATTACCGATTCCTTCGCTATAGCTTTAGCTCCTCGCTGTGCTACCCTATCCTTGACAATATATCCTCTCCTAAGTGATGTATCTTCTTCTCATTATTATATCCTAGACCAATCTGATCTACCACTTGTTCTTCTTGGACAACTTGGTTAACAAGATCCTTTGGTGGGAAAAGAGAAGAAAACTTTGGAGGAGATTTTTCTTAGAAGAAAGAAGTCAAAGATGAGACACCTCTTATGCAAATTTTGACTAACATATGCAAGAAAGGAGAGAGAGCCCAAAAAATGCAAGAACACCTCTCTTACACCTTGTCAATTTCGGTTATGCATGAAAAGAAAGAAGAGAATAGCATCCAATGCATCACTTCTTTCTTTAATCAAACATTAAGAAGCCATTAAATGAGACTCTTCTCTCTTATTTTAAGATGGCTATATAAAAAGGCCAATAACCTAAAATAACATGTCAATTTCGGTTTTAGTGATGAAAGAAGGAAGATCATCCATCAAATACACCTCTTTCATCTTTAATCAAATAAATGCTAAAAGGTTATATTACATGCCATCATTAAAAGACAACCATTAAACCATTTAATGGTAAGATCATTACTCCATTTAATGATGATAAAACATGATAAATACCATCTTTATTTAGCAATTCAATGCTAAATGTGCAGCTGCACATTCAGCCCTAATAAAATCGAAATTGCACCTTCCATTTCTTTAAGAATTTTGTTTTAATTTAATTAATCTAATTAATCAAATTAAACCATAGTCTAGCCCATTTCTAAATGTTCATTTAGGCTTTTAATTAACCATTAGTTAGTGCAAGCCCAACATTCAATCATGGGCTTTAAAACTTCCATTTATATTTCTTACTTTACTTGATAACCTTCATTGAAGCCAAGTAGGGAATCTTATTAGACTTAGATAATTTAAGCTCCAACAAACTTGGAATTAATTTAATCACATTAGAATTAATTCTAGCTTATTAACTAAATGTCATTCCACTAAAGACAATTAGTTGAACTCTTGAATTACTAAATATTATGAGAACACATATTTTAAATAATATGTCCAATTGCAAACCCTATTATAAACCTTATTATAGCCATCCGCATAACAAATGGTAAAATGATCGTTTTGCCCTTATGTTAGTTTTTCCTTTTAGATCTCTCGTTTTATTCAATATGGTGAGTAACACACAAGATCTCATCTTGGTGTTAAGACTTGATGGGTAGCTAGTCCATCAAACTCCTGGCGCCAGTTTAATCACCAATCTCTATAAAACGTCTAAAAGTGATGATATCACTATAAACTCTTTATTTGAGTGAATGTTCCCTAATACATGTTTTAATTAATAATTCCAACATGCGAACACTAGATTAATACTTTGTAAAAATTCATTGCGATCATATCAGGAATTATAATGAAACACATATGAGTTCACCACTCATCAAGATTGTAGTCCATAATATGCAAATGCTAAAATATATATTTTAAGATTAAAGTAATGACCTACTTCATTCTGTAAAACACACGTGATTTCATATTCATTTAATAGTGTCATTATCGATAGTCAACTACTATCATGATATGAAACTCATCATTTTTCTCGAAGTAAACTCCTTTACTTATATGGAGAAAAATCACAACACTACAGTATAAACTATAATCAAGCGACTAACTTGATTATTTAACTGTGATTCTATTAATTTAGATTCTAATAGTATATACGTTTCCCATACAACTTCATGTATATGTATATTATTTACAAAAGAATCTTGATACCTTATGACTATTTATATAGTACTCATATATATAAAACCAAACTTTTTTGTTTCATTAATAATAATTATTTTCATTACAAAATTGTAACTAGAAGAAAATTAAGTTACATGTAAATATACTTGCTTTTCAGGGCACTATATTTACATAACTCCAAAATTGTGGATGCTGAGAGGATAAGGCTTGAGACGTGGAGAATTTATGAATGTTTACTTTAGTGATTAACATGCACTAAGTTGATTAACTCAGTACTATCAATACGTTTAGCATTTGTATGATACCAAAGGTCCATAGTCAATTGTTAGTTCTTTACAAAGATTAAATGGTTCTCTAATTATTCTAATGAAATTATTTTTAATTTTTCAAAAAAATGTAGAAGTATGACACAAACCAGTATAATACATAACTACTAAAATATGCATCCAGTACATACATGATAAGTGTAAATTGCATCTTGTTTTAGGCCATAGTTTGATATATGTTTGGTTGTTAATTCAATCATTTAGTATGTGTAACATCGAAGAATGGAGAAGTTTCGGAGACATCCGGGCTGAAACAACGGCCCACAATCATGGCATGTCAGGCCACGATCGGACAGACATACCAGAGTTAGCTCACGATCGTGGCCTGCATGCCACGATCGTGACAAAAGGCTCGAATGTAGCCCACGATCGTTGTCTGCGTCGGACAGATTTGTAGACACTAAAAAATGTCAAGTTTCGAGAAATATTTTGGACCTCTCGGATCCCGAAAAAATCTTTGGGCTACTCAAAACACAAAAGTTATTTAAAGAACACAAAAAAGGGGCAGAGGGGAGCTTTTGCATCAGTCCCCTTGAGAAACCCTAAAGAGAATTCATCGAAAGATTGAAGAAGAGAAGAAGGAAGAGAGACGAGGAAAAGAAGCTGACTCGACGTACTTCCCGGATCAGGAGGTTTCCTAATGTCGCCGCCTCTCATCCTCCATTTCGATTGTATTTCGTATTTATTTTTAGTTTTATCATTGTATATAATTGTAGTGAATAGTTGCTAATAGAATCTAAAATGTCGTGGATGGTCTAAACTCACTTTGGGAGTTTTGTTCTTGAATTAATGAAATCTGATCGTTTATGTGCTTATTAGATTTGTTGTGATTTAATTCTACGATTGCATAATTTGATAATAAACTAAAATGGTGAGTCAAATGAAAAACAATTAAATTGGGCTGCAAGAGTTAGATGATATAATAAAAATTAGAATTAAATCAAATCGAAAAATTGTACGAAGAGAAATCTTGCATAAGTTTTTGATAGTTTATTAGAAAACTTCATAACTAATTAAGGTTTTAGATAGGCTGTAAATTGAGAGATTGCGACCTCCATAATCTAATTAGGGTTTATAATTTTGGGTTGATAGTTATAAATCGAGATAAAGTAATCAACTATAGGATCGTCTAAAACCAACAATCCAGTAATTCATAATCAATTAGGTTTGCATTAAGGATAAGTAAAATTATCTTTCTCTCAATTGATAATTTCCTTATATTGATTCTTGAGTGTGTTGCAATTGCTTAATAATTAATATTTCCGTGATTGATTATTAATTTAATTTGATTGAATTGAATTTTCGTTTTAGTTAGTTGCTTCTCGAATTTTTTGTATTTTTTTTAGCCTTAGATTTTAGGATTAGATTATCCATTCCCTTGGGATCGACACCTTACGTATTATGCTAACGAACCATGCAATTGCGGATTATTGAGAGTTATTTATTAAAACTTACACACAACAATCCCCCAAAAATACACAATAAGAGATGAATAATTATGTGATGAATAATTTTCTATTAACCAACAAAATATTTTTTGTCACTCTTCCTAAAAACTTATACTTCTATGCTTGTTTATTGCCTTCATATATATATATATATATACTAAAATAGTTTTGATTGAAGCAGCAAATTATAAGTATTTAACCTCTAATCCAATAAACAAAGAAGCTAAGATTTGTTTTGAACATGCCAAACTTTTCCTCTGTTTTGTGCATGAAAAAAAATCATAATAAATACAGAAACCAAGCAACAAACTCAATTCCCCTTGCTCATGTTTCCGAAGCAAATATTAAATTTTTGTCAAAAGTAAAACTCCTAAATAATCAAATCATGATGTAACCTTTGCTAACTATCAATTTCTCTGCCCTTTATCTATAATCATCTTTTTTTTTTTTTCACCCATGATGACTTTTAGAAGATTTCTTGGAACTTATTTTTGACAAGGAACTCACCTCCTACTTGAAAAAGAAAGATAAACAACTTCCTTATTTCGACGGGCTGAATAATGCCTAAGCTAATTCATCATCATCATCATCATCATCATCACCCAGTTTGAAATCCCGCAATGAAACAGGGTTGTTTCCTAAGCTAATTCTTTCGATAAATTACTTTGATCACCTAACTAGGAGCCGCTGGATGAACGAGTCCTCCTTTAATGGGTTACTCATAATTGGCTTTTGCAATTATCGGAGCTAGATTAATATTTTGAAGACGATTAATTTATTTGGCTGGTGGTAAGTAGTAACTACTTAAAAAAGTTTGGAACAAATTCGATTGCTTCCACTCTTCCTTCAACTTGAATATGAATGACTTTCCTCCAGCTCTTCAGCTTGGACAACGTAAGGGGAGTTCCAGTCAACATCGAAGATAGTTTGGAGTTGTGAAACAATGGCGGGGCTGTATGTCCCGAATCCGACACCTGATGTTGTGTAGAAATAATCCCACACAAGATTGCTTGTTCCAATGTGGGCTCGCACATCACTAACTGCATATTTTCCGTGGTTGACCCTTGTGTACCCTGGATATAAGTTCCCTGTATAAGTGCCATTGCTCTTTGCGGGACCCGTCATGTTGTAACCTGGAATCACGTAGTATTTGATCTCTACTTTTCCGGAACAGTTGTTGTACTTGGAAGATGCACATAAGACGTTGGAGTAGAGGAGAGACTTCAAATACTGATCTGTGTTGTCGATAAAATGTGCCCAGTATGCTACTATTATCTTTACCTTTGCGTGCTTGGAGAAGACTACCTATCCCAAGTCATTAGAAATAAAATGGTGACAAGAACAAAAGCCGCAGACCCTAAATTTAACACCTGTACAATAAAAGTAAGGCACAACATCCCAAAATGACTAATAAAATGCCTTCAGGATATTACCAATTGCTAAGTAGGCTCACAACTTGGTATAGATATGCAGCAATACTATAATGTTTTAGACATAACATACCTCTGATACTGCAGAGGAAAGGGACGACCAGTATACTTTTTGTTCAGTAAACTGCGACTGACCCAGCCAGTCCATGGTACTAATCCTAACTGTGCCTCCTCTGGAAACAGATTTAATTGTATCTATCCACGCCTGCTCATCAGCCTGATAATTGCCAAATGATAGCTGCCACCAGGATAGTGTCAGTAGTGAAGCATGAAAAGAAACGTCAAACATCAGCACTGCAGTCTTTAGTAACAAATGTTAGATGTAGGAAATAAAATTAAGACAAATATTGTAATAACCATTTTGTCTATGACAACAATAAGATGTAGGCATCTAAGATGCAGGAGTTTTACTTTTTATTTCCATACTCTCATTCTTGTCATAAAGTTTCATTTCCAGCAGTTAGTTCATAGAACTAGAATATTATAGAAGGACGAAGTTGAATCCTTGACCATATCTAACATCATTTTTAAAACATTAGAAAAGGCAAAACAATTACCTCAGGGGGAGCAAAAGATAGATAGCTCAGTTGAGGTTCCAAAGTTGAATAGTTGCTCCCAGGAGTTTCAATTGGGACATTAAACATATATGGGTCAGAGAGTGCAGGGTAGCCTGTAACATGTGGAACCTTGAGGAAATGAGGAAGTGGTGACCTGTGGACAGAGAATTAGCATCACCTTTAAGTTGTTCAAGGTACTTCCTTAACTCTTCTTTCCAGTGAAACAGTGGAGTTTTGTTTTGATTCTTTAAAGAAAAATCTTAGATATCAATAATTTTTATGACAAACTAACAGATCAACATGCTTCTTCTTCCACATAGAAATGCAGTCCATGAATAAGCATTTGAGGCCGAATACTAGCAAAGCAAATCAAATTGAAGTATATTAAAGCATTACAACTCCATTGCATGAGTTGTTAACTTCAGCAGTAAGAATCTCAAAATAGTTACTGAAAGCCCTCTTAGGGAAGGGTCCTCATACACATTTGGCAAATACAGATCTGCAGTAGGGATGGCAATGGGCAGCCAATGGGTCTAGATTTAAGTGTTTTCCCAGGCCGGCTCGAGGACTAGCTATTCTAAGCAAAATGACATTGTTTTGCTTAGAAGAGTTGGACCTCAAGTAGGCTTGGGCTTGGGTAACCCATACCCAAGCTTGGATCTAATTAAAAAACGTTATTTTACACTTTTAATTTTTTAAAATTTATTTTAAAAAAAATTGATGGGATTGGCCCATGGGACAGTCCATTGCCATCCCTAATCTGCAGTAATCGACATATGCAACAACTGATAAAAAGCAACCACTTTGTGATGCTCTTACACTGTTGATAATGCAAAGGCAACTAAACGATATCCATTGTTGCCTAAATCAACATGTATGAGAGACATGGGAATACTTGCAAGTGTAAGCGACAAATCAAAGCCACACTGAAATGGGTGTGATGCACACTCACCACTGACCCACACCTATAAAACATTTGAATTTGCACGTCTCACAGTTGCAAACTTGCAATTGATATCCCCAACACAATATCATGGAGAGACATTGCAGCTTTGATTTTGGATCAATAGCATAGAAAGAAAAACTCAAAAGAGAACAGTTGTATCACAAACCATTGCTTTGAAACTTTTACATCAAAATATCATTTGCTTCCATGCACTAGAGACAAGGACAACAACATCCAATTTACCTGCATCTTGCTTTATAATCAAGGAAATGAGACCAGCATGGAACTGTTCTATTAATCTGCCATTGTTGATCAACAACTGGTCTTGTGTGGGTTGATGAATTTAAAGATGCAAGTTTCCATAGGTTCCCAAAATACGTCTCAACACCTCTTGCTATTTTTCGACAACCAACAAGATAAACACCAACCTCCTTGACCTGTTAGCACTTTATGTTTTGACAAAGATGACTTTATCACAAGAGCAAAAATGAAGGATAAAAGCTGAAACTATCTGTACTTGTTTTAAAATTCAATTACACATCCAAACAATTTATGAGTAACATACCTGAGTGAGAGATTTCCAATCATTGTTTGCAGATCCAATATAAACGTCCTGATTATCAGATATCCAAACTTTGGCATGGACTATGCCAGAACCCCACCATTTTCCCATCAACAAAGTAACACTTTCCACATTTGGCCTTCCTGAAGCAAGTTCAGTTGGTTCATTCGTATAGTCAGGATACACACCTGAGTGCTGTAGTAGTCTGAAAGAAATTCAATCAAAGAACAAAATCACTATGATGGAAGGGGGGAGAGAAATAAGGGGTTCTCTTAATAAGAGGAGCATAATTGCAAGATTCAGGGTGTTTAAGACGTCGTCAAATACTTTACTTTGCAAGTCAAAAATATCACAAAATGAGGAAAAAAAACATAAACGGAGGTATAAATGTCAAACATAGATCCTTTTCCACAGAATCTAGGCAAACCAAAGGCCAATTTAACTCCACAATCCAATCAAATGCACTTCAAAAGTTAAGACTTGCATAATAGTATACAAGGCAATCCATCACATTTCACATAATTGACTTTCTCTGATATGGGCAAAAAAACTTGCAAATGAGCACGCGTACCTGATACTAACATTACGATTGGCAGCATCCTCAATGGAATTATAAACAGCAGAACCCTCATGAGCACCAAATCTCTTCAACTCATCTTTGGAGTACCCATAATCCCCAGAACGAAGATCTTCTGGATGAGCTCTTAGCTGCCAGTACTGAGCTATTATGTCCAATTTCTTCGTGGAGTTGGATGCCAGCCAACGGAACACATCCCCTGTGGATAAAACACAAAACAATAGTGACCACATCTCCTATAATATCACTCTTCTGTATATAGTTATAGTTTCTTGAAACAGGCGAGCGAGAGAGCATGGAGAAGCATTGTACCGGTGAACAAAACGCCAGGGACACGACGGAGATGGGGCATGTCGGTGGGAATGGACTGGACCAGCCATGCCTTGCATTGGGGTCGGCGGGATAGTTCGGAGAAGGCTATTACTACACTCAGATTAAGAGTCACCAAAAGTGATAACAAAGATAATGAAATGCAAATTCTTTTGAACCCAACTTTCATCTTCCCTGGAATCGTATTCTTTTGATAACTTGAATGAGTTCGTCTTTCTCCGAGGTGTGAATTAACTGCAAACCCAGAAAAGGGAGGGACTAGGAAGGCTGCCAAAACCGATTGGTCGGCCCCATTATTGATGGAGTCAACGGGATTACCTTAAAGACGCCAGCTGATTGCGTGCTCTCCCAAACTCGGTAGTTTATTAATCCTTGTCTCGTAATCTACATCATCTTGCGTAGACCTGTTCAAATTATCTATTATATCCAATGGATTAAATCGAAAATTATCTATTATATGGGCAAACAAGCCTTTTGAAACCTCAAAGTTCATATAAAATATAAGACTTAACAATTTTACAGAACTATTTTCTTATCCTCACAAAACTCATAACATCCTTGCACTCCTCAATAGCTGCTACTAAACTTAAGAGATAAGCTCCTCAACACTCTTGCAATAATGGTTTGATCAGTAATATTTTCACCAAATAAATGCATCTTGATAGTAATTGTAGTTATTCTAAAAAGGAAATCTTGCATTGATTCCCCTTTATTCATACTCAAAGTTTCAAATTCTCCATGAAGAGATTGACGTTTACCTTATAATTCCTTCTCTAAAATTTTCCAAGCTTCTTTTGAAATAGTGCCTACTGCAATTCTAGCAAAAATATTGTCATGAACAACTTGCTAGATTATGACCAACATCTTTGAATCCTTCTTTCAATTCTCTCTCAACCAAATTTGTTTATCTGAGTCTTCATATTCCTTTTGCTTGTTTCTTCTAGTTCCACTTGATCCCCGAGCTCCTTCATGGTGGTTCTACGCTTCTTTTTTATAGCTTCAATAGCAATGTCATTCTTGTGTTGTTTCTTATACATAGCAATCCATGTAAACTTGGAAGGCTTGAGGAGGTTGAGGAACTATCTCTTGCGTTCAAGTTTGCAAAGAGGAAAACTTGAGAATCAAACTAAATAGACCTTACGCCCTTTAAGAAAACTTTGTCTTCAGGATCATGGCCAGGTGACGCTACTCTAGTTACTTGTAAACTCCTCAAAATTATCTCACTTTTTTACTTTTGTAGTCCCCTTCCATGCTCTTTTAGCTATTCTTTTTGTATTTTCGTGTATGTTCCATCGTTCCACGACAAGTTTTGCTTGCTTTCTTTCCGATTGCCTTTTGTTCTCTTCTTCTTCTATCGATTTTAACAACACAACAGACAAGTTTTGCTTTAGTTTTGCTCTTATTCTATTTCCTGCTAGGTAAGAATAGTCAGAATAGTCAAAGTTACAAAAGCAACAACTATCAATCTCTACCCACAGAGAACGAAAGCTACAAAAAAGAAAGAGAAGGGTCTCAACAAGTTTTTGATTTATTTCTTAAAATAATAACTAGTGATGCTAAAGAAGAAGAATATTAATGAAGACCGCTCGCTCCAAGAAGAATCAAAATTAATTTATAAAATGTGTCATAACTTCAGTCAGTATGCCGTCTTCATCTCTTTATTTCTATGCCCTCCTAATTTATCCCTTTTTTTGTCCATTTTACATCTCCAATTAGCGTTATTTCTTACGATGGTCCTTCTCTATCTTTTGTTGGAATTTTTTAACGGACTTATATATATATATATATAATACATAATCACATTTCATGGGCTATTGTTAGGTTAGCCTAAGATTAAAAGTGATCTATTAAGATGTTAGATTAGTGGGCCTAAATCATCTAAATAAGTATGGGCTATGATATATGTAAAAACCTTAGTGTTAAATTCCTAACTTATAATATGGCAGAAACCCCAAAAGGGATAGGTCAATTTGAACACTGATAGATCTTCTAAAGGTAATCCAGGCCCTGCTACAGCTAGGGGACTGATCAGAGATGCTAGTGGTCGCTGGTTGGTGGACTTTGGTGCCAATTTGGAGTTCTGCAAGTCGTGGCAGGCGAAATTATGGGCAGTTTATCACGGCTTGCACCTCACTTGGTTACATGGTTATTCTAGAGTGGATATGTCTATAGATTCAGCCTTAGTGATTTCCTTCATTTCTAGTAAGCATCGTCCGATGGCAAATCCTATGGTCTCCGTCCTCCGAGAACTCATTTCTCTGAACTGGGAGGTGCGGGTGTACCATGTATATTGCGAGGGTAATCGTTGTGCGGATTGGTTAGCTAATTATAGCTACGACTTGCCACTAGGAGTCCAATGGTTTCATGAGGTCGTGGGTGGACTTTCGACTTTACTGTTAGCGGACTCAGTTGGAGTTGCTCTCCCCCGTGTGTCACACATGTAATTTTTCTTTAGGCTTAGGCCTCGTTACATTTATCAAAAAAAAATTCCTAACTTATAATGGATAAATAAAAATAAGCACTACACATATTAATAAGAGGTTATGGTCCCTAAGAAAACAATTAATGTTTTTTTAATATCTCATTATTAGAAAAGACAGACAACTTATACGTATCTCATGGAACGACAAAAGCTAAAAGAGCCACAACAACTCAATCAAGTCTATTTTAATATATTCAAATACGCTTCCGCAATCAAGTTTATCAATAATAATTTGACATAATTGATTTGGGTTTAGATTATAGATTTTATATTAAATTTAATAAGTGTTATTAGAGCCTTTTTCATGTTGGATTATTGAGATTAAAATTACTTTTATATTTAAGGGCTAAATTTATATGGTTTAAAACTATATATATATATATAGTTACACGTATCTTATGGAAGGACAAAAGCTAAGAGCAACAAGAACTCAATCAAGTCTATTCTAATAAATTCAGGTACACTTCCGCGATCAAGTTTATCTATAATAATTTAACATAATTGATTTGGGTTTAGATTATAGATTTTATATTAAATTTAATAAGTTCTATTAGTTCCTTTTTCATGTTGGATTATTGAGATTAAAATTGCTTTTATATTTAAGGTCTTGTCTATTTGAAATTATATATATATATGAAGTGACTATGTCTTTGTGTGCTAATGTGTGCTAATCCTTAATGGCACCCTAGAGGGGATGAATTGGATGTTTATAAAGTTTATCATTTTTTTAAACCGATGTACTTAATTAACAACAATCAATATAGATAAGAATGAAGAAAACGCTTAATATAAATTAATCAAACAATTGAATAATAATTTTAAAAGGATAGGGAAGAGAGAATATAAACTAATTTATAAAAGTTCGATAAACAATCTTTGCCTATGTCCACTCTTAAAACTCTTCTTAGAATTCCACTATACTTCTTCTTTCAAGGCAAAGAATTACATTTATACAATCTTTCTCAGTAAAAAGAAACCCTTCTTATAATCTTCTTCTAAGGTAAAAAGGAACCTTAATCTCACTTGGAAGAATCCCAAGTACAATATTCAAAACTCCAAAAAAAGTATTATCACTTAAAAAATATCACTTATTCATTTGAAAACTCTAAATTGGCTCACTCTTATAAATATGAGACAATGATGCTCAAATAATTTTAAAAGGATATGGACAAGAGAATATAAACTAATTTATAGAAGTCCGACAAACGATCATTGGCTAAGTCTACTCCTAAGCCTCTTCTTAGATACTTATTCTTTCAAGGCAAAGAATAACCTTTATATAATCTTTCTCGGTAAAAAGAAACATTTCTTATAATCTTTTTACTAGGTGAAAAGGAACCTTAATCTTACTTGGAACAATCCCAAGTACAATATTCAAAACTCCAAAAAAGTATTACAACTCAAACAATATATCACTTATTCACTTGATAACTCCAAATTGACTTACTTTTACAAATATGAGACAATGATGTTCAAATGATTGAAAAACTCTTTGAAATGTGTTTATATAACACTCAAAATCTTTTTTATGTTAAAACCAACGAGAAAACACATATTTATAGTGTTTTGGGACCTCAAATAGTCGTTGAAGATAAGAACTAACTATTACAATAGCTATATGAAGTACATTGGTTGATTAGTATAGCATACTGGTTGACCAGTATACATTCCCAACACCAAATTCATTAATCATTGCACACTAGTTCACCAGTACATATATTGGTCGATCAATATAGCACATTGGTCGACTAATAAATTAACCAATATTGCTACAAACTCTCAATACATCAAATTTAACAACTTTAACTGTAACATCCCGTTACTGTCAGTAAGGGTATTACGGTAATATTGGGATAGACTGGTAGGATTTCACTGCATGCATTG
>JAOTIZ010000008.1:15164975-15181162 GCA_027123425.1 Erythroxylum panamense | reverse complement strand
TGGAGGGTTTAGTAGATTCCCAAACTTAATGGAATAAATCCATTCCCTTGGAATTGAAAACCCCAAAACAAACACTCATTTTTACAATCATTCAATTCCTTCATTCCCAAACCCTCAAACCAAACGCCCCCTAAGTTGCAATATAAAAGAAGATAGAAGAGGATCCGGTGGGTAAAGGACCATGGACAAGAAGGGTCCAAGCATCTACTGTTGTTGCAACAAGTGCTTTTTTTTAAAATTGTCCACGAGGTGACTTAAGAAGGTTCCAATTATGAGAAGACACTTTTAAGCTATTCATATCTAGACTAATCCCTGCTCGAACTGAATAAGTTCCTTACAGGAGACAAAACTTTGACCCCAAATTTTAACAAGTGCTTTAACTCTACCGATGTTATCATAATTTTTCTTACCACTTAGGGTCTTGCAACTAATGGTTATAGATTGTAGTTGATTGAACCTTATGATTAACTGAAATTTTGAAAATTAATATTGTCTTTTTTTCAAACTTATTAATAAGAATGAAAATGAGCTCGAGATAGGTTAAGTTGGCCTGATTCAACTTGTTATTATTTTTTAGAAAAATTTAAAACGTTGTTGTTTTATTATTATCCGTTCGATCTCGGACAACTCAGACCTAGTCCGTTGACTTAAAGCTAGGCCTAATCAAATCAAACAAGATTGAATACTATATTGCTAAACTTCTCGTTAACTTCACATGGAATCCGTTCTATAAAAATGAACATTAATAATTAAAAATTTTTGTCATTATTAACAAATTGATAGCATCCTAATGAAGTTATTTAAGAAAATTACTATATAAAAAGAACTAAAATTATTTTATTTTTTAACATTAATTTAAGCATAAAGAGAGGAGTCACAAACGAATGCCCCCTCCTTAAAACTCAAATTTGTAACAAAAATAAAATATAAATATATTTTTAAAATATTTAATGAATAAGTTCAACCACTATAAGACTTTAGTTATTGTTAATAAATAATCAAGATTCAGTCTTTAATATATCAAAATTGACAATTCACCTATTACATATGTTAAAATTAGTAATAAATATGTATGGAAAATTATTAATTATTAATATTGTTATTAACTTTTATTTAATTATAAATTATTTAGACTAAATACAAATAAAAAACAAAGATCAACCCAAAATGGGGTCTATTTGTTTTATTTATACTTGTGATCTTTTGTTTTTGTTTTCAAATTTAATAAAAAATTTATTTATTTGAGTTTTTGATTTTTGATTTTAGTTTTGGTTTTTTCTAGTTTCTAAATTTTTGAAACCACAAAAAGTATTTTTTATTTTTTGTTTTAGTTTACTTCATAATTTGATATATTGTCAACTAAATATATGTTATCTAATTATTTAATATATTAATTATTAATAAGAATTATAAATAATTTAATATTATATTATATTAATTAATTAATCCTGAATAATTTAATTTTTGTAATTTAATTTAAAATATCTTTAAAATATATAAATTTAAAATAAAAATTTTATTTAATAATTAATATAATTAAAACAAATATTAATTTATAAATAAAATTTATTTTTAATTATTTAATTTAATTTAATAAAAAAATTTATTGCTAACTTATTAATAAATATTATATAAGAGATTAAATAAATTCAATTAATAAAATATAATTTATCATTAAGTTTTATCTAATATATAATTATCTTCGGTAATAAAACATTGATATTAACAATCTAATAAACAAAAAGCAAAACTTAAAATCATAAAAGAAAATTATAAGCGCATACAAATGGATCGTAAAATGGTGTTCTAAAAAGGGAACAAATGAGAAATGTGTAGCATAAAGATAGGTCCTTCAAATTCTACAAAAATACAAAAGACTTTAAAAGTTCAAGTAGTTTAAAACTTTAAATGCAATAACACATGTATTTAAGTTTGGACATAATGTATAGACACCGACAGATTTAGAAAATATTTTGAATGGGAGCAAAATTTTAATAGGTAAACTTTTATTTTTAATGGCAGTAAAATTTTAGTGAGAGTAAAATTTTATTTTTTATATAATCAAAATTTAAAATAATAATATTTTTATATAAATTTTTTTGAAAGCATGCTCCCAATTGCCCCCGTCCATGTGTATAGATATTTATGAAATCAACTTCGTGACATCTTTAAATATACCATACAACTAATATCATAAACATAGGCATAATGATTTTTCATATTTCCACCGACAACCCAGCATGAGAAGAAAGAATAACACAAGAGGAGCGAGATCCGATACAACGACTCCGTGACGCTCAAGGCGACAGAGAACGTTATTTCTCTTGACCTTACCAAATTAGAAAATAATAAATAAATGCATGTAAATTGTGGTTGAGTCCAGGGAGGGGACTGACTGAGACTGGCCTGTGTCCGAGATCTACCACCAGATGGCTACGTGGCAAAATCAGGACCGACCAGAATAATCAATCCCCATTTTCACTTGCTCTCGCCTCTCTCCTCCGTATTTGATGTTGTCGCATCTCATTCTCCCGTAGTGTTCTTCTCTTCAAACCGCCAATTAAAAGAAAGAGAGACACTCCTCCAGATCTATCTCTTTCTCTCTCTGATTCTCGTCGGAGCGATGGCTTCTCCTGGAAGATCTCCGCCTCCGTCAACGGCGGTCTTTGCATTGCTCCCTCTACTCTTCCTCCTCGTCCACTCAGGCCAATCTTTCTACCTTCCCGGCGTCGCTCCCGAAGATTTCCTTAAGGTCATTTCCTTCTTAGTGTTTGAGCTCCTAGTTGTTCTATTTCTATTGTTTGGATCTGGTTTTGATTTTGGCAGTCATTTCCTATTTTTACTACTTTTGTTCTGGCGTTGTGAGAAGTGGAGTAAAGAAGGGAAATTTGTTGCTTATAGCGTAAATCTCGTCCCCTGTTGGGGTTTTGTAATCAGAATCTGAGATAAGTGATTCACCTTCCATTCAATGCTGAGGTGATACAGAATAATTTGTTTAGTTTGACAGCTCAGACAATAGGCTTACGATTTTGTCCGTTCACTTAGGGATTGATAAAGTGTTTGTGTTTGCATGGATCGCTTTTTTTTTTTCTGGAAATTAACTGACGTTCACTTTGCTGACTTATGAGGCTTTACCTTATTTTAGGCTCGATTTCTAAGATCCTAAGATATGAACTTGTCTTATTGAAGGCATTAGCTGTTAAGTTATAGTCACCACGTTAGCGTGTATCTGTTTCTTGTCATATATTTGCGTGAAATTTTAGATTAGATCATGGTATGCTGGTTCCAGTACCCGATGATGGCGGCATTAGGATTTTGAGCCTTAGAGGTCTCAACAGCAATGAGTCTCTAGACTTATATTTACACGCTTAAAAATCTCCTATTGGGACGAGATCAGGTTTGGGAAATTTGCACAAATTTCTTTTATTATTTCCCTTGTTGTACTAAAGATCTTTCCAACAGCATTTTCTTTCTTGGTAATTATCTTTTTGATGCATTCTTCCTATCCATTGTTCCATTTTGATTTTATACCATAATTGCTCTGAGAGATTCATATGTTTTGATTGCTTATTGAATGAGTTCCTTGGTTGCAGGGTGATGAGCTAAAGGTTAAAGTCAACAAATTAACATCTATAAAGACACAGCTGCCTTACACATACTATTCTCTTCCTTATTGTAAGCCATCCAAGATTGTTGATAGCACAGAGAATCTTGGGGAAGTGCTTCGTGGTGACCGTATTGAAAATTCCCCCTACGTGGTCAGTTTCAATTGGCTCTATGATTGTGCATGGTTTTCTTGACGTACTTTATTCTTATTGTCTTTGCGGTATGTAACTACAGTTTAATATGAGGGAACCAAAGATGTGCAATATTGTTTGCCGAGCTACACTTAATGCAAAAACTGCCAAGGACTTCAAAGAGAAGATTAACGATGAATATCGGGTCAACATGTATGAAGTACTTTATTCAGCCTCATTGGTCTCTCTTTAATTGTTGTAACGAGTGCTTCATATATTGATTGTTTGCTGTGTGTGTCAGGATCCTAGATAACCTTCCTCTTGTAGTTCCCATACAGAGGTTGGATCAGGAGTCTCCTACTGTATACCAGCTTGGTTATCACGTTGGGCTCAAAGGCCAGTACAGCGGGGTATTATGTCATTTCCTAGTACTCCATATTTGCCTTTTGCTGTGGGGTTTTACCTTTTTACCTACTGTATCTGTTAATGTGCAGAACAAGGAGCAAAAGTATTTCATCCACAATCATTTATCATTCACGGTCAAATATCACAAGGATTCGCAAACTGAGACTGCAAGGATTGTTGGATTTGAAGTTAAACCTTTCAGGTTAGCTATGTCATGTTTCATATAATCTTTGAGCTTCCTTTCCCCTTTGGAGGTTTATGTCACCTATTCAAGTACTTGATATATCCAGTGTTAAGCATGAATATGAAGGGAAATGGAAGGAGGAGAAGACCCGGTTAACTACTTGTGATCCGCATGCAAAGCACACAGTTGTTAATTCCAATACCCCTCAAGAAGTTGAAGACAAGAATGAAGTTATCTTTACATATGATATTGACTTCCAGGTGAGATGTTACCCGTAGTTGCAGTTCTTATGTTTTAAACATTTTGTTTGGAGCTTTCTGCCTTTCTTTCTTTATATGTATCCTTCTGGATCGGTAACCACCATCAACCAATTGCAGTTATATGATTTTAAATATTTTGTTTGGAACTTTCTGCATTTCTTGTTTATATGTATCCTTCTGGGTAGATAACCACCACCAATCAAATTTTTCTATCACCCATCAAAGTAAAACATACGGTTAAATTTGTGGTATTTGAACTATTGTGTATAGTCATTGGTCTATTGTTGTATGCTATTCTCATCAATGTCTCACTTTTCTTGTCCACCATTCAGGAGAGTAATGTGAAGTGGGCGTCAAGATGGGATGCTTATCTTTTGATGAGTGATGACCAAATTCATTGGTTCTCAATAGTCAATTCATTGATGATTGTTCTGTTCCTCTCGGGCATGGTGGCAATGATAATGCTGCGGACGCTTTACCGTGATATATCCAGGTACAATGAGCTTGAGACCCAGGAAGAAGCCCAAGAAGAGACAGGATGGAAGCTTGTACATGGTGATGTTTTCAGACCCCCATCAAATTCAGATTTGTTGTGTGTGTACGCTGGTACAGGTGTTCAGTTTTTCGGGATGATCCTTGTTACCATGATCTTTGCTGTTCTTGGATTCCTTTCCCCGTCAAACCGAGGTGGTCTTATGACGGCCATGCTCTTGTTATGGGTTTTCATGGGGCTTTTTGCTGGGTATGCCTCTGCTCGCCTGTATAAAATGTTTAAAGGTACAGAATGGAAGAAAATTGCTCTAAGGACAGCTCTCATCTTCCCAGGGATCGTATCTGCTATCTTTTTTGTGCTAAATGCTCTTATATGGGGCCAGAAGTCATCTGGAGCTGTTCCTTTTGGGACAATGTTTGCATTGGTGTTCTTGTGGTTTGGAATTTCAGTTCCACTTGTTTTCTGCGGAAGTTATGTTGGATTCAGGAAGCCAGCAATTGAGGATCCAGTGAAGACCAACAAGATTCCGAGGCAGATCCCAGAGCAACCTTGGTACATGAACCCAGCCTTCTCGATTCTAATTGGAGGCATACTTCCATTTGGAGCTGTTTTCATTGAGCTCTTCTTCATCCTCACCTCTATCTGGCTAAATCAATTCTACTACATCTTTGGCTTCCTCTTCCTTGTGTTCATAATCCTGCTTATCACATGTGCGGAAATTACTGTGGTGCTCTGTTACTTTCAGTTGTGCAGTGAGGACTACCTTTGGTGGTGGAGGGCATATCTGACGTCGGGCTCTTCTGCCCTATACCTCTTTCTTTATGCAACATTCTACTTCTTCACAAAGCTCGAGATAACCAAATTGGTTTCTGCAGTCTTGTATTTCGGGTATATGCTTATTACGTCGTATGCATTTTTCGTGCTCACTGGTACCATTGGTTTCTACGCTTGTTTATGGTTTACAAGGCTCATCTATTCGTCAGTGAAGATCGACTAAGTCTTTAACAGATGAGTTCCTTAACCGTTACAACAGGAGGTAAGGTAGATAATTATGGGTTGTAAACGTTTTTGCTCTTTTTTTCAAATTAAGACGAGTGCATGAATCCGATTATTTTATAGTCCTATCTGCTTTTACCAATATTTTGTAGATTGTAAGAAAAGTTGCTTCACGCTCTTGCTTTCGTTGTTTAATTCCCGCATTTACCAATACTGTTTATCCAGCCGATCTCATTAAATACAATCTTTATTGTAGAATTTAATTGAATGATTTGGTTACCTTGTCCATCATTCATGCATTCTTATGGTTTGGATGTGCAAGTTCCAGAAATGCATCCTAACACGACCCAACGGTTGTTGTTCTGCTATGCAAAGATTAAATAACTTATGGACGCTGACAAGCCCTTTCGTCTGCTCTACGAAATGGAAGCTCTAAGGGTAGCCAAAGCATGTATCGGTATCGGTATCGGTATCTGTTGAAAGAGCATTTAGAAAGCTCTGGGAAAATGCTTTTCCTTAAAATACTGAATTTAAGTTGGTTGTGAAACAGCCAATCCTGAGCTCTAGGATTGTGTTTAATCGAGCTGGAGAAACAGGATTGGCTTCACTTGTAATTCCAAGTCAAAGCTCAAGAATTAGATAAGATGTCCAAGTCGCACTTTAAAATCTTTAAATGCGACCTTTATTATACCCCGGTGTTAAAAGCGGTGGTAGGAAAAAAAATCAATTGCTGCAGAATCAATTAGAAGCAAAAAAGAAGGCATTATCGATCCAAACTCTTTTCATCATTCCTTAAGCACAAGATTAAACAAACATAAAAGAGAAAAAGATTTTTACTTTCTGGGGTGAGTATCCCTAGGATCAGCAGACTTGGTAGCCACCCTAGCCACATCTTTGGCAGTAGCTGTGGTGGTGCTAAACGGAAGTTTGCGTCTTCGATGGTGGCCTCTTGGATCCTTCCACACCAGCTGCTCTTACTTCTTGAGGTCTCATTTTGTGAGTGTCTGCCCTTTACCTCCACTCATCATTTCCTGCCATTTTCCTGCACCCTCCTACTTCCAAATTCCATGCAGGTTATAGACGGCTACCGGCGGTGTTGCCACGTTTGGGTGGTGTTGGGTGTGGGAGGCTTCGTGCTTTGACACGTTGAAGTTGCATGTCGCTGGCTCTTGTAATTTGGACAAGTGGAGTCTTAGGCTTCGGTCTGTACCCTCTCTGGCACAAACAAACCGTCTTTATGTTCTGCTGGGTGCGATATAGACTAATATTCTTACAAAAATATAAAAAACAGTTTTAAAATTAAAAAATGGAAACACTAATACAAGAGGTTTTAGACTCTTCGAGAAAGAGGATGAGACAGCATTCCAATAAAGTTTTACTACAGAGTTTTTAACTTTACGTGTTTAGAAGGAGCCATATTTGGGGAAGAGGGAGATGACGTTCGTACCATCATCAAATTAAAAGGCTGCACCTGTTAAAGAGCAACAATAGCATCCACTCAATTGGACCGTTGGGTCTATTTATTGACGTTTTTTCATAATCAACACAAACTGACAGTGGCAGGCAATGGCAGGTGGTCACGACTCACGACGCACAACAACTCCTTTTCAACGGCTAGTTTTTCCTTCTCACTGTATTTATCCCCCAACCCAACCAAATCCTTCTCACACTTTGCTCTTCCTTAACAGATTTGTTCAATGGCAGGCGTTGGAAGATCTCTAGCAGCTTGTTCTGTGGTGGTGCTCCTGTTTTTGCTCCTAGGCTTCTCAGAAGCTAGAGACCTATTGGTTGGTGGCAGAACTGATGCTTGGAAAATCCCTTCTTCTCAATCTGAGTCTCTAACCCAATGGGCCCAGAGATTACGTTTCGTCGTTGGTGACTCACTTCGTAAGTCTCTCATTACGCGGTTCTTTGCTTTAAAACTCCCTTAGGCTCACACTTCTGCAATACTTTTTATTGTCTCAGTGTGGAAGTATGATAGTCAAAAGGACTCGGTCTTGGAAGTGACCAAGGATGCTTATGATAGCTGCAACACAACAAGTCCAATTCAAGAGTACAAGGATGACAATACAAAGGTGAAGCTCGATAGACCAGGGCCATTCTACTTCATCAGCGGAGCAGAGGGTCACTGTGGAAAGGGCCAAAAGTTGATTGTTGTGGTTATTACTCCAAGGCAAAGGCACACTGCCTTTTCTCCAGCGCCTTCTCCTTCTTCTTCTTATCCAGCCGAGTTTGGGAGTCCTGCCGTTGCTCCGACCAGCAGTGCTGAAACCTTGAGAGGTGGTGCCATGATAATGGCACTTGGTGTTCTGCTTTGGGGATTGTTTTAACTTTGATTTGGGTTTTCCTTAGCATATTGTTTTACAGGGTTGATTATATGTTCGCATCTGAGAGGAGAGTACATTTGTTTCATTCGTTAAATGCTGTGTCCTCTTTTTATTGGGAAATATTTTGTTTCTTCGTTCTTCGAGCAAGATTATTCATTCTACAGACACAACGCACTCCAAGAGTATGAAACTAGGCAATTCCAGTAACCGGATAAGAGTTTATGCAGAGAAGAACTAAGTACTGGTCAATCGTTCTGAGGCTGTAATCGGGCATGCTAGAAGCAATTATTAATTACCAGTCACTCACTTCAGATCCTAGTTTGTTTCACTGGAGTCTCGGTTACTTCAATGTTCATAGTTATCGAAATACCATTTGCGCATGTCAACTTGAAATGAGGAAGTTGTCCAACTTTAGCAGCTGAAAATGATCAATGAATAATTTTTTAATTGTGCCCGAAAAGTTAAGCCAACTCGGATTAAACCTTTGATGGAGTCCACGCCATTCATTTCCCAGTTTAAGATTTTCCTTTGTTTCAAAGTCTAATTAGATAAGATATTAATGCATGTGTTGGCTCATATCATCTGAGTTCACCAAATGATCGAACTACGAACGAACTTTGGACTACCTGAACTTGAATCGCCCAACTCTCAAAGGCGACTGCACTCAACCTACCCGATCCATGCTCTACTCTCTCCATCAATCACACATAAACATCGCCAGATGGAAGAAAGTGAAACAGATGAGGAGCAAGTAAGAGGGGAAAACAAAAAGAACAAAGATGGAAAAATAAAACGTGGAACAGGTGATGAAGGTCATAAAGAAGGTTCTACGAACGTGCAGAAAGAGTGTCGACCTTAAAAGCCCTGTCTTTTAAAGAAGGTTCTACGAACGTGCAGAAAGAGTGTTGACCTTAAAAGCCCTGTCTTTTAAGAAAAGAGAAAACAAAAAAGTGCCGTTTTTTTTCTAATTTTGGTATGGCTGGTCCGGGCTCAGCCCAGTTTAAAGCCCAAAAGAACTGGACTCAAGTTGAAGGCAATACAAATTAACTTCAAACCAGAATGAGCCTATGCCAGTCTGTTCTGCCAAGCCTAGATAGGATCTATTATCTCTTCTTATGCAACTGTCTCAGTGACTCGTTCCTTCATAAACATAAAAAGTATATGGGATCTTTTAACATACAACCATATCATTCATTCAAGGACGAAAAGATGTCACTCTTTAAATTCTTCATTCCAACAGTCTCAATAGCGATTTACGAGCTCTGCAACAAGATCTGTTTCCTTGCATTATAAAATGCATTGTTCAACCTAATTTATTCAATCAGGAAATTCACAGCACCCCAAATTATCATAGGCAACAAACAAGCTTCCCAAAGTCCACCAGAATCCCATTGTACAATTAAGGGCAGGATATATAGAACGGCTGACTCATCCATCTTGTAGAAGAAAAAGATTACAAGCATATGCTAGAACCTATATGTTTAAGATTACTGGAATCTCTGTGGCAATTTTGATTATGAAATCTATAAAAGAAAGAAGAGAATGCATATTTTAGTTATTTTGTAGCTGCTTCTCTAACAACCTAAATGTAGGTAAGCGGAATATTTAACTACTGGTTTCTAAGATGTGTGAGAAACATAAAAGGCCGTTCTGAAATGGGAGTGCTGAGGGCAGAGTTCCATAAATTTCTCACTGGTAATAATAAAGACAATGGTGATTATGATGACAATGTGGATGTCAAATCAGCTCTCTTACAAACTAAAGGCAGCAATTCAGATTTCGACCACATATCCACATTTGGCAACTAGAAAAAACTCGCACTTTTCAATTTCTTCAAATAAAGAAACAGAAATAAATGTGAAATAATTAAAAATAATCTTACAAATCTAAACATATGGAAACTTCGGTAGATGGAATAGAGTCATACCATATTACATCAAGAAGTCAGTCACAGCCTAGTTATCCTCGTCCGATGAAATAATTAGCAAAGGTCCCTTAACTCCACCTGCATTATCGCCAATAAGTTCACGGGCTGCTTTTTCAAGGAATTCTTTGGCAGCAGTTTGAACTGACGTGGCCTCAGATGATGGATACTTTCTCTTTCTTTGGACATTTCTCTCCAAATACTTCGTCTTTGGACCTTCTCCTTTGCTGATTTCCTTCATACTCTTCCGTTGTTCTGGAGGTATGCAGATATTTGTACTGAGATCAGCATAAAAATGGATAATCATGCCAAAAGCGAAACATTGGTAGACAACTTACCAGGTGTAAGGTCAGGCAAAGAATGTTCAATGAAACGGGCAGCAGCCTTGTAATTCAAGGTGGTTGAAGGACGCAATGGTGCTTCAAGTACAAATTCAAAATCGTTAAGTTAACACAAGAAGCATGAAGTATTGCCAAAAACTAAATTATCTCCCATTTAACCGTCTAAAATTGTCAGTGTCCAATATATCTAAAGAGAGTAATTGCTTTCAAATATGGGAAACATAAAGGACAGTGTTTGATGGGGGCCAAATGACACCTTTCCTCATATTCAAATATCGTTCTAGCTTGTCTTGATACAAGCTCAATCTCTCCTGCAAATTGGGAAAGCGAGTATTATTGAAGAGGCAATACCAAAGCCAAGAAAGAAATACGGAGTAAAACATTATCTGCATTAACTTAGATGTCCCGAAACAGTAGATACATATCCCAATACCCAAAATCAAAAACAGCCTAAACAGAACCAAACCGGGAAGTAAAGTTAAAACTTTAAACTAAAAGAAAAGGAGAACGAAAATATACAAGCTCTGACTTAATGGGATGATCATCTGGGTCAATTCCACTACTTCTCAATCTCACTGAAAATCAACAAAATTGAATTGAAGTCAAGCAAGCAAGCCACAAAAAGCCAACAATATATCATCAATTAAATTCCAAACTTACTGAACACTACGCCCAAATAAGCAACAAGGATTAAACGTACAACAAAAAAGGGTACAAGTAGCCTTGGCAAGCAAAAACAGAGACTGGGCACGTTGAAGAGGAGGCAATTCAGCTAAGCTATCTCGGTCACAGACAGACAAGAACTGGAGCAAATGAATCTCTACTTGCTCTAAGTTGGCTACTGTTCTGTTGACTGGGTCCAACACCGATTCTGGCACAAATCCGCTGCTTTCTGTTTCCACCATTTTCACTTTCTCCAAAAACACTGAAACCCGATAAAGATTCTATATTTTAAAATATACTTAGGTCTCCAGAAACTGAGTAATGACGCAGAGTTGATAAAAGAACGAGAATTTTGGCCGCAGGCGAAGTTTTCAGCGTCTGGGGACAGCTGCTAGGGCTTCGCGCGGATGGAGATGAAGAATAAATGGTCAATTTGTTGTGACTTGTGAAGACATGTAACCCGTAAATTTTAGGTTAATACAATTAGAAAAAGTTATTAACGAGCGAGTTTAACTTTAAAAATAAAAAATTGCAATAAAATAACACATCAATATCATTTAAAGTGTATCTGCTTTGTAATATGATTGAATATGTAAGTAAAAACGTGTTTAAATTATAGTCCGTATTGCATATTGAGAAAAAAAAGTTAATTTCAAAAGTTAATTTTAAAATATATATATTTAAATTTTATTCTAATTATAAATTGAAAAAAATAGAAGTTACGTCAACAACAATAACTTAATAAAAGTCCCGCTGATACGCGATGAGGAAGTACAATATTATGTAACCTTGTACTTAATTGGTAAACAAGTTATTTCCAATATACCCACATAAAAAATATTAATAATAAAATGGTAATAATTTACAATAATAATAATATAAAAATTAAAAATAGGTACGTATAAATAAAATAATAAAATTAAAGTAATAAGTAATGAAATAAATAATACAATAAATATAATACAAGATAAAAATGTAAAAAAGATAAAATAAGTAAATAAATAAATAAACTAAAAAGAAGGCAAGTACAAAAAAAATCAAACAAGCCATTACAAGCAAACAATTAGGCTAAGTAAGTAATATTTAGTAACGAAATTAAATATTTTTCCAAGATAAATACCAAACAAGGAATGCAACTTCTATTTTAACATGTAAAAGCTATATGCAAGTTCTTGTAATTAACAATATAATACTATTATTAAGATGGAAAATAATAAAAATAAAAATGTCAACTTTATATATGTAACTTCTTTTTGTACTTATCAACTTATGTCATTACATTTTTTGGTAAAAATGTTTAAAAAGATCAAATATTTTCACCAAAAGTGTAAAAAAAAGACATATTTTCATCAAAATTCAAATTAAACCCTAACGTTTCAACTCGTTCAAAAATAACTCTATCATTTTGGAAACATTTAGAAGAAATCCTAGGTTAACATTTCGGTCAACCTCTCATTACAAAAAAAATATATAATTGACATATAATTTTGATGTGAGTCAGTGTACATATTACATGACAAAAGACCCAAACAAATATAAAAATAACAAGTATTACTTTTTCTCCAGATGACAATGTTTGGGAAAATTGTTTTGCTATCTAACATACTCAAACAATTCTAAAACTAGCTCACAAACTATGCCTTTGAAATCACAAAATAAGTGTCTAGATCAACAAAAAGACAGGGATGTGGTAGTTCATCTTGGTTTATGCCTACTATTCTCTTCCGCTTATCCTTTTTGTTTGCAATCCACTCATTTGGAGATGGGAAGTGGAAAAAGATAACCAACTGCGTATCAATAAACTACAATAGGCGAAAGAAAATAAATAAACCTAAGAATTACTAACCAAAGCAAGGAGGATTAACACCAACAAAAGATGCATTAACTCAAGAAGGAAGCAATTTGAGATAAGAATCAACATATGTATATACAGGGAAGCTGGATAGATGTCTTTTATGTATAGAACAATCTATGAAACTAAAAAAGGAAAGGGATATGAGGGATCTTGGGGTTTCTAGGTTTACCTCCTCTAAGATTCTTGAGGTGGGGTCTTAGAAGATTAGGATTAGTCCGGCTAAACTTGAATACCTAATGTAGTCATAAAAAAAAGGGACTGAAATGCCAACTGTTGAATACTCATGACGAAGTTGATTTTCTGTCTAGCAAGTCTGGAAAGACGTAAAAGGAAAATTAAATCCACAGAACGTTCAAAATAGACCTTACGAGGACATAAAGTCTAACAGGAGCTATCTTCCATCAATTAAATGTCAAGTTATGTACAGTGTGACTTTTTTTTAAAATTTGCGCGCAACAATGGGACCTAATACTTGTTAATGTGGTTTTCTGTAATTAAATAAAAGCAGGTCTCAAGTTTTCAAAATTCACTCTTTCTCCTTCGTTCAAAATCCCTTAATCCCTAACTTCAAACATTTGCAGAAATCTCTAAATCCTTGACTCTCCCACTTTGTTCAAACGTTTGCAAAAATCCTGTACGCTCTTCAACAAGTTCAATGATAGTAGCAACTGACTTAATCGCAATAGCATGTTTATGTCACCTCTCGCATACCTTCAATGTTCTGAAACCCGGACCGGTCATCGAACCGGTGGCCTTACTGATTACTGGTTTGACCGGTTCGACCGGTTCAACCACCGGTCGAATCGGTGTGACGTAATAATTATGCAATAATTATATTTAATTATATATAATTTTAAAAAATTTTAAAAAAAATTTAAAAATAAAAAAAATTTGTCGAACCGGTCCAACCGGACCGGTCCGACCGGTCAAAAACCGGTCAATTGACCGGTTTTGACCGGTTTACACCGGGTCAATTGAATACCAATTTTGTAGCATAAACTGGACCGAACTACCAACCGGCCGGTCCGGTCCAGTTTTTAAAACAGAGTATACGAGCGCTTCCAATAATATTCAAAATAATCCTGTGCCACTGGATTCACACATTGCACAAAAACCAACTCCTCAGCAAATTCATAATTGAATCCAAGCATAACCAAAGAGCTTAATAGATTCCATGTTAGAGGATGATGTGGAAGTGATGAGCAGTTATCTTTTTGGACACCAGTATCCACAAATCGAATGCCAAAATTTGTGTAATTGATTTCGCGTACGTAATATTTTATAGAAGAAGACAAATGTAGCACCGTCTTGTGGTTCTCTTCACATTCAAGTTCAAAGGATTTGTAACCGCAACTTTCAGGATCTATTCTCAAGCGAAACGATAATCTAATAGATATATCTCCACAGGAAGAATTGCAGTCGTTCTTGTGCGCAATACAACTATGATGTCCTACCAGTAGGAAGACCTCAAGAACAACTACGGCTACTAGTAGGAGATACCTATTGCAATTCATCACTGGGACAGTATAAGGAAATGAGGCTATTTTGAATGAGTTGCAAGCTTTGGAGAAGGGAGCAGCATGCGTTTGCTTATGTATATCTGGAGAACAGCCGGCCAAAGTTGAATTGTGAGACCAAAGTCGTCTGGTAAAAAAGAAAAGTCGATGATATGTCTTTTCAAGTTTACTGATTTGACAGGCTAAGTATTTATGTCCATAAGTTGAGCTGATGCAGATAATTTTCCTTGATATGCAATCACTCATCGCACTTGACATCATGACTTGTCTGTTTCAGTGTGGAAGACGATTCATAACGATAGAATTATCATTTATTATCATTTATCAAAGTCTTAAATTACTAATTATATTTTAATTCTGATTATGATAATTATAGATTAAATAAATATAATTATAATTGTGTCTAAAAAAATTACTATAAATCAAAATAACATTTAAACTTTTATACAATTACAATTATAATTACAATATGCTTAGAACTATATTTCATAATTTGATTTATTACCATATAATAAATTCTCTTGGCAATTCAGAAACAGAAAAATAGTAAGAAGAAGCAAGTTGCAAACTCAACTGCTTATTAACGCCTTCGTGTGGGTTGCCGTCTACGTAAGGTAAAAGCTTCAAAATTATTAATGGAAGTGTGTATGTATGGCATTTGCTTGTCTTTGCCTCTTAGCCTCTTGTATGTGTTTATGGCTTTTTAAAGATTATGTTCAGATGCACCAGCATCAAGCTTTGATTAGGGATGTTGCAATTGAAGAGATTAAGGAGACAATATTTACCGATTGGATTTAACGTTAGATTTTTTTCAAGCTGCATAGGAAGACACTAGGCAAGTAATACTCAATGCAGTTAAGGAATTCTTTAGGGAGGGCAAGATGCTCAAGGAAATGAACAAAACCTATTTGTGCCTTATCCTTAAGAAAAAATTCATAAATCAGGGCAAGGTGCATTTATTAGTGGAAGGTGCATAAGTGACAATATATTGCTAACACAGGAGATTTTTATTTTAACTCTAACAAAAGTGGTTGCTTTATGTCAATAGGTACAAAGATGAAGGTGAGGTAATACATTGAAAAAATGGGAACTCAAATCCAACTAGCTCCTTTTAAATATCTTGGAGTTCCAATTTCTTCAGCAGATTGTACCCATTAGTTCAGTCCTTCCAAGGAAGGTTTCATCTTGTTGCAACAAGTTCTTATCTTACGGAGGAAGACTGACTCTGGCATAAGAGGTGTTATCTAATATGTATGTATATTAGTGCTCTCATTACCTATCCCCAAATGAGTGGTAAAAACTCTGGATAAGTTGAAGAAGATCTCAAAGGTGAATTGGAGCAGTGTATGCCAAATAAAGGAAAGAAGGGGGTTGGATATCACTTCAGTAAAGAATATATGCAAGGATCTAATGGCAAAAAACTTATGGAAGCTATGCAAAAAAAAATAAAGGAGAACCTATAGGTGAAATGGATCAATTTCTACT
>JAOTIZ010000008.1:15132691-15157599 GCA_027123425.1 Erythroxylum panamense | reverse complement strand
CTTAAACCTAATCATTCGAATTCATAACTTTTCTCTTTATTTACACATGACTAAGTCACCTCAATTTCTCGTTTAATGTCAAATTAAAATTCACAAATCTGAACAAATTCGGGGTCCAACAATCACGTTACGGAGTGGTAAGGAACTACAGAAACCACTTCCGAAAAATTCCAGAAGAGAGCTAGAAGAAGAAATCACACAAAAGGCACCTTCATAACCAGAACTGACACAAAACAAGCTGCAAAACATGGTGATTCTGCCTCCTTTTCAGAGTTTCAGAGTCGATTCGCAAAAGCAAAGAAGGAAGAGCAAGAGAAGGAAAATTTGGAGACTTTATGAAAAGTTTAGGTAAATATTCCTCTCCTTGATGCAATTAAACAGATTCCACGATATGCTAAATTCCTTAAGGAGCTTTGTACGTGAAAGAGGATATTAAAATTTGATGAGAAAGTTCAATTGGGAGAGAATGTTTCAGTGATTATGCAAAAAAAAAACTTCCACCGAAATGTCAAGATCTAGGTATGTTTATTATCCCATGCCAAATTGGTGATTTGCGGATTGAAAGAGTTATGTTAGATTTAGGTGTGTCAATAAATGTCATTTCATATTATGTGTATAAATCTTTAAATGTTAGACCTCTTAAGGAAACTAATGTAATGATTCAATTAGCAAATCACTCAAATGCATATCCAAAGGGCGTGTTAGAAGATATCTTGGTTCAAGTAGAGAACATGCTTTTTCCGACTGACTTTTATATCTTGCAAATGGGCACTAATGACACATCTTCTTCCATTCTGATTTTATTCGGAAGGCCGTTTTTGAAAACGACTAGAACGAAAATAGATGTTCAAGATGGATCTTTAACTATGGAATTTGATGGTGAATTAATTAAGTTCAATATAAATAATACCATGAAAATTCCGGGTGATGAACAATCTATTGTTTCTGTGGATTTTTTTGATACATGGGTGCAGGAAAATTGGATTTTGGAAGACAAAGATGGGCTTGGAATAATCCTTGAAGAAGAAAATGCATCATATTGGCAAGAAGTGAGGAATCGACATTATCTAGTGAACAAATGAAAAAGGCATCACGTTGGCAAGGAAGGGAGAAAATGACATTAGCTAGTGAACCAATGGAGATGTCATTATGTATAGAGACCACCGAACCTTTTCTCCAGCAGATCATGTCTATGGAAACATCCAAAAGGGTGGACAAGTTGCTGCCTTCGTTAGTCAACCCACCAATGTTGGAATTGAAGAGCCTACCTAGTCATTTGAAGTACATCTTTTTAGGTGAGAAAGACACGTTGCCTCTTATTTCTAATCAACTTTCGGATATGCAAGAAAGCCAGCTGGTTAACATATTAAAGGAGAATAAAGAAGCTTTCGGTTGGACAGTAGCTGATTTGAAAGGTATTATTCCTACTATCTGCATACACCGAATTTTGATGGAAGATGAAGCGAAGAAGGTGAGGCAATCACAATGTCGTCTAAGCCCACTCATGATGGAAGTGGTGAAGAAAGAGATTTTGAAGCTTCTTGACGTTGGCATTATTTATCCGATTTCGGATAGTAATTAGGTAAGTTCAGTCCAGGTAGTTCCAAAGAAAACTGGTGTGACTGTGATTGAAAATAACGATGGTGAGTTAATACCGACTCATGTTCAAAATGGTTGGAGGGTATGCATAGATTATAGGAAGCTTAATTCAGTTACTAAAAAAGATCATTTTCCGCTTCCATTTATTGATCAAATGCTTGAAAGACTTGCAGGTAAATCTCACTATTATTGTTTAGATGACTATTCAGTATATCACTAGATTTTGGTAGCATCTAAGGATTAGGAGAAGACAATCTTCACATGTCCATTCGACATCTTTACTTACTGAAGAATGCCATTTGGATTGTGCAACGCACCCTGCGACATTTCAACAATGTATGGTAAGTATTTTCTCCAATCTTGTGAAAAATTGCACGAATATTTTTATGAATGATTTCACGGTCTATGGAGAGTCTTTTGAAACATGCATTGTCAACCTTGAAAAAAGTGCTAAAACATTGCATTGAAACTAATTTAGTTTTAAATTATGAAAAGTGTCATTTCATGGTTGATCAAGACATTATTTTGGGTCATATTGTTTCTTCGAAAGGAATTGAAGTCGATAGGGCTAAGATAGATGTTATTTGATCATTATCTTACCCCACGACTGTGTGGGAAATTCGTTCTTTTCTTGGTTATGCAAGATTTTATCGATGATTTATCAAGAACTTTTCGAAAATTGTGCAACCCATGTGCATACTACTCTAAAAAGACGTGAAATTTGATTTCAATGAGCCATGCAAAAGTGAGTTTAATAAACTCAAGGAGCGACTCACTACAGCATCGATTATTCAGCAACTGTAATGGAACATGCCCTTCGAGTTGATGTGTGATACTTCAGATTATACGGTTGGCGTTGTGCTAGGCCAAAAAGTGGACAAGGTATCTTATGATATTTATTATGCTTCCATGACACTAAATGATGCCCAGAAAAATTATTCTACGACGAAGAAGGAGTTTTTAGCGGTCGTCTTTGGATTTGAGAAGTTTCGGTTATACTTGTTGGGGATAAAGGTGATCATCTATTCAGACCATGCAGCTCTGAAGTGTTTAATGAACAAGAAAGAAACCAAACCGAGATTAATTCGAAAGATTTTACTTCTTCAAGAATTCAATTTGGAAATATGCGACAAGAAAAGAGCTGAAAATTTGGTGGTCGATCACCTAAGCAGGATCACTCCGAGTATCGCATATGATGTTCTTCACGAAAAATTTCCGAATGAGAATCTCTTCGCAATTCAACAGGTAATTCCATGGTATGTGGACATAGTAAACTTTTTAGTAACTAAGTTTTTACCTAGTGATTTATCTCAAACTGAGAGAGATAAAATCAAGCGAGAGGCTAAATATTATATTTGGGATGAGCCTCATCTTTGAAAATTTTATTCTGATCAGATTGTTAGAAGATGTGTCCCAGATGATGGAATTCCTTATATTTTACATTTTTGTCATTCATCTGTGTGTGGGGGATACTTTGGACCCAAAAGAATTGCTCAAAATTTTTTTGAATGTGGATTATTTTGGCCTAAGTTATTTTATGACTCTTACATGTTTTGTAAGTCTTGCGATCGTTGTCAAAGAACAAGTAACTTGGGATCGAAGAATTAGATGCCACTTACGAACATTCTGGTATGTAAAATTTTTAATGTTTAGGGAATAGACTTTATGGTTCCTTTTTCTTCCTCCTTTGGTAAGAACTACGTTTTGTTATATGTGGATTACGTTTCAAAATGGGTTGAAGCTAAGGCTACTATATCTGACGATGTTAAAACTGTTATAGATTTTGTTAGATTCGAAACGCCTCGAGCTATCATTAGCGACCGAGGAGCCCACTTCTGCAATAAGATTTTTGAAGCTTTAATGAAAAGATGTCATATCACACATCAAGTCTCTATCGCCTACCATCCGCATACAAATGGGTAAGCTGAGGTGTCCAATAGAGAGATCAAATCCATACTAGAGAAAGTGGTGAATCCAAACCGAAAGGATTGGAGTTTACGATTAGACGATGCTTTGTGGGTATACCGAACTGCATATAAAACTCCTATAGGTATGTCACCTTATAGGTTAATTTTCGGTAAGCCTTATCATTTACCTGTAGAAATGAGCATAGAGCTTATTGGGCTATGAAGTAATTGAATATGGATCAGGTGGAGGTTAGTAACAATAGGAAATTGTAATTGCAAGAATTAGAGGAGATTCGTAATGAGGCGTATGAAAATGCAAAAATTTATAAGAAAAAACTAAAGCTTTTCATGATAAAATGATTTCTAGGAAACATTTTTCAATCGGACAAAAAATTCTTCTTTATTATTCGAAGCTTAAATTATTTTTAAGAAAATTACGATCTCGTTGGATTGGACCGTTTATTGTTACTAACGTTTTTTCTCATAGTGCGGTATAAATTCAGAGTTTAGATACCTCTAAGGTATTCAAAGTTAACAGACTTCGTCTAAAGCCATATTATGAAAAAATTTTAGTTGAGTGAGTAGAAGAAATAGAGTCGGTACCCCCAACCTATTTTTGATAAGGTAAGTAAAGAAATATGTCCAATTAAAGACTTTAAAGAAGCACATTCGGGGACACCCGTAAATTTTTCAGGTTTGTTTATGTTATTTATTTTTAGCAGTTTTTATTTTCATTTCATTATGTTTATTTCATTTAGTTATGATTTAATTTAACATTTTCATTTCTATCATTTTCATTTTTCATCTTTTCATTTTAAAAATTAAAAAAAGAAAATTTTTGGTCCTTCCCGCCGTCCCCTTAGTCCCCCCTCTCTTTTCCCCCTTCTTCTTTCATCGAGCTTTTCTCTTATTGTTTCAAGCTGCAGTTGCCGCACATCAACACTCATCTCTTGAATATTCAAACACACTTGCCAGCCACTCAATCACATTCTATCATAGTCTTCATTGACAACCCACTCACCAACCCTAACTTGTGATTTCGTTGATTGCGTTGTTACCTTGTGCCATTGTAGGTTGTTTTTCATGAAGTTAGCACAATGCCAAGGAAGAAGAGTGATTCTCGTAGACTAGCCACGTCAATACATTTTGTTGTTGATTTTCCTCCACCACAACCCACTTCACATACCACCGAACCACCTCCTACAATAGCCCAAGCGCAAACAATTGCTACTCTAGCACTACGAACAGGCCAAAGAACAAGGAGAGGCAAAGAATTCAAAAACAACAACAAATGGACTATTAGAGTTGGGGGCTGTACATCTTTTCAACTTCTCGAAGATATAACAAGATTTCAACAGCTCAGTGAACGAAAAATTTATCCCTGTAAGTCTATTCTTTCTGACACGCTTGAAACATTGAATGTTTATAATTCTTTCATGCAATTTATTGGTCCAATTGGTTGGAGTGTGTTTGCTAGAATTAATTGCCCTGCATTTGTTGAATTAACGAGAGAATTCTATAGCACATTCCAATTTAATTATACTAATGAGTTTAATGTGTTCACGAAAGAGGTTGTTGAATTTCGATTGATGGGAAAAGAATTTGAGTTATCGATTTCTAAATTCAATGTTGCTATGGGTTTTGTTTCGACTGCTGAAATTGAGACTGAGTTGTTTATCAATGCTAAATGTGACTATCATGAAGACTTTAATGCATTGGAATTATGGAGTCAATGGTCTGTTGATACAAATCCATATAATGTTAGTATTTCTAAGAGTTCCTTTCTTAGAAATCCTGTTTTTAAAATCATCCATAGACTTTTGACATAAAATTTTTCAGGTCGTAAAGATGTTGCGGGAACATTGTCGAAAGTAGAATTTTATTTCTTGTGATGTATAAATAGGCACATTCCTGTGAATTTAGGTTATTGGTTTATAACTCAATTTCAATCGGTGTTGCATAAGAAATCCAAACCTTTGATCCTCGATTCATATATTACACAATTGGCTATTAATTTGGAATTATTGGATCTTGATAACATTAACATGAATGTGACTTATGGTATAGAACCATTGGATTTAGATTGTTTGAGCAGGATGGCAGTTGCGAATTTTAGTTGTGGCCACATCGCTTTCACCATTCCGGGCCTAACCACTCTTTCCACTACGAGATCCTCAATAGCACAAAGTCGGGCTCCACTAGCTAAAACCAATAGCCACCAACAACATGACACCGATTTGGAGGATCATCTTAGTAGGATCGAACGAAAAATGCACCATTTGGATGACAATTGGATGGCCTATTGGGAGCATGAAGGATTCCAACCACCACATCCGCCTTTGATTTCGACACTTCCATAATAAAGAAACTTTCTTTAACCTTTTTCTTTATATTATGCTTCTTTAACATTGAGGACAATGATGGTCTAGGTGTGGGGGAAAGAATGGAGTTTTGGTGTGTGAATATTTTCAATTTTTGTGTGATTTTTGTTGATTTTTTCATGATTGTTGTGTGTTAAACCATGAAGCTTTATCATATTAGTTTGGATGATATTGAGTATATGCATGAAATTAAATTGGGCTAAGTAAGTTTTAAGGTGAATCATGTTGATTGATTGCAATAACTGATGTTATAGACTTAGTCAAAATTTTGACATTTGAGTGATGAGGTAATGTGTGGAATTGAAGAGAATTCTTAAGCGAACCTGTGAGAAAAATTTGAGCCTAAATGACATCATCTTTATGTTATTCTATTTCTTTGAATTATGCGATGCTCCTCTATTCATATTGCCTTCAAAACTTGCACAGAACTGGTTTGAATGTATTTGATTACATGGGATATAGACATGATTAACGCCTTCCTTATTTATAAACTTTTTAGCTTAAAAATAACCTACCTAATTATTTTCCCTTTGCATTACTCATGTGTTTATTAAATTTTGTTACTAGCAATTTCTCTTGTTTTTATTGTTTTGCCTTATGTTTAGCGTTATTCCAAAAGATGAAAAAAAGGAGAAAAAGGCAAAATTTTCATAAAAAATAGAAAAAGAAAAAAAAAGAAGAAGAAAAAAAGAAGAATAAAGCATAGTAGCACGAGTTAGTTTGAGTAGTTGGAACTCTTTGTGTCATGTGTTTATCTCAGAATTTTAATTTGAGTATCCCTTTTACTTGATACTTTGTGAATGCTTGTGATTAACTTTTTGCCATTTTTACCTCACCTGTGAACCTAGCCCCATTACAAACCTGAATAAAGTCCTTATGATCTATTAGCTCATATGATCTGAATGAATAATAACTGGTGAAATTGCAAGCCTATGGTAGTGCAATATATTAGAGAGATATTTAAAAGAAACCCTTTGCCCTCAAACACTTGAGTGTAAGAGCGAAATTCATGAAAAGAATTCATTTTGATTTCATATTTACTTTTGAACAAAGTTGTCTTATTTTGATTTCGTTTATTTGCATTGGTGAAAAGTGATTATGATATGTGTTACAACTTAAGTCTTACTGGCCCAAGTTAATGGATTGTGTGCACTTAATCTTATGAAGGATGAATTGACTGAGTGTAGTAGTTTGACATGTTTGCTCGAGAGCGAGCAAAGGTTTGGTGTAGGGGAATTTGTTAAGTTATCAATTTGTGCTTATTTTGTATTTAATTATCTTTAATGTGTTGAAATTATTATTCAAAATTAATATAATTATCTTATAATTATTTTCAGATGATTTTCAACAACTTAGAGATGAAATTGAATCAAAAAGATGAAAATGAAATGAAGAAAATCTGAAATTCTAAGTTTGACAGCAATTCAGCGACTAAGCGTGGACACATGCAAGGATGAAAAAAAAATCTGCAGATCTGATTTTAAATTTAAATTTGATTCTTTTGAGATTTTCATAATCTTTTAAAATTAGATTGATGGAGATTCACAATCTGAACATGTGGGAAATGTGATCTACAAGAGAGGATGGAAAAGGATGGGATCGGGAGGCATTAAAAGCCAAAAATGTTACTGTTTACAGAAGATCCCTTGAGAGTTAGAATAGATTAGTTTTTTGCGGTTTTTCTCATTCATTGTTCTTACGTTTTTGTACTTTTTCTTCTAGTATTTTCATTATCATCAAAAAAGACCAGGGATGGAGACTTATTGTGTTGTTATTTCTTTGATTTCTACTTTCGTTATGAATAGTTAAATTTATTTTCTTGGTTGAGTAGAACCTTGTTATCACCAATTATGTGTGAGATGTTTCAATAAAGTTTGTTCATTGATGAATATTGAATATCTTCTGCATTACTCTTTCTAATTGAATTGATTGATTTCTAGGTACACAAGTAGGGATTAATTCGTTCAATAAAATATGACGTTCAGTTTCGTTAATCACAAGTAGCAATTAGGATTACCTTCTTTACGTTGGAGTCGAAAATTCTAAGAAGATATTCACTTGATTAATTGCATTTCATACATGTATTATCCTGCTCATTGGTTTCTTGATTCTTAAAACTGTTATTTAATTGAATCTGTTGTTGTTTAATAAGAATACTAGGATACATATTTCTAGTCATTTACACTTAAGAGAAAATATCCCCCAATGAATATTTATTAATGATTGAAATTTTATATCGATGATCCATTTTAGCGTGATAACATCGGTGACCCAAAAACTAAGATTTGTCCCATTAAATTTTTAGATCCAATTATTTTTTTGATTTGCGATTTGTCTTATCTTTTTCCTTAAATTGTCGTGAATTAACCCCTTTGTTTTTGTTTTGAATTCGTAACTCCTTTATTGTTAAGATTTCTTGTGGGAACGATATCTACTTACCACTACTATATTAATTTGTATTAACAGAAGTTGGTTTCTTCTATATCCCTAATATCCCTATAATAATATAAGAGATTAAGTAAATATAAAATTTGTATAACAATAAACTATAAATATATGAAGAATAAAATACCTTTTTATATATTATATAATTGTAATCCCTTTACCACTATCCAATTCTAAGTCAGAAGTTAACGAATTCACAAACCATATCCAAGAATTAGTATTCTTTACCTCCACAATAGCCCATGCGAATGGATTCATCCCTCCATCACCATCCCTCCTGTCTGTACTTAATAGTTGACATTGGCATTTTGTCTTTAGAAAGCAACCATTAATATAAAAAAATTAGCCTCCATCCTCTTTTTATGGCATCAAAACAAATGCATAATCTTTTGAACTACACAAAAGAGACAAAGAAGTATGAATAAATGAACAAATATAATTATCGATGATATGTATAAAAACAATTTTATATATTTGTAACATACAAGTTTTTTCATTCCTTACTAGCTGCAATTCTACTATTGATCTTGGGTTACTAATCCTCAACTAATGTACATATCCTTGTAGCTCAACATATTCATTCGCACAATCAACTGCCCTCTCTTTTCTCAACATCCTTTTGTCGCTCTACATATGCTTAAGTTAACAAATATGTTAAGTTTTTCTTTGTATTCTTCAACCATCTTTACCATTGAGATACTAGGCTTTTCAATTCTTTCTCTAAAATGTCTCATGAGGAACTTATCTGAAATCAATTTACGTTTGTTGTTAGTAAAACAACTATGCTCAGGATTGTATGTCTTCACTTTGAAGCACCATTCATTCTTGTCACAACTAACATAAAACTTTCATGAGCATCCTTCAATACATCTAAGTTTGATCTTATGACTTTCATTTTTTTAAACTCGACATTGTATCCTTTGATACCACAAAATCCATAACAGAATCTATAAATTCTTTTGCTGATCCAAACTCCATCTCCAATCTCCAATCTCCAATATACAAGCATATCAAATTGATTATGCCTATTAGTATTGGGTCTCCACAATGGATTGCTAGGCTCTTCTCTGCTTAGATTTCATCACTATTAATAAAACTACCACAATCAATTGAGTCAATTTCAACTGGTTGGTTGTCATCAAGAACGCCAACTTGTATAAACTCATCCTGGTCTTTGTCATGATCATCCAGCTCTTAATCAAATCCTACATCAACTCCTTCACCAACTCCTACACTAACTCCACCAATTCTTTCACTAACTCCTACACCAATCCTTTGTTAACTCCTTCATTAACTCCTTCACCAACTACACTAACCTCTTCACTAACTTCCTCAACATGTTCCTCATCATCATAGTCTATCCTAATAATTTCACCAACTACATTAACTTCTTCACTAGCTTCATCAACATGTTCATCATCAACATAGTCTACCTTAATACCATAACTTCACTCTTCACCCTCGCTATCTCCATCCTCTTCTCCAATTATAGACAACATCTCAAGTGCAAGGATTAGGGTGTCTAACAAATGACTTACATAAATATAAATCATTTTGTAGATTTTCACAAAGTTAATGAGCCATAGACAACTTTGATTTAATTTTATAAATCTTAATGACTAATTAAATTTAAAATTAGGTACACTGCAATAGATCTTGTGCATTTAAAGATATCCTAACTCCTCTGTCTCATATACTTACCTATAACTAATATAATCAAGCCTCTACTCTATGCCAGTTAACATATTTCAACTCCGGTTCTGCTATGAACTTTCCATCATAAAATAGCCCTATAGTACCAAATTAGGTCATCACACACTTGTTCACAAATAAGGGGAAATAATTACAGCTAAATTAAAAGGAAAATGCACATGAATATAGCCAAATAATTAACATTATAAATTAAACTTAAAAGAAAGTAGATTAATTATATTATATTTACTTTTAATTTTGGCATCTAAAATTAAGCATAAACGCAAATATGTTAAGTTACATACAAATGCATAAATCAAGTTCATGTTCAACGATTAAATAAACTTCTCATTATTGTCAATATGCTAAAAAATACTTATAAATGAACCTCTTATTCTAGAGATATTAGACAAAATACTCATAAATGAACCTCTCATCAAATAATTAATTCATGAGATAGGCATGTTCAATTCATGCATGTGTGTGACTAATGACAGACTATATACACTTTAAGAAATGCCACCACTATTAAGGTGTCAAGCTCAAGCATCCTAAAGTTATAAAGTTTAAGTTGTTGATATATTATCTATGTAATATTAATTCTTGTGTATATATTAAACAAATTGTTTACATATTTTAACTTTTGCAAACTAAAGGATTTGTAACTTAAATTGCAAATTTATAATTAACTGAGATGAAAAAAACAATAAGTTGCTTTGGTTTTTATGGCTAACATCTAAACCCACCTCTCCACCTTTTCAAGTTGCATAATAATATCCAACAATTTTGGTTTCTCTTGAAAGGGGGATTTTCATTAGTCCACTAAAGGGAAAGAATACTCATCTTGTAGTGAAGGGATAAACTTGCTTAGGTCGTTACACCTGTAAATTATACTACTTCTTAACTCATACAAAAAGGAGAAAAATAATCAACTCACTTAAATGAACGTCAACAAAGCATTGATGAAATAAGTCCAAAACAAGTCACAAATGGAGGTATAATTTGACTATATGAAGATCAATACCACAAAACACTACAAGAAAAATGTCGATTAGTGACGGATATAACTGACGGAAAACCTAAATATTCTGTCGACAAGCCAGGTTAGCGACAGAATTTACCAATAAACCAAGGTGTTGTAGAAACAGTCGTAGGTAATAATTTTTGGCAAATAACATAATGTTTGTTGGTAAATGTACCGATGGACAATTTATGTAACTGTCGGTGAATATATTAATGGTTGTTTGTGCAGTAGACTGTCGGTAAATTTTCAACGGTCAAAATTTATCCGTTGACAGATTTACAGACTATATTGGTTATTCTGTTAATAAGTTTATTACAACATTACCGACGGTTATGTTTGTTCCATCAGTGAGTATATCAATGGTTATTCAGAGACAAATTCTGTTGGTCAAGTTGGCAATGAAATTGGTTATTCCGTCTGTTACTTAATGTCAATATTACTGACAGTTTGTTGTTTTCCATCGATAAATAAAATTGATTTTACTGATGCACTTTTGTTTTTCCGTCGGTAAATTAACAAAAGAAAATTTTAAAAATCCCATCATTAAATATTATTTGATGATCTTATAGTTAATGTATAATTTAAACAGTTATGAATTATTTACATAATATTTTAATTTATTTATACATTTCATTTGTTTAAACAGAAAGTCGATTGATGATATAAAGTTAAAATTATCTTAATTGATAATAAAACATTAAATTATACATAATAAGTATTTGTAATTCAAATGAAATGACTACAAGTACACTATTGATTTGGTGATTGTGAATGCTCTGATTGCTACGATGAGGTGTTACCCCTCCCTTTCAACTCATCCAACTCATTATAGAGCTGAGTTATATACTTCATCGACCGTTGCAACTGAGTTGCCAATGTCTACATTATACTTCGAAGCTTATAGACTTTATTAGTTGTGGACCGCTTACAGATGCTGCTATAATATGTGTTCGCAAATGAATCTAAGTAAAATAATATGTGTTCGCAAATGAATCTAAGTAAAATATCCTTCCATGACGATCCCTACCATCCATTGCATGAAGATAAGTTTGAGTCTCATCAATGTCTTCAGACTATTGAGATTGTTGTTGAATGCTTTCTTGTATTTGATCTTATCAGAAGGCAATGGTTATATTAATAAGTGATAATTATTAAGCATTAATATTAAACCATAAATTTCACATACATTTAATTCTCTACATCGGTTGTTGACGAATATCAAACCATCATGCTTCTTAGTGTGAGTATATAAAAAGAGCTGACGAGGTATAGGTTTCATACCCATAGATTTTTCCTGCATAAGAATAAAATCTTATAAGTGAACTAGAATTTATAACAATTTCGACAGAGTTCTCATTGTGAATCATAGGCTCATGAAATTTTTCATTGGTAAGTCTCACGGGAGTTGTATCACGGGTTTCCAGCCTATATATCGTCCTAGGGGTTTATTGTGGAAATAATTGTCTTATCTATAAAACGTATTAATTTCTTGTGTTAATATTAAGTTTGCATTAATTACATCGAAGTTGAAGTATTCATCGATTGAATTAATCACCTACAATTGATTTCAAAACTATGGTACGTGGCATTGTTTCACTGATAAGCCTCATAGGAGCTGCAACATGAGTTTCCAGCCTATATACCATCCTAGGGGTTTACTATGCCTCAAATCATTCATAAAATCTCAAATTCATTCCACATCAATAAATGCTTATGCAATCATATATCTACTCATCAATGATCCAAACAAAACCCAAACATAAACAGTTAGACCATTAAAGAAGGACATAAAAACTCATCAATGACTATGCCCTTAGACCTAGCACACAAAAAGGTATTTTATGGTTAACTATACATGAAAACAAAATATCATCCTTAAATGATATGTTGTACATCTTCAATTTCTCACATTTTATTAAAAAAAGAAAGGAAATCCTAAAATAAGCTAGATAGGAAATCCTAAAAGCTAGAATGAAGTTCCAATTGATAGAAACAAAAGCTTTGAAATAAATAATCTTTATATTGTAACCTTAGTTAAGTGTTTTCTTATAGTAGTTTATGGACTTAGATAATCTCATCATGATTTAAAAACCTAAAAATTTAACAAATTAACTCATAATCATGCTATATATCTCATATTAGCATAAATAAGTGATGCAACACCTAATATTAAGTATATGTAAAATGGCAATATAGCAACTATAAATATGTTAAAATGCTTCCTATATGAAGTTATTAATTGACCATATGAACCTCTAAAAATGTAGTAATATCATAGTATATATGTTTAACATTCAAACCCCTCCTATATTGATACATAAACAGAATCATAGTCCTCAATCCATAATTCCATTTGCAAGACAACAACCAATATCCTATATTAAAGTTCCTCAAAACCCCTAAAATCATTCATTTATCAATCCCATCACAAAACAAATATACGTAAAGAAAAATAGAAAAAAATCTAACCAAAAATGGGGTGAGAACATGAAAAGTAAAGAGAATCTAATCAATTCAGAGAGTATCAATGAAATAACCCATTGACAAAATTCAAATATTTGGAACTATAATTCAAACTCATGCTATATTAATTCATTGATAAACACAACTTTAAGAATGTAACAACCTGACACAACTAATACGAAAATGTATTAATGATAGAGATTAACAATACTTAAAATTTAAAGTTAATAATTTAGATTAACAATACATAAAATTTAGATTAACAATACTTAAATTTAGATTAAAAATAGCACAAACTGAAGTTTATACCACAAACAAGTTTCAGTTGATGCAGGCCATTTACATTAAAAAGGCAGCAAGTTTAAATGGGAAGTTCAAACTACAAATAAATACCCAAATTAAACCAAGTACACAAAAATCCAGTAAATAACAAAACATACTTATCTCAACCAACATGCCAAAGAAGTCCCTGAAGCACGTGCAGGAATAAAATGACGGAGCTGGAGTGTCCAACAGTCAAAGAAGATAACCAAAACAAAGAAAAGAAGACAATGACAATCAAAGTGACAATCAAAGCAGTACACAAAACATAGTAACAAACAAAATTCAACAACGTCATAAAAAATAATCAAAGAATAAAATGTTACCTAAACCAATGATTAAAGGATGCCGACGACAATGACACACAATGGGTGAGTGATGGAGAGGAGAAAACATGGAGAAAAAACATAGGAGAAAATGAGGGGGGAAGGTTAGGGATGAGTTTAACCTCGAACAAAAACAACATCATTTGGTATTAAGCTAAACGATGTCGTTTTCGATTTATTTAAAATGATTAAGCTGAAGCTAATGACGAAGTAGCCAGATCGTTGCAAAATCACCGATGAAGTACATTACCGTTGGTAAACCCCGATGCTTGATTATTGAACCAAGCATTTATGCGTAAATTTATCAATGGAATGGTTATACAGTCGAAAATTCACCAACAGAACATAGATCCATCGTAGTTACTGTAAGACAAAAAATGCAACAAAATATTGAATGTAATATAGTTATAATTAACTTTGTAAATTTGTGTTTTAATATTTAGTTTGTTTGTTCTTAATTTAATGATAAAAGGAAATTCAATTTTGTATAACTATGTTACTTTTATCCTTACCAACTTATTCACTGCCACCAAGAAATCCTCACAACTAAATAATAGAACAGGGGACCACAACATACATGGAGCAACTCAACAAGTATTTTGGGCTTAGGTCGAAAATAGAGGATCACAACATAAAATAAACATAAACAAAAAACCAAACAAAAGAGTCATCAAAGGAATAAGAAATAAGCGACCAAAATATATAATAAATATAAACTAAAAGTCAGTCAAAAGAATGGACCTATCACAATGTTTTGTCGTTCTTATGTTGTTTGCCAGAAATTTGACAAAGGCATGTAGGAGGTGACAGGAACGTGCTGTTGTAATTGAGCCTACTGTTGCTGTGATTGAACTTTCAGAAGAGCGAGCGAGATTTCTGCAAAAATTTGAACGAAGTGAGAGTTAGGGATTTAGGGATTTTGATGCAGTTGCAATCTGAAATAAGGAAGAAACGATGAAGAAATTAGGAAAATTGGAAAATTTGGATGTTAGGGAGAGAAAGAAGAAGAAAATCAAAGAGAGAGAAGATATTTTTGGCACAAAATCTGGATTCCTTTGGATGGGGATATCCATGACTGTATAGCAAATCTTTCAACAATTTCTGTTACAGCCTCAACCGTTAGAAATGGAATCAAATTGGTTTTGCAAACAACAAAGAAATGTTTACAGTGTGCTTGACTCAGGAAATAAAAAACTAGCTAAATAACCTCCCAATAAAGACTATCATCTGGCCCAACACAAAAGACTGACCCGACAAAAATATAAAACTAACCCAACAATTTATTTAGATAATAACGGCTACTTCAACTTCTGATGCTATCAATACCCCCTGGTTCAAGAGAATCCTTGTCCTCAAGGATTAAAAGTTGGATACTCCTGTTGAAGCTTATAAAGTACCTTCCATGTTGCATCTTCAGGATACAAATTAGTCCACTCAACCAAAACTTCAGTTACAGCACGGTTGCCTCTCTTCACCATCCTTCTATCAATGATTTTAACTGGCTCCTTGGCAATTGTTCCATCGGCAGCAATTACTGGCAATTGAGCTTGAGTTGGGGCATCACCAACATGTTTCTTCAGCTGAGATAGATGAAAGGTGGGATGAAACTTGGAACCTTCAGGGAGTTTCAAAGTATAAGCCACAGTTCCCACTTTAGCAAGCACTTCAAACGGGCCAAAAAACTTGGGACAAAGCTTCATTGAGGTTCTCAAAGCTACTGTTTGCTGTCTATAAGGCTGCAATTTCAAGTAAACCCAATCTCCAACTTGAAATTCCCTCTCCGATCTATGTTTATCAGCCATGTCTTTCATACGCTGCTGAGCTCGAGAAAGATGGAACTTTAGGAGCTTAAGTGCCTCCTCCCTTGCTGCCAAACTTCTATCCACTGTGGCCACCAATGAATCTCCAGGTAAATAAGGTAAATGCAGGGGAGGTGGCTGTCCTTAAACAACTTCAAACGTAGTGGACTGAATTGAAGTATGGAAGCTAGTGTTGTACCAATATTCTACTAAAGACAACCAATTACTCCACTCCCTCGGACGTTCTCCAGTCATACATCGCAAATAAGTTTCCAACCCCCTGTTAATCACCTCAGTTTGGCCATCCGACTGAGGGTGATATGCAGTAGATAGATTGAGTTTGGTGCCAAGTTTTTTGAAAACCTCCTGCCAAAAAGTACTCAAGAAAACTTTATTGCGATCTGACACAATAGTCTTGGGACAGCCATGCAATTTGAATATCTCATCCATAAACAATTGAGCCATAGTTAAGGTAGTAAAAGGGTGAGATAAGGGAAAAAATGCGCATACTTGGACAATCTATCGACTACAACCAGGATAGTATCAAACCTGCCAGACTTTGGTAAACCTTCTATGAAGTCCATACTGATGTCAGTCCAAATAGCTTGAGGAATTAGAAGGGGCTGTAATAACCCAGGAGAAGCTACAGTCTCATACTTGTTCTTCTGACAAATTACACATTCTTGAACAAAGCGTTTGACATCATTTCGCATTCTCTTCCAATAGAAACTGGTTGCCAACTTGTGCTTAGTAACATGCACACCAGAATGTCCTCCTGTTGGACCTGAGTGAAAGTAACTCATAAGCTCATTTTTCACATCAGGTTTGTTACCAACTACCACCTTCCCTTTTCTTTTTAACACACCATTTTGCCAAGTATATTTGGGAAAACTAGCAGGATCTTTATTCAGCTCAACAAGAATCTTTTGTACCTTCTCATCCGTCTCCCAAGATTCTTGAATTTTCTTTAAGAGATCAGTATCCACAGTTGATAGAGGCATAAGTTGAGCATTAGAAGAATGGAATTCTGGGTTTCTAGAAAGAATATCAGCCACCATATTAGTATTCCCTTTTCTATATACTACTGTGTAATCGTACCCCATCATTTTGGTCACCCATTGCTGCTGTGCAGGGGTTACTGCTTGCTGGTCCAACAAGAATTTGAGGCTTTGGTGGTCAGTTTTGATCACAAAGTGCCTACCCACCAGATAAGAACTCCACTTCTTGACAGCCAAGATAACTGCCATCATTTCTTTTTCATAAATTGACAGAATTTGATGCTTTGGAGCTAAAGCCTTGCTGAAATATGCAATAGGTTTGCCCCCTTGAGTTAACACTGCTCCCACTCCCGTACCTGAAGCATCTGTTTCCACATGAAATTCTTTAGAAAAATCAGGCAGTGTCAAAACTGGAGCCTCACTCATGACTGTCTTCAATTGTTCAAAAGCCAGTGTAGCCTCTTCATTCCATTGCCAAGCATTCTTCTTAAGTAATTCAGTTAATGGTTTGGCAATGACACCATACCCCTTAATAAATCTTCTGTAATAACCCGTGAGTTCCAGAAAACCCCTAAGCTGCTTGATAGTCTTAGGAACTGGCCACTCCAAGATGCATTTGATCTTTTCAGAATCCATAGACAACCCCTGTCTTCCAATCTTATGGCCCAGATACTCAATTTCAGAGGTGGCAAACACACACTTGCTAGCCTTAAGATAAAGCTGATGATGCTGCAAATTCTCAAAAACCAATTTCAAGTGCTCAAGATGTTCATCAGCAGAGGTAGAATATACTAGGATATCATCAAAAAACACCAAAATGAATTTCCTAAGGAATGGTTTAAAGATGGAGTTCATCAAGCTTTGGAATGTGGAGGGGGCATTTGTTAAACCAAAGGGCATCACTAGGAATTCATAATGTCCCTCATGTGTTCTAAAGGCTGTTTTATGAATATCCTCAAGACACATTCTAATTTGGTGTTAACCTGATCTCAAGTCCAATTTAGTAAAGTATCCAACTCCAACCAATTCATCCAGTAATTCATCTATAAGAGGGATAGGAAACTTATCTTTTATGGTGAGATGATTAAGCTCCCTGTAATCCACGCAAAGTCTCCATGATCCATCTTTTTTCTTAACCATCACAATAGGAGAGGCAAAGGAGCTAGTACTGTCTCTAATCACGCCCGAGTTCAGCATTTCACCAATCAGTTTCTCAATTTCATCCTTCTGAGCTGCAGGATGCCTGTAGGGTCGAATTCTCACCACTTGAGATTCATCTTTTAACGGAATTCTGTGGTCCTGGCTTCTCACAGGAGGCAATGTTGAAGGAATCTCAAACAGTGCAGCAAACTGTTGTAACAATAGCTGCAAGTCTGCAACAATTTCTGGGCATGTGTGATTGAAGTTAACCCCATTGTTAAGCACCAATTGCATTTCAGTGGTCAAGAGATAAGCACAAGGTTGTTCATCATTTCCAGTAAGCATAGATAACAACAATTTAGCCCCTTTCTTTTCTTGTAGCAACTTAGCTGAAGAGACTTTGGCTCCCTTTAAGATGCCCTTAGTGTTAGCTCCTTCAAACTTCATTGTGAGCTCCTTGAAATCCCAAATAATGGGACCCAGAGTGACCAACCATTGAATTCCCAAAACTGCCTCCCAACCAGAGAGTGGCAAGACCATAAAATTGGTCACAAATTCAAGACCCTGAGTTGACCATTTAACCCCCTTATAACTTCCTTCAGTCTGCAAATTTTCACCATCTGCTATAGTTACTGGCAAGGATGGTCCCTTCAACAACTTCACCCCCACTCTTCTTGCAACTGCAACATCCAAGAAGTTGTGAGTACTGCTTGTATCAACCAAAGCAAAAATAAGATGTTTTTCAATCCAAATCTTCAACCTCATAGTTTGGAAACCTACAATTCCCAACATTGCATGTAAAGAAATAGCAGGTTGTTCCAATACTTCCCCTTCAACAGCTAACAGCTCTGGATTGTCCAAACAATAAGAAAACTCCTCTACTTCTGGATTCTCATCATTATGTTCAGTGATAAGCTGATACAACTGTGATTTTATGCACTTGTGCCCAAAGGTATATTTGGCTCCACACCAGTAACAGAACCCTTTCTTTCTCATTTCTTCTCTCTCAGCATAGGTAGGTGTCTTAGTACTAGGTCGAGTGGGTGATGGTAATGGTGATTTCATAGGTAGTTTAGTATTTTGCCCCCAACCAGAATTAGGTGGAGCTTTTGGAGTTGGTAGCAGGGGAGGTAAAGTTTGGGATTTGGACTGTTGGTAATTGTTTTGAGCTGGTGATATTGTGGTTGAGTGGGGTGAGGATTTAAAACTGGAATTATAGGTGGGTGGTGGCTTTTTGGTTGTTGGATACATGATAAATTCGATTCTTTTGGCTAAGTGTAATGCCTCATTGAGATATCGAGGACGAAACAAACGCAAGGATTGAGAAATATTTGGTTTGAGGTTGTTGATAAATATACTCAGGGAATGCAATTCAGATAGTTGCAACAAATTTAATATACCCAGAAAATCATCATGAAATTGTTCAACAGTATTGGTTTGCCGTAAACTCACCAAATCAGCCATGGGATCATCATATTCCCCAGGAACGAAACGAGCTCTCATTTCCTCCAAATAGTTGCTCCAACGCAGTCGGTCAAACCCCCCACATTTCTAAACATAGTACCGATGCCACTGTAATGCTCTACCTTCCAGATTCAGCATCATAACACGAACTTTATGTTCTTCAACCACTCTAGTAGCGACAAAGTATTGCTCAAGCTTCATGAACCAACCCTTGAAATCATCGCCATTGAATTTGGGACACTCCCATTTGAAAGTTCGATGAAAGCCCTGATCCAAGTATGGTGGAGTTTGCGTGTTAAATCGCGGAGGCAAGTCGGTGCGACTCTGTTCTTTAGTATCATCTTCGCCCATCGGATCCTTTCCCCTGCGTCTACTAGAACTTTCTCCGTCCCCACCTTTGCATGTAAGCTCTAGTAAGAACATCTTCAAATCATTCTGCGTCAACGCAAACTTGGTGTCTAGTTTCTGATCAATCTTGGTTTCAAGAGCCTGCTCAAGCCCTCGAACCTCCTCAGATAGTTGCGAAAAATCCTGCTTTAGCTGGGTCATGTCCTTCTGAGTTTTTGTCTCAACCATCGTGGCCATAATCGGAAAGCTCTGATACCAATTGATGCGTTTGCAATCTGAAATAAGGAAGAAACGATGAAGAGATTGGGAAAATTGAAAAATTTAGATGTTAGGGAGAGAAAGAAGAAGAAAATCAAAGAGAGAAGATATTTTTGGTACAAAATCTGCATTCCTTTGGATGAGGATATCCATGACTGTATAGCAAATCTTTCAACAATTTCTGTTACAGCCTCAACCGATAGAAATGGAATCAAATAAGTTTTGCAAACGACAAAGAAATGCGTACAGTGTGCTTGACTCGGGAAATAAAAGACTAGCTAAATAACAGCCCAATAAAGACTATCATCTAGCCCAACACAAAAGACTGACCCGACAAACATATAAAACTGACCCAACAATTTATTTAGATAATAACGGCTACTTCAACTTCTGATGCTATCACAAAGAGCTTGTGACAAAACAAAAAAAGAAAAGAAAGTGTTAAAAGAAAGTTAACTCATAAAAAATCGTCTTAAAAAAAGTTTTGTTAGAATCCATACATCATTGCAATTATTCATAATCTTTGGAACTCCTTTGTTTTGTTTTCATTATTGTTACTTATTACCTGTGCCTCTATTAAAATTTGAGATTAATTGAATACTATGTAGTCAATTCAATTAAGAATCAAAAGAAAAAATGAGTGGCAAATGCAAGAGTATATGAGCAACATCAATAGAAAAAAGCTAAAAATTTAGAGTGAGACATGAGTGAATTAAATGATGTTAAATGAGGGAAACATGTGAGACAATGTTGTGAGATTATTACTAATATTATTTTGAAGGTTGAAGTATTTTTTAGTAGGATAGAGTTGACTAGGGAAGGAAGGATGATATGTTCATGCTACAAGCTATACAATAATAACTTAAATGCATGAATATGATGTCTGGCAACACTAAGGATCAATTGGAGATGCAAAAATACTTCTACAACCAATTTACAAAGAGGAAAATTACCGTCATTTTCTAATGCATGTCAGCCACCAAGGTGAGTTCTCCAAGATGATTTCAATGGTGATGAAGGGAGAGATGAATTAAATGATAATTACCAATTACCAAAACTAATATGGATAGATTTGTAAGTCCAGGTGATTGGTAAGATAGAGGTCTATAGAAATTTTGGAACATCAAAGTGAAGATTCTTTCATTCTAAAGGAGGAATAATCCTAAGGTTTACTTACAGTGAGAGAAGAAGATGAATCTAATTTTTAACTGCTATCATTACATCAAAGAGAAAAAGGTAAAACTTACAACTATTGAGTTTAACGACTATGCTATTATTCGGTAGGAACAACTTATGATTAGGGTCTAACCCAATGCGAATGTAATTTTCATATATTTGCACTCTATTTGTACCTATTTTTTACTTATTTTTTTTTAATTAAGGCTTGAACTTGCGTTTTTTGTAATTTTTGTATGTAGGCAATTCTTGTGAGAAAATTGGATCAAGAGGAGCCTAAACTTGGAGAATTAGGACTAAGCCAATCAAGCAACTGGGATCACAGTCTCGAGCAGGTCAAGCAACTGCAGCCACATCTATCTACTTACTTTCATTTGACATGTTGATCACAGGCCACGATAGCCTGGCCTTTGGCCAACGCCTCATTGAGAGAATGCAAAGATTTTGGGCAACTAATTGGTCCATTTAAAATCCCAAACAACAAAGAAGGAATTACTGAGATAGGAAAGAAAGTATATCTAAAAAATGTAGGTTTTTGAGGTTAATGTGGAAATTGGCCATATAAGTAGGGTTAGCTTGAGGACTATATAAAGAATAAGATTCTCTTTTCATTAATAAAATCACATTTTTCTCTTATTAACATCATTGGTCATTGTTTTATTTATTTACATTATGAAGATTATCACGGAACTATAAAAGAGGAAGCAAGCTCAAGAAGAAGATTAAAATGGTTATATCCTTATTCTCTTTTGTTATTTTCTTTTCTTTAATGTTATTAAGAATCTCGTGATATATGGCTAGTTTTTTCAGGTTGTTAGTTAGGAAGGTTATAGATAAGCTTGTTTAAGTGTGCATTATTGATTAATGCTTTTTAACTCTTGATTACCACTTTATTTAACCTTGAATTGAGTATAATTTAGGATTGATCAACTTAATATGTTTTTGGTAACCAATGATCTTAAGAAAGTAATTAGTTAGAAGCTAATAAGAATGAGTAGTAGAGACTACCTAGTGGCTAGAAGAAGAAACTATCGTCTCTAAGATAATTAGGTTAAAAATCTAACTAGAGGGGTTGATAGAATGTAGTGCATGACAATTAATCAACTAATGCACCAGAGATAAGTGTTAAAATTGGGCATGGTAGGTCATTAATATCTTAAGAAAGTGCTATTGGTAGGATAATAACCTCCGCTTAAGTTAGTCAAGAGAATTTAATCAAATAATATTAAGAAATCACGCCACTTATATGCCTATTCAATAATTAACCTATTTACACAACCCATCATTTATCACTATCTAATCGCATTCATTTTATGTAGTTGCATCGCACCATTTTCTTAGCATTTCACATTTTTAATATTTTAGCATTAATTTTGTTAGTATTCGTGATTAACTTCATTTACATTCTAAAATCAACATTTTTATTTTACACCAATTCATCGGTAAATTAGTGTAATAACACTAAATTAGTTCTAGTACCACCTAATCCTCTTGGGAACGATTCTTGAAATTCTCTTTAGTTTGTAACTACTTTATCCTGTGTACTTGCATATGAACAAAATTTTGGCTATGTTATCGAGCATTTTTGGGTCTTAGCAGCAGGAGTAATAGAGTGCTTTAGTTTGTTTTGTTTATTTTTTATTTAACTGTTGTTTTTTTTTTGTTTCATGTGATTTTGTTATCTTGTAATTTAATTAGTTTGTTCCTTTTTGCTTATTTAGTTTTTATGATCATTTTTTCTCTTTTTATTTTCTAGGGTACATGTCAAGGAGCGCCATTTTTGAGATCATATAGTCATTGTCTAATTCTGTTTAAGTTGATTATGTGGAAAATTTTAATTTTATTCCGCTGCTCTTAGATTCGATCTCACGTATATTTTCCAAGAGGCTCTTCTTCTCTATTCATGAAGATATAAGAACTTCCCAATCTTGACTAAGGTTCTTTGGACTTAAGTGAAGAAGAAGTGGAATTGCTCCTTCCCAAATGGCAAATGAAAAAGAGCTATGGAGAATTATTACAGATTACACTTACTCAACTACCGGGTGTAAGTTGGCCATTGCTAGACTAACAGCAACGAATCAACATTTCACTATTCCTCCACAAATCATCCAAATGCTACAAACTCAAATGCAATTCTTAGGCAAGAGCTATGAAGACGCGAGCGTATTAAGCTTCGAGCTTTCATCATTGATGTTTACATCAAAACCTTTGATTAATTAGTATATGTCTCTTTTGTCATCTTATAAACCTATATATAGGTGACCTGTAAGAGGTTAGATTTATACAATCTAATAACTTAAGAACATAACTTTCTCTATTTTGCTTTTACATTACTTTAGTCACCTGTGTACAACAATACTTTTGTGTAATCTTTACTCATATTTTTCATTCTCCTACTATTTCAATATCTTTATTTTAAGTTTGTCAAGAATAATAATACAGTAAAAATTAATAATAAGTTTTTTAGTGAGTGATAATAATGTCAATGGGCTAGATTAACTCGACCTGGCCTGACCCTTGGGCTAGGTGGCCCTTGGCCGGGGCCGAGCCCATCTTTACCTTTTAAAAAAAATATAAAATAATATTTTTGCCGTTTTAGTCCGACCCATGACCTAATTAACCCATGCTAAAATTGACGTCCTATTAGTGATTATTTAAAGTTGATAGAGTTGTAATAAATTTAATCTAATATTTAAAATTTTATTTAAAATATCAAATAATGATAAGTAAAAGTTATTTCATTAGAAAGAATATGTAAGAATAGGAAATAACTTTAATGTGAGAATTATAAATTATTAAACTTTTCCCTTTGTTTAGGAAAACTTTTATTTTGGTACTTAAACTTTTAGTTCTAGTACACTTAAGTTTCTAAATTAAACTTTTTGTAAAATTACATTCAAGATTTTGAAAAATCATTGATTAAAACTTTATTTTCATCCACGTCGATTTCTTTAAATGTAACAAATTTAAATAATTATTGTTATTTAAATTAAGTAAATGTCTTTGATTATATTTTTAAAAAGTTTAAATAGATTGTCAAAAAGGTGAAATTTTATCCTTAAAAGTAATATTTTAAAATTTATTAATTTAAAATTTTATTTTATAAAATAATATAATTTATTGCACTTTATATTATATAAGAGTAAGCAAAATATCTTATATAGTGTATTTAATAAAAATGATGGTGATGATAGATTTTGTAACTTAAAAAAATATTATTTTTGCTAATTTGTTGAATATTATATATTTTGTATCTTATACTAAAAATTACATATGAGAGTGAAAGGTGATTTTTTTTAAATGTATAGATAACCTTATTTATACATATACTACTATATGAAAATAACAAATCTAAACAAAAATTTCATATCAAAATTTATAAATATGGCTCCGTTTGGTTGGCGGGAAAGTAAAGTGAATTTGGAATATGATTCATTGGAAAATAAATCTATGGAAAATAAAGATATTCACATGTTTGGATACTTATAAAAATTCTAATAGGAAAGTTGGGTGGATTCTTATTATAGTGTTTGGTATGTAACAGTATTTTATACAATGTAATTTAAT
>JAOTIZ010000008.1:15121284-15132591 GCA_027123425.1 Erythroxylum panamense | reverse complement strand
CTGACCCGACAAACATATAAAACTGACCCAACAATTTATTTAGATAATAACGGCTACTTCAACTTCTGATGCTATCAGATTTCTACAAACATTTGAAGTTAAGGATTTAAGGATTTTGTGTAATCTACAAAAGTTTGAAGTTAGGGATTTAGGGAATTTGTGATTTAGGGATTTTGAATGAAAAAATGGTGAGTTTTGAATACTTGAGCCCAGTTTTATTTTAAATACATGAAGCTACGTGGGCAAGTGTTGGTCTCACAGATGTGCATAAAACCAAAAAAAAGATATAGTGTATGATGTGGCATTTAACTAACGGAGAGTAACTTCTATTAAAATTTTCGTTCTCAGACGGTCTGTTTTGAATGTTTTGTAAACATTAGAGTTTAAATTGAACACTCCGAAGCATTTGGTTTTAACTTGTATTCCGATGCAAACATCAAGATTTAACATACAATTTTAGCCCTATCTTATGTTTTGTTTTTCCTAGCCCAAAAGATGAATATGAATTGCTTTGCTTGTCATTACTGTTTGGTGAGATTAGTGATAATTAAGGACTGTGTCTGTATAAGAGACATGATTAGCTATCTGGAAAGTGCTTTCTAATATCAGCCAGCATTTTGAATTGAGAGATGATAAAGGCAGGAGTATGTTGTATGCAAAATAAGTAAATGAGACATGATTATCTATCTAAATCGTAAACATCTAATGAAAAATTCATAATACATTTATATATGCACATGCACTTTCATGAATTTTTATACCTGGGCTCACGTTGGTACACCATAAAATTATCACAACGGAGAGAATTTGTCATGCATTGTCCCACCCACCAATATAGATTTGGAGAAAATGGAGTTTTCTTCCTTTATTAGCCCAGAAAAAGAGAAAATTGATGAGAAATCATAGGTATAACAGAAGGCCAAAGGATTGAAAAGTGAAAAACCTGTACATGCTACAGATTGTAGTTCCACACTCAAAATTAGCACCAATAAAAAAAAAAAAGATAAAACAAGCAAATCGTGTTGGTGTGTCATCCATTAGCCTTACATATCAGACCATACAAATTTTCTTCCAGCCAGAGGGCAGCATTCGTAACAACCTCCTCCTAGATATGAGCATGCTAAGTTTTCAGCTCAACAACATCATCTCCCTTGGATTCAGTTTCAGGAAGCTTTGACTGTGAGCATTGTCCATTTGCAGAGGCATTGGACTTGATGGGTTTCTTAAACTGCACCAAGATCATTGTCATGTTGTCACATCCCTCCCCACTTGCTGTTGACGGCGCCAGGCACCTATCAAGTACTCTCTCACACACCACAGAAAGCTTGCTTTCCTGCATTTTTTTGAGAATGTTGGAACTTTGAAAATGTATAGTTGCGTAGAGTTCAACCATTTCTATCAACATCCCACTAAAAAGTTAAAATTGCACATACCGTGCTTAGTTGTTCATGAATGTAATCTACTAGTTGCTGACTAGACATGCAATCCCTGAAACAATCAACAATAGTAGTAATCCAATTTCAGCAACAGAGGACTTCACAATATCTTAAACGAGAGGATATTATCATTGCAGATTGTCCATACATTCATATCTCTTCAGATAGTAGCTGCAAATGTATTGCAAACAGTTATAAGAGATATGTAGATTGTTTCTGAAACTACTAATGTTGCCTACGTATATAATATGCTTCACTTGGAGAAACCATGATAGCTTACTTTTTCTACTAAAGCCTTTCCTTCATAATAATCTCTTTGGAAGATGATCCGAATATACTTTCTTCCATGGCACATACATTAAGGATATAAAAAGTTCTGAACACAGTGCAGTGAACCATATTAAAAAGGGAAGCATTTGATACATACCATATTCCATCGCATGCAAGCACAATAAAATCATCATCATCACAAAGTTCAACCTAATTGAATGAGCAATAAAAGTTATTGACGGGAAAATAAGGGATAATTATCAAGATCTACATATAAGAAAATGATTTGTTCAATTACATAGTGTAAAAAGATGATTTCCGCACCGTGTTAATATCTGGATTTGCTGTTACAATTTGCCTCTCAGCAGGTAAAAACTTGTTCTGCTTGAACTCCATATCTCCTGAGGTACGTGCAAAGGAACTCTAAAGGTTAGAAAACCATGAAGAATTAAAAAGAGTCTGAAGTTCTATCTCTCTCTCCTTCTCGGTGGTGAATGAAGGTTCATATGCAGGTTTCTGCTCTTATAACCTATGAGAGTAGTTACATGAAACAAGTCAAAAAACAAATGCACGGGCATAGACTTGTTCAACTTTTATTGGGGCAGGGACCTAGCTTCCAATTATGGGAATAAGACACTGCTACTGTTGTATTTTCTGATATCTAGATGCATTGCTGGGGGAAATAATGGATTAGAGTTCAGAATTCTTGTTTCACAACATAGGAGAAGAGGGCTAAGATAAACAGTGTCAGACCATGAACAAACTAATTATGAGGACCATAAATGTTATTAAGGAGATCAAATAATCATGTCTACCTATAGCCCTTGCAAGATTTAAACTGCCATTGACCCGTCCTGCATGTATGAAACCACCAGCTTTTAAAATCCTTTCTTTCTCAGCCTCGAGATCAGGTTTATGGTCTCTAGACAGATTATATGCCTGCATCAAGAAAGTCCCTTTAAATCCATTTGAGAAGTGTTTTAAGGTTTCTGCATTGTACCATGATAGAACCACAAAAGGTAAATATTTGCATGCGTATGTTCCTGAATGCAATAGTTAGCCTCAAACTAACATTTTAATATCAGTGGTCTCACAAACGGCAAACTAAAGCTGAAGACCATCTAGGCATCATTTTAAACAGATATTAAAGAAGGTAAGTTCTCTCTCTCCCTTTCTCTCTCTCTGTTAAATGAAAAGTACCTGGCCCTTTCGAGATATCACACATCGAGAATCACCAGCATTTGCAACAACAAGTTGGTTGTTTCTTAAAATTGCTACACAAGCAGTTGTGCCAGAAGTTGGTCCAGAAAAGTCAGAGTGAGGACCCTGTTCGGAGTAAACAAGTTATTTATCATTAGCCACAAAGTATTGCCGTAAAGCCATTATGGCTCATTCCTTGTCTCATGAGTAAAAGAAGTTTGAGCAAAAATGTGCAGCAAAAAATTGTAACTATCAACTTAGCTTCAAATTTTTACTTAAATTCAAGTATGCAAATTAAAGCCCAGTGGAAAAAATGAATTGATAGGGTTTAGAACAGAACATGGAAAAAAATGGATTGGATGAAATGCGCACCTTATGAAGAGTATGGTTATATAAAATGCTTTAACTAAGATCACATCAATTAATAAAAAATATAACTTAATCTATGAAAATTTTTTATGTCACAACAGAGATGTAAATGTAATGCAATGCTTAATGAAACCCTCCAAGTATACTGAGCCACAAACTTTCAGAAACCTTTTCTCTTTTCAAAGTTGCTTTCTGGAGGAAACTATATCACTGGCAAATAATATTGTGCTTATTATCAAGTGAATGGCCTCAGGAAATTTTTATCACTAGTTTTCACAATGAGTTGCTACGTAATCATCATTATGGCTCACTATCAACAGAACTAGTACAGATTTCATTTAAATGCTCATGAGCTCTGATGGGAAGTGGGAACTCACAAGCAGCAAGTAGAAAGAAACCCTAGTAGTTTCTCAAGTCCACAATAATACATCATGACAGGTAACTGCTTGAATTGTCAAAATAATTGTTGATAGAATCAAAATGGAGTTGAAATGAAAAAAAAAGTACACTATTACAAGTATAAACACAATCAGATGACAATAAAATATACTTTTATAAAATACCTCTTCGAAAGGCCAATCTTCTGTCGGGCCATTACTCTCGCCATTCCTTGGAGACCATATTAACCCCTCTAACATGCCAGTAAACTTGTTTATTCTATCACCCAGAACAGCTAATTCCCGCCATCCTCTTTGTCCACGCATCATCTCATCCATTCTACATGAACCACAAAAATTCAGACCACGGTCCAAACAGAAGTTATACTTTACAGGATGCATTAAGGACGGATGAGTAATCTTGCTATACATCCAAAATGATAATAGATAGCTATGAAATATAAACAAAAGAAAAATGTAAAAATCAAAGACCTTTAGGGAATGATAAGCTTTTTTTTTAAGATACACCACCTTCGTATTTTTCATTTTTGTCATCAATTAAATTAATGATGTAATTAATAACAGTATTCTGCCTCAAAGTGAAACTGCACGGCAATTAAAAGGAAAATTCTTGATATCTTCTAAGAGAATCATTAAATTTAGAAACTAGCAGTGCATAATATCACATGATCCAAATCAATATAGAACTTTTTAATTGGGTACCTTGATTTTCTTTCTAAATAGGCAGAAATGAGAAGTTCTCCAATCAAATAAATAAGGTAACCTGAAAAAAGCTTTCTGAACAGAAGTTCCTATATCTCCAGCTGAATAAGCTTCATTCTTAAGAACCTGTCGATGAAGAAACTTTGCACAGAACTTTGCAACTACTTTACCTGTAAGTTTACAAGAATATGATGAGCTGTGAAAATTGCAAGTGACACTTCTTACTAATGAGAGATAGCTATCTAAGAGTTTATGGACAAAGTTTTTGACTCGATGAAAATTAATTTTCTCTATACAATGCTCAAGTAAGCGTCAATGTTGGATAAATTAGGATAAAAAATGTTTTCTGTGTTTTAGATGGAAAAAATAACTTTATAAACTCCCAGCTCCCAAAAGTCACTGCTCATTACAGTCTTTTAACGTCAAAAATACTAGGACTAAGGAATCACCAATTACAGAACCAAAAAGAAAGTATCTCTATATATAAGAGAGGTGGGATGTGTAAAACAAGGCTCCATTGTCAATTTTATCAGCTACCCTCCAAATAAGATAGAGCAAGAAGGCTCCTGTTTTTGTTTTGTATTGCTAAGTTCTGATATATTTTCATTATCCCACAGTGGAGACAAAAGTGGACCCATCACTTGATTAAAAATTTAAAACTATATATATCATAGTTACTGTTTATATTCTTTCGGTATAAACGTAGATTTGTTTTGGTACTCAGAAACTAATTCTTCTATAACTATTAAGTATCGCTAAATGATTATACATACTAATTTTAGTGTCTTGGTTGTTACTGAATATCTAAATTACCTTTTTTGGTCAATTATAGCCAAGAATTGTGTTAAAAAAAATTCCTCATAGCTTCCAGTGATATCCGTTTAGATTACCTCTGCTTGCACCCTAGAATCAGAAAATATTTGATACCATGTGAAAATTATAAACACTCTTAGAAATAAATTGAAATCTATCTCAGTTTTTATGATATTTATCATTTGTTATTTTCATAAAAGGTTTTTAAGTTAACCAAATTATTAAGCAATTGTTGATATTAGTCCACTAAATTAAATTTCTGGACCCGCATCTGTTCCATATAAGTGTGTGCATTTATATGGTCATTAGAAAAAAAGGGGTGATCCAAGATTGGTTGGAAAGAATGAAAAGTTTAGATTATCAACAGTTGAAAAAAAGCAACTAAATTTCATAGTTCATACAAGGCTCAGCAGCTGAATATGTAAAGTGGAATATCAAGAAGACCATATATTTTCATTATAAACTCCAGACCACCTACTTGAATGTGTTACCCAACGTAAGTTCATATATCAACAAACAAACTACAATTGCTTTTCGGTCAACGACCCAGTCACAAATGATTCCAGACTAAACTGAGTTCACTTTGACATTACTCACTTTAAAGACGTGCAAGGTTTGGAAATGCAGACAGGATTGGGTGGTTGGACCATAAAATCAGGTGACTAACTGATGAAGTCAACCTTACCTTCATTTTTGTTTCTAAAAGCCAGTCCTTTCAACAGATACAGGAGATCTACCTGATTAAGTTATAAACACAAGAAAAACTAGTGCAATGATCAGGACTTGCTGCTTTGGACTGAAATCAGGAATTCGAGCCTTACATGCCTATTTATTCTTAAATAGGGGTAGAAGACTATATAGAATAGTGGAAGAGAGATTTGAACCAGAATGTACAAGAAAGAATAATGCAGTTGATCACAGGAGCCAAGCTCATTTCCACAGGTGTCTCATAGCCACTTTCATCTTAGTGAAACTAACATTGTCTAAAAACTTATAGAAACTATTGGATCATTTAGTCAGCTAGCATAGCAAAAGAGTTAAGGATCTCATAATTGTAGCTCAGTCCACTATAAGTACCTGAGACATCAAACTCTTACCTCCATGGCCATCATAAACACCAAAGAATGATGTTGTATCATCCAAATCAGTTAGTGCTGCATGCTGAGTAATAAAGGTTAGTTTGTCAGTACACAGAAATAAATATGTCCCAAGGCACTAAAATAGAAGGCATGAAAAGAAGTGTCATCCTTGGAGAATCTCCATAATAAAATGAGAATTTGCAGTAGTAAGACTGTATTGCAAGAGCTTTCTCAATAAACAGAACTTGAAAGCATGCACACTTTTTCACGCACTTCAACCACTGGTGTTTCTATATCTTTAAAAGCCGTCCCAAAATTTCCAACTTATGATAACACAAAGAGTAACAAATGATTCAAATCACATGGCATAGATGTAACAGACCATGTCCTTCGGTTGTTAAATTCCTAAGAAATCATTGTAGGGATCAATCTATTAACAATTAACGACTATGGAAAATAGGAGAAAACTGTCCTATTGATTAAGGGAACCTTAAAACTTTCCCTTGGCAACAGATTATTGTTATGCAAGATAGCCTCAGTCCCAAACTACTTAAGTTGGAATTGAAATCCTTTTCCTCCATTTCTGTGCTTTGGACAAGGGTGGTGATAGTCAAAACTAACTAACTCATCATATTAATAGTTGCAGAGATAGAGAAAAAAAGCTAGCTTTATCATAGTGAGAGGATGAGTTATATCATACAACCCTGTGTATCTAATTTCCAAACAATGTCCTTATCATAATTGAGAATCCAACAAATAATACACCAACACTGATACTAAGAAAGTTAAATGTACAATGACTTAATTGCTTACAACATTCAAAGATATCAAAAGTAGAACTAATTACTCACTGCGTCTTCCATGGATGCACGCCAACCTTGCATAGAAGACAAACCAAATCTTAGCCTATCATTCTCACCATCCTCTGAAAATTTCTCAGTTTTCGGAGAGCTGAGGTATATGCCCATTTCTATCTGAAACAGAAGAGAAATACCCAGCAGAAAATCAGAGTAATTCACAACAAAGGACTCCAACAAGCTCTTATAACAGAAGTAACATATCAAATCCAAAAGCACTACTATCCACAACCAGCTTGACCATGATAACATTAGTGTTTGATGCAAATAAGCTGGCATCATCTCAGCGAAACAAAAATATGGTCTTACTAGTTGAACTTCTTAACGCTTGTCAATCGGGAGAAACTAAAAATAGTTTGTTATACCTCAGTTTAATTCAGATTAATAACATTCCAGTCATCAGGAAACCATATGAACAATTTGATGTGAAGATGAAATGATCAGAAGAAATAAGAGGAGTTAATCATACACAAAGCATCACTGCTATGGATAGAAAGAACTAGTAATCAAGATTCATAAACTTACTTGTGGAGTAAGTACAGAAATATGGAAAGAGCATAAAATGATACAAGTGAAGACAGATAGGAGAAGAGTGGGGTGAGGGGGGCGCAGAGGCAGTAATATCAGAATATTACATAGACTCAAGATGCCTGAATCAAGACAGGCATCCAAAAGAGCCGTAGGGAAGATTTTATAAGGCAAGAGACAGGAAAGGCATCAGATGCAACTTTGGAAAGGCCACCATAAGTTTTGCATTACCATAACAAGCCCGTTAAGATAAAATTGGGCAAGCATTTCTACAGACGACACTTGCAAAGGAGAGAGTTATTAGCTTATATATCCTATGGCAAGAAATTTAACATCAGATTTACCCTACCCAAGTAAAATTCTCAAAGGTTCAATTTTCCAACATGCTTTCTTTAGATGACCAACTATGTGCGGCCGCCCAATTGGGCCACAGGTAATCTCAGAATATTACATAGAGTCAAGATGCCTGAATCAAGACAGGCATCCAAAAGAGCAGTAGGGAAGATTTCATAAGGCAAGAGACAGGAAGGGCATCAGATGCAACTTTGGAAAGGTCATCATAAGTTTTACATTACCACAAGAAGCCCGTTAAGATAAAATTGGGCTAGCATTTCTACAGACGACACTTGCAAAGGAGCGAGTTATTTGCTTAAATATCCTATGGCAAGAAATTTAACATCAGATTTACCCGACCGAAGCAAAATTGTCAAAGCTTCAATTTTCCTATATGCTTTCTTTAGATGACCAACAAAAAAAGAGAAACAGGGGAGAAAAAAATTACCTGTGGCCCAATTGGGCGTCCGCAAACAGTTGGAAGGTCAGGAGGGAAGAGAGAGAACAAGAACCCGAATGGTCTTTAAACACGAACCGCTTAGGGAAACTAACAAAGACTCCATCAGAACTTGATAAATCCAAGAAGAAAAGGGAAGATTGACTGAGAGAAACAAGGAAGAACCAGAACCAGAACCAGATACTTGAAATGAAGAGAAGTAAAGAGAGAAACTTCGAGGTATGACTCATACAAAGGAGTTGGTCCAATGAATCATGCTAAAGGCCTTACCTTTGATCCTTCGTCTATCTAGGATTCTCTCTCTTTCCTTCTCTGCGATGATTGCTTAGAATGGAAATGTGGGTAGGCGGCTCTTGTTTAACTGTTGCAGTTTCTACTGTTCGTGTATTTTTGTTTTCCAACAACAATGATTAATAAAATTTTCTTTTTTTTTTACGCGAAATATTTTAGACGGATTTTATTTTCTTTTTTTTTTCGCGAAATATTTTAGACGAATTTTAATTATAATAATATACTTTTACGCTATTTATATTCAGATTAATTTTTATTGGAGTCGGATAGGTCTTTTGTTAAAAATAAAACTCTGATTTCAAATTTTAAACTACTACATACATAGAAAAAAAGTTCGAATCTACGATCTTACTTAAATAAGGAGAACCCTTACCAGTTCGCCTTACTTGGGTTAATAATAAGATACTTGGGTTAATAATAAGAGTTCATTTGGCTTAACATTTTTTGTTAAGTAAGAAACCGTTAAGTTAACCATCTTCAGTCATCTATTTTATTGCCGAATAATGAGTCGTTGGCACTAGCAAGTGACCTTGGACGCCAACCGCTTTACTTTACATGTCATTGATCTTTTTTATTTTTATTTTTATTTTACAATTAAGAAAAAATTTGTTTTTAAATTTATTTCGAAAACAACTTCTTTATTATAAGAGTAACGCTGCGTATTATCAGATCTCTTCAAACTCTGTTTTATTACGGAATTTTAGATTGAATGTAACGATAATGATGAAAAATTTTGTTTTTAAGTTTTCTATTTTAGTTTTCAATATTTATGAAAAATGATAAAAAGTAATTTTAGTTTTATTTTTTATCTTTTTTCTTGTAGTTTGATTTTTTATCAACTAAATATATAAATAATTTAATTATTTAAATTAATAATCATATTAATCATCTGCAGATAACTCCATTCAAACTTCTGTCTTGGATAGTAACGTGTATAGATAGATATAAAGCAGATCAATTATTTATGTCGTAGGGTCCAAGTTTAGGCTATTAATTTTGTATGTTTAAGACATGCCAAACATTGCTATCACGCCAACAAATAGAGAGAGACCGTACATGATAAATTTTGATGCATGAACTTAAATTTAGTCATTTTTAATAAATGGACTTATAGGTTATGTTTAGGTTTAAATTGACTTTAAATTTAATTATTCTAAATAAAATAATATCATTTTTATTTAAAAAAGTTTAGTCTCAGGTAAGATTGAAATTAGACAGTCCAAACTTAAATTTAATTAAAATAATAAATTATTTTATATTTTTAATTTTAAAAAATTATACCTAGTCACGTCATACCTAATCATGTCATACACTTAAGAAATAAAGCAAAGTATATATATTTATGATAAATCAAATTAAAATTTAATTAAAAATGACATTTGATGAAATAAATTTATTAAAGAGAAGTAAGTAGGTCGGGACTAACTGCAGGAAGGATATTTGTCGAGGGTCCACTCTTATAAAAAATAAAATAGGATAAATTTTTAATTTTTATAGAAAACACAGCATATTTAATTCTTCGGTTGATCTCTTTAATAATGAAAATATGATTTAAAATTTTTACATAAAAAATCCTTTTTTACTATTTTTTTAATCTTAGTTGGCTAATATTATTAATTGACTGATTTTTAAAAAAGGAAAATAAATTTATAATCCTTGGAGAATGATCATAGTGTCAAAGCATGACATTTCTATTCCAAAATTCGCACAAGTCATTATAATATTGACTTGAAAACTACGGATACAAGACGCTTTCAAAATGCTAAAGAACACCTAATTCTTAGCTTTCCCCCTAATAATTGTATTAACGACTAACCATGCTTCTAATTGTATTTAAATTCATATCTTAATTCAACAAACGATTACATGATCGCATTTAGGAATAGAACACTTTAACAAAATTAAATAATACAAATTAGAACACTTTTTTTTTTCGGTCTCTGACTAGGGTATCTACCGGCGGACTCAGTGACTAATCCTTTCGCTAATTTGTAGGCACCTCACAAGGTGGGACAGCTGGTCCAAAAATTTAAGGCTGCTCCATACCTAAAGTCAAGGATCAAACCCAATGGAACGGATTCCGTTCCGTACCGGCCGGAACCGGTACGGTGATACTGGTACCGGGTGTAAATTCCGGCCGGTACCGGCCTTTTCCGGCTGGTACCGGCCGGTACCGCCGGTACCCGAAATATCGGGACCAATCCGCAAAAAATTTTAAACTTCAAGGACCATTTTGCAATAAATGAAAAAAAAACCCTAAAAATCTAACCCACCCAGACCCGACCCTTCGGCTCTCCCTCTCACCCATCTCAACTCTCACATTTCTCTCTTCTTCGTTCTCTCCCTCTCACATAGCCGCCGCTCCCTTGCCGCCTGCCAGTGCCTCCCTCGCCGTCGCCGCTCGTCAGTCGTCACTCTCGCTGGCCCTCGCCTCCTCTTCTGCTCTGTCTTGGTCCTCTTGGAGTCGTGGAGTCGTCTTCTTCAACGCCCGAAGCCATCGCCGCCCGAAGCCGTTGCCGCCTGCTCAGATCCACCGCCTGGCGTCCACCGCACACCGTTGCGTCGCCGCCTTCA
>JAOTIZ010000008.1:15087133-15102353 GCA_027123425.1 Erythroxylum panamense | reverse complement strand
CATTCATTACATCACTTCTTTATACTCAAACAATTTTTTTCCTAAATGAGTAAATTCAATACCAAATATTAAAAATATATTACCACTTCACAAATATTAATAATGTATCAATTAATGATTTAAGTTTTTACAATTTTACAAAATTTGATTATCAATTTTTCAATTTTACATTTGATTATCAATTTTACATTTGATTATTAATTTTACATTTAGGTTTAAATGTTAATTACCAACTTTCAATTTTTACAATTAGCTGTGCATAATACATAATTAATTAATTACATACTAACCCTATTTTACAATTCCATTTTCAATTTCAATTCTAATTTTCATATCAGAAATTCATAACAAAATAACAAATCCTCACGGTATTCAATCCAACAATTTCAACTTCAATAATTCCATTCCAAAATCAAATTCAAACCAATTTACTTTACATACACATAAATCTACCGTAAGCAATTTCATTTCAAAATAATTCCAAAACAAAACAATCATTAATCCATTCTAAAACCGTGACAACAACTTCAACCTCCACCCACTGACAGCTAAGCCAACTCCCAAATTCATCAACACAATTATACAAATCTAAATCCAATTCAATCCAAATCAAAAAAAAAATTGTAATTTACGTTTACGGTTTACCAGTAATTTTTGGAAACACCAAACAACATGGAAGAGGATAGATCAACATAAACATAATCAACAGACCCCAAAAAAATTTTGAAACCGTCGGGTCTTCGCTCTTCGAGTTGTGGCTTCAATTTTTCGGGTTGTCCACCTTCACAGATGCGTCGGGGAGTCAGTGACTCAGTGGTGCGGTGACGACGTGTTGTGGACCTTGCGGTGTTACGGTGGATCTTCTGGGGACGCCAAATGCAAACCCAGATCGTGACTCCGAGGACGATGAGGCGATGAAGAGAGTGATACAAGCGCTAGGGAGGGCTGGAGGAGACAACCGGAGAAGAGAGCAAGCGGCGGCGGTAATGAGATGACCCAGACGACAGCGAGAGAGGTGAGAGCGAGAGAGACTGTGAGAGAGTAAGAGAGAGAGGGTGACAATTGAGAGAGAGGTAGCAGTAATCGGGGGTCGGGGGGTAGGTTAGGCTTTAGGTTAAAAAAATTTTAAATTTGCAAAAAGGTCTTCGGACTTTTTAAATTTTCCAGATCCGACCAGTATTTTCTGGTATGCGAAAAACTCTGGTACTGGTTGGTATTTTTGGTCGGTACCGAGGTTAGGTTCCACCGTACTATTATCCGGCTGGTACCGGCCGGTACGATACGGATCTCAAAACCTTGGATTGTACACTAAGATCCAATTGATTCTTTTTTCTTTTGATTGATTTCTCTTAATTAATTACAAGTTAATTTCTGATCATTTTTGGACTAAAATTACATTGTAGTTTGAATTAAACTTAGTCTAATCATCTAGTTTAGTCCAATTCTCTAACCATTGCTATTTAGTGACTGCATGTATTTAATTTTTTTGATTACATTATCTAAGTTAAGTACTAGCCAATTTCTGCCTGATTTCTATACCAATTCACTATGTAATTTGGTTCAAACTCAGTTTGATAACCTAGTCTAGTCTAATTATTTGAATATTAATACTCAGTGGCTACATTAATTCCTTTTTATTGATTTCTTTCTCCCAATTTGACTATTTTCTATATAGGTTCTAGACCAGAACACTATGGTGTTTGAGTTGACCTCAACCAACCTCTCAATTTGGTCTAATTTATTATTTTTTGTTAATTTTTCTTGATTAATTATTGATTAATTTTTACTAGTTTACAAACCAAATTACTATTCAATTTCGGTTGAACTTAGTAAGATTATCCAGTTTAGTTTAGTTCTCTTGACATGATATTGCATCGGTTCCTTTTCATTTGGTTATTATTTCTTAGTTAATCACTAGTTCTCTTAAACTATTGCATAGTTTGGGTTGAGCTTAGTTCGACCACATGGTATGGTCTAATTCTCTAAATATTGATATTTACTAGATACATTAATTCATTTTCTCTTTTTCTTCTTTTCACAAATTTCTAAGTATTTTCTAGAACATAACATTGTGTAATTCATGTGGAACTTAACCTAACTTCCTAATATGATCCAATTAATTGTGTTTCTTTCTATTTTCGATTACCTATTAGCCAATTTTTAACTAGTTTTGGACTAAATTAATGTGCAGTTTGTGTTGAACTCAATATGATTATCTAGTATAGCCCATTTCTTTGAACATTGGTATTTAATGACCACATTAATTATATTTATTTTACTTGCTTTTTTGTTAATTACTAATTAGCTTGACCACCTTATTTAGTTTGATTCTCTAGACAATGGTACTTAATGGTTGCATTAATTCCTTTTCTTTTATTTTCTTTATCTTGATTAATTAACTTTTTAGTTTGTGAGTAGTTTATAAACTAGACCACAATATGGTTTAAATTGAACTAAACTCAACTGCTTAATTTGGTCTAATTGATCTTTTTGGATAGATTTCTCTTAATTAATTTATGTTTGATTTCAGACTATTCTTAGACCAAATTATTTTTTAATTTAAGGTGAACTTAGTTTGACTAGATACTATAGTTCAATTGTTTGAATATTATTATTGAGTAATTAAATTTATTCCTTTTCTTTTAGTTTCTCTCACTAAGTGATTTCTAAATAGTTTATGCACCAAATGATGATATATTTTGGGTTAAACTCAACTTGATCACCTAGTTTAGTTTAATTTTTTTAAAAATGGTATTTATTCTATTAATTCCTTTTCTCTTTGTTTCTTTCTCTCAATTAATTATTGACCAATTTTTGTGTAAGTTCTATTATAAGTCTTAGTAGTTTATCTAAATGTCTGTTTAATCTAGTTGACTTATACTAGGTTAAATACTAGTTGATGTCTCACTAGTTTTGAGACCAAAATATTGTTCAATTTTTTGTTAAACTCAATATAACCATCCAACCTTGTCTAGTTATCTAAATATTGGTATCTAATGACTCCTTTGATTCTTTTTTCTTTTGATTGTTTTTCTTGGTTACTTACTAATATATTTTTTTACTAATTTTAAAACATGCCAATATCTTATTTAAGTTGAATTCAATTTAACCACCTAGTTCAATTTGATTGTTTGCATTATGGTAATTTGGGTTGAACTCAACCTGATAGCCCAATATGACCCAATTGGTTATTTCACTTTTGGTTGATTTCTCTCGATTAATTACTTATTGATTTCTTACTAGTTTTTGAACCATAATTCAATCCAACCAAACAATTTGGCCTAGTTCTCTAAACATTAATATTTAATGTCTAAATTTATTTATTTTCTTTTGGTTACTTTTTCTTTGTTAATTACTAGCCAATTTATGACTAGTTCCGAATCAAACCACTATCTATTTGAAGTTTGATTGAGTATTTTTTTTTGATACAACGATTGCGCTCAGCACATATTATTGATATCCATAGTTAAAACGTCATACAGAAAAAAAGGAGGGCATACCCCTAATCTAAACCAGGCATAGAATTAACTGCCCTAGCAATCGTATGAGCAACTTGATTCGCTGATTTTCTAACAAACACATATGAGGTAAGTGGGAGCTCCTTAAGCAGAGCTTTACAATCCTGAATGATCATAGAAAAATATGAAGAGAAATCAAGCGTGGATTGCAAAAACTGAGTGACTACCTGACAATCCGTTTCCACGCAAATCGGAAAGAAGGATAAGGTTTTTATCCAACTTAACGCTTCCTGAAAACAAAGGGCTTCCCCAACTAATGGATCTCGCCAACCTAGTATCGTCATGACTTTCCTAACACAATTGTCCCCCTGGGAGTTTCAGATTATCATACCAATGCCGTAGAAACCATTATCCAATAAAGCCACATCAATATTATATTTAAATTGATTTGGTTCTGGAGCCACCCAAGAGACTTGAGAACGTTGATTTAGTGGTTTGTGTGGACCATTGGATGCTTTTGTTGCCTTCCACTTAGAGAGAGTTGTCCTTGTTCGACCTATAATAAACTGATGAGAGTGAATACGTGATGTCCATACTACTTTGTTGCAATATGTCCATAAACTCCAGATTATCAAAAAGACCTCCTCCTGTTGGGAATGCGAAAAAGATGAGACCACTCTCGAAAGCCATTCCTGTAAAGAGGAGATAGTGTTCCAACCCACAGTAGAGAGAAGCCAAACAGACTGTGCAAAGTCACAATAATAAAATACGTGTTGTGACGTTTCCATAGTCTTACCACAGATAGGTCAAGTGTCATCCACAGTTACGTGTCATCCTCTTTAAGTGGCTCTGCATGGAAGAATATTACGTAAAATGCGCCATATAAGGATCTGTACTTTACCTAGAACTTGAATCTGCCAGATTCTTTCCCATGGAAAGCCAGTAACATGAAAATTCTCATTGGCCATTTCTGTGCTAAGTCTATACCCTTCTTTGACTTGGTAGTCACCATGTCGATTTTTAATCCAAACCCAATCATCTGAAATAGATGAGAGTCCCAACGGAATCTGTAGAAACCCAATCGATTTATTGAGTATGATCACCTACTTTCACCTGATTCTCTAAGCATTGGTATTCATTAGTTGTATTAATTCCTTTTGCTTACATTAATTCCTTTCTCTTAGTTTCTTTTTGTTAGTTCATTATTGGTAAATTTCTAAGTGGTTCCTAAACTAAACCATTTTTGTAATTTGGGTTAAACTCAACCAGATTACCAAATTTGGTCAAATTGATTATTATTATTTTGATTGATTTCTTTTGATTAATGACGTATTGATTTCTCACTAGTTTTCATAACAAACTAGTTTATGTTGAACTTAGCCCGACTATTCTATCTAGGTCATTTCTCTTAACATTGTTATTTATTGAATGTATTAGTTCTTCTTAATTACCTTTTCTTAGTTAATTACTAGTCAATTTGTGACTAGTTTTCGAACCAAACTAGTGTGCAATTATGGTCAAACTCAAGTTGACCATTTAGTTTAGTTTGATTATCTGAAAAATGGTATTCAATGGTTAAATTACTTCATTTTTTCTTAACTCCTTTCTTTTGATTAATATTGAACAATTTCTAAGAACTTTCGAGACCAGACCACTTTGTATTTTGGGTTGAGTTGAACCTAACCTCTATTCCTCCAACTAATTCTTTTTCTTTAGGTTAATTATTCACCAATTTTTAACTAGCTTACAAACCAAATTACTATACAATTTAGATTAAAGTCGATTTGACCATCTATTTCAGTAAATTTTGTTAAACATTAATATTCAATGACTCCATTTATTCTTTTGCTTTTGCTTTTTGTGGTTGATCTATGCAATTTATGGCTATTTTCTAGATCAAACTACTATGTAGTTTAGGTTAAACTTAATTTGACCACCTAGTCTAGTTCGATTCTCTGAATAGTGGTATTCATTAGTTTCTTTCTCTTAGTTAACTATTACTAAATTTCAGTAGTTTTTAAATCATAATATTGTTTGGTCAGGGTTGAACTCAACCCGCCTGCCAAATTTTATCTTTATTTTTATCTTTTAATTGATTTCTGTTGATTATTTATTGATTGAGTTGTAACTAGTTTTTGAACCAAATTATTTTATAGTATGTCAATCTAATCTTCCAATTTTGGCTAAGTTGTATGAGAATTGGTACTTTGTAAGTATATTAATTCCTTTTCTTTTAGTTGCTTTTTCTTGCTTAATTCTAGCTAATTTTTGAATAGTTTTTGGACCAAACTATTTAGTTAGGTTTAATTCAATTCTCAGTTGCAAAAGTAATTCCTTTCTTTCGGTTTCTTTCTCTCAATTAATTATTGACCAATTCCTGGGTAATTTCCAGACTAGGACACTATGCGTTTCAAGTTGAACTTGATCTGAACACCCTATTTGGTCTAATTAATTATTTTGATTTTGATTTATTTATTTATTTCAATTAATTATTGATAAATTTATAACTAGTTTTCAAACTATATTATTTTGCAGTTTAGGTTCATCTTAGTTCAATCATCAAGTTTGGTTTAGTTCTCTAAAATATTAGTATTTAATGTTTGCAATTATTCGTTTCTATTTTGGTTACTTTTTCTTGTTAATTACTCATCAATTTCTAACTACTTAGTAGACCAAACCATTGTGAAGTTTGGGGTTAACTGAGTTCCACCTCCTAGTTTGGTCTGATTATATGAATAATATTATTCAATGTTTACATTAATTTCTTTTGTCTTGGTTTCTTTCTCAATATCAATTATTGACCAATTTCTGAATAGTATCTAGACTATACCACTATATGGTTTAATATGACCACAACTCAAGTACCTAATTTGGTTTAATTGATTCTTTTTATTTTGGTTAATTTCTCTTAGTTAATTACCGATTGATTTCTAACTAATTTATGACCAAATTATTGTAAAATTTGTGTTGAACTCAATTTGACCATTTAGTGTAGCCTAATTTTTTGGACATTTCTGTAACTCGAATCTACGATCTTGTGGTCACAAATGAATAACTTTACCAGTTATTTCAAGGTTCTCCTCATAGTTTGATTATCTGAATAGTGGTATTTAGTGCTTGCATTACTTAATTTCTCTTAGTTCTCTCTCTTAGTTAATTATTGACCAACTTTTGAATAATTTCTAGAACCGATAATTCAAGTTAAACTCCCATAAATTTGATCTAATTAATTCTTTTTCTTTTGATTGATTCTCTTAATTAATTATTAGATGATTTCTTACTAGTTTTCAAATTAAATTGTTGTGTGTTTTTTGTTTGAATTAATCCAACCATTCAATTATTTGATTGCTTTATTTTAGTGAGTGCATTGACTCTTTTTCTTTTGATTAATTGTTAAATATGATCACACAATCTAATCTATTTTCCTTAATATTGATATTTAGAAAGCTGGGACAAAAGAAAAACCTTTTACATTCCATTATAAAGAAGATAGTATACTTAGGATTTCTCAAACTATTTATTAAAAGATGTGGTTGGACTTTTACTATTATTAAAATGTGGTTCAATCCGTTGGAAGTTCTACAATAATTAAGTCTCCTCTACACTGAGCTACAAGGGGTGATCATATTTATCTATACTTTGTGATAACTATTTCTACTTTTGAACAGATGGAAAGGTGAAAAGACATGATTTTAGTACCCAAAATATGGCCAATGAATTTATGAATCATCCAAGTAAAAGAAGAAATACATCTCCTTTTGTCAAAAAGAATACAACAAAACAGTTTCCTTTGGAGCCAACTTTTTATTGGTTGAACAATAAACTGTTGGATCTCCAGGAGGACAGGGGAAGGGGACATCATTTCCTTTCTGTAAACTCGTTCTAGCTCATAAAGCTTTCTTTCCTTGGAACCCCACCAACTTGTCAAATTTCAGTCTCAACTAGTTAAGACAAGGAATTCTGCATAATGCAAAAATGTTGAGCAGATGGTCTTGTCAGAGCTTACATCTCATCCATCTTGCTTACCAGAGAAACCAATTCAATGTTTTCAATTGCTTGAGTTTCAGTTCCCTCTTTTGACCCCGAGATTTCAGTTGGTAGTAAAGTAGCATTTTGATCAGCATTTGGAACAAGACATAGCAGACAAAGTGGAGTGAGTCTCAGTAAGTTACGGATCAAGATGGTCAGCCAGAGGTTATTAAAATTTACTCGGGTGACATGAAGTAAATGAAGAAGGAGGCCTCCAAGCCATGAAGATGAAAAATGTCCAAGGTTCTCAATTGACATGAGCAAAGCGAAGAAAGTGCCTTCAATGCCAGGGGGACAAAGCTTGGAACAGAGTACAAGAAGAGGCATCCACTTGAGCCGTCCAATTACATGAGAGAAACTTGCATCAAACACAGCGAAGAAATAGTCCGGTATTCCAAGTCTCAAGTTCAGTCGCAACACCATCACCAAATCCAGCATCCCTGTTAAACCAAATAGAAATTGAGTCCAAAAAAGCAGGTCTCTGAAGGGATGATTTTTCAGAACATTCTGATACAGTAATGCCCCCAAGAATGATCCGGCTGCAGCAAACGAGGAAATGAAACCAATGGTCTCCTGCACAAACCATCCGTACACAATATTGTTAACACAAATTGTATTGTTATGGTCAATGCTCTTCGCTAACAAGCTTCATGAACAAAAGAGTATCAGTCCCAAGAACATAGAGAATATCCGGTCATTCTACACTAAAAACGGTTGCTTCAAACTTCTGCAGTATAGTACATTCCTTGTGAATCTGAAGAAAATAATGGATAGAATGATATCTAAGACAGAATCATATACCTGGGAAAAGGACGGACCCTCCTTTGAATCCGTATACCAGTAGAACAACCCTTCGTGGATATTCAAACTTACACTGATAGATAAGTAAATATATAAACATGGTCTCCAAACCTCTGGAAATTTCAATGTTTTCCACATAGCCTTTCCAGCATCAACAATATTCTGGTGTACCTGAGCAAAAGATGGATTGATTTCGAGTTTGAAAGTGGAAATATCAAATTCAAGAAGAAAAGAAAGAATACCTCTCTACGAACAGAATTCTGGGTGTTGGATTCACTGAGCGTCATTCCTACCAGAGATACCAGTCCAGCTGGGATTGCCAGCAAGCCTAAGACCCCCTAAAACAGAAGAAGAATTAAGCCTGTAACACATAAGAATAAACTTCTGCCTAAAATGGAAAGATTGAGATAACATGATAATAGTGGCAAGCTAACAAACGCTCAACCTTAGGACCTAGTAGGTGAACAAAAACACCACTCAGAGAGTATCCCAGTAATGCTCCAATTGAGGAACTGAAACTACACAAACTTTGCAGGTCAGCCGCCAGTGCAGGATGGGTATTACTGTTCTCTGCTACACAGGCATCTATAGTCACGTCTGCAATGGCTACATACATACTTTGAGTCGTCAATAAAACCACTGCAAATAGAAGTTGGACCTTGTCATGCAAAGCCAATACGAGTGTTGAGAACACTCCCACAAGTCCTGAAATAGACAAGATATTCTGCCAATCACTCTCAGGGACAGATATTCTGCCAAGCATTCTCTAGACGAGATACAGTTTTGAAAGCTAAAAGATTCACTACATTGAAAATGGTAAGTATTCTCTTCAAATCCAAAGTGGAAACAGTAACAGTTAGGGGCAAAGGACCACACAAATGTTACACATTTGCACATTTAAGTCCTTTGCTTGCTAATTATCCCGGAGACACAAGCAATGGCCGAGCTTAAATACTTTTGTGATGGTGAACTCAAAGACGAGAAAAATGGCCGATCATCATCAGAAGAGAATAGAGATTATGATTTATGATAAGGCAGAGACAAACTTGAAAGAGAGATTAATGTCCTCAAACTTAAGCACCAAATAATATTGTTACTCCAGCAGATTGATACATTTTCTCCCTAAATTAATAAAGCAATGCCATGGACAGCCCTGAATTGAGATCTGGACTTCTTGAGATATTATACATAAGAGGTATGGATTTCATTCTTACAATCCGTACAAATGTATGACATGTAAGTACATTCGAAACTTCTCCCTTTTCATTTCCAACAATCTCAAAGAAACAGCAAGCGACTGTAACCATTGTACTCGGATTCGATATTCATCGCCTTCTTTCTCCACTGCCATATAACCACCAAAACCTATATTTCCTTATTTGAGCTGGAAACCCCTCCTGCATTTTCCCAGAAGCTTAAGATGCCAATTGGTTTTGATAGAAAGCTTAATGATCACTATGTCATCCACTGTCCGCGCTCAGCTATTTTTTGATTCACATCATTTCTAAACTTCAAGACTAGTTTATCCAAAATAAGTACCAAATGTAAGCAATCCAGAAACGTCCTCAACAACTTTCACTACTTGCAAGTCAACTCTCAACTCTCAATTACAACGCATACAATTGACTCATTTTGGGGTCTAAAACTCCCACTGATTATCAAACGAAAACAAAGGCCTGATCCAACTATCAATCTGGCACAAAAGAAATATGTAGATGGAGTTAAGCTTTATATGAAACCCTAAAAGGAACCCATGTTTTCAGCTTTGAAGAGCACAAGCGAACATGAAAAGATCATATAGCAATTGCAAACCAAAAAAGAACAAACGACAAGAATTGAACAAGATCTTCTGGGGAATATAGAAAACAGATCTTGACATAAATTGACGTGATAAATAATGGGGAAGAAATAAAACTGGGAACAGCAAATTATATGCATAAGATTACCACTTAAAACGAAATAAGGCCGCCTACGATACCCCAGAATGGGAAAAACATCTGTGAGGAGACCCCACAAAGGTTTAACAAGCCAAGGAATAAATATGATCCCTTGATAAATCTGGGACTCCGATGGCTGAACCTTCTGAACATCTTTCATGTAATACTCCGTCCCAACGCGAAATAAAGCTCCACCCATCCCCTGACTTATTCCATACACAACAACTACTGCAAACACATAGCTCCAATGTGTCTCAGTGGCAAGCATTTTCAGCCAATGGAATGGAGCCAATATACAGTCATAGAATCGTCCTCTTTCGGATTCATGGTCCTCCTCAGCCTCTTCATTAGACGGCCGCAGGCTCTCAGTCTCCGACATGACTCTCGCTTTCAATCCTAATACATTAGCTGGAAAGACATGGTCTTTGCTGTAGAAAATTTGACCTCCAACACAAGTTTGTTTGCCAACCAAAAGTGGTAGGACGAAGAAGTTTTAAAGAATAAGTTCTCCGCGCAACGTTGTCATGGCACCTTTTCTCAAATGGCTGAATCCGTTCAATGTAGACGCCTGCCGGTAAACGTAAGACTTGTTAACAGGAAATTGAAAATGTGTGGATGGCTTGGAGTCCCCTTCTCAAAAGTTGGACCTCGTGGCTAAAACCAAAAAAAAAATGGAAATTGAAAACAAAACAACCCTCGAGAACTGCAAGTAGTTCAATGGGACTGTACTGGGGATGGTATTAACTGACTCTCCACTACCATAATCATCTTTGAATGTCAAAAACGAATCTTTTAAGGTCAGGTGGGTAGGCTGCTTAAGTCAGCTAATCCAGCTATGCAGTCGAGAATTAACTTGTAATAGATACTTAAAATCTTGTTTCTACGTATATAAAATGTTCCGTTACATCCAAGTTGACATGTTATAATCACACGTTCCAAGATCCTATTGGTTCCAAAGTTTGAAAACCTTAAGTTATGTCCGAAAGCTGATTGAAGAGAGAGAAGAAGCTGACTAGTCTTCGTCCAAGTTCATTAATTGACGTAAAAGAGCGGGAGAAGAGTAATGGTAATGCTACCAGCAAGTCAACAAGAACAACAGTATATAGCTTGGTAGGAAGTAGAGAATGATCACATAAGAGATAGATGAATTATGTCTTCATATTTTTGGCCAATTTTTAAGAAGTAATGAATGAATTGCCTAAAAATATGACTATGTTATTATAACATCCAAGTATAATTACCATAAACAAACATTATTTTATTAATAAACACATAACAATAAAGAAAGGAAAAAATAGACAAAATCGATAATTTAACCAATAGCCTTAACAGAAGTATGATTTGTTCTTGGATTACTTAGTAATCATTAAAAGTATGATATGTTCTTGGATTTCTTAGTAAAGATTAATTTCTATAATCATATGTGAAAACCCTAGACCATTTAACCTTAGGAATTTTGTATTGGTTACCATTTCCCCTACACAGGAATTCCTTAAGCTTCCTATTGATTGCTTTTAACACACCTTGAGGTAGTGCAAGGTGATTGAGCCAGTTGGTTGCTAGATTGCTTAACATAGAGATCACTAATAAAATTACTCCTTCCTCCATAAGATAGGAACTTACTGTATCAATGATTGATCCTTTTGTTGACATCATCTATAATGGCATATAATCCATCGTATTTATTTTCTTTTGTGATATGGGAACACCTAGATATTTGATAGAAAGAGCAACATGCTTGAACCCAATTCTTTTACCTTAATTGTTGACATTAGAGGATAAATCAAAGGAGCTTTTAGTTTGATTCATTCTCAACCCAGAGACAACCAGGAACTTCTCTAAAGAGTTCAATAATAGATTGATTAAAGATGCTTTTAAACTTTACAAAAATTAATATATCATCAACATAAGAAAGCTTATAGGTTTTTGTACCCCAGCATTTATGGTAGTACTTGAAATTTGGCTTCTTTGAGATTTCCATTGAAATTATTGCAAAGATACCCTCCGCTTCAAGTACAAAAAGGGTCCCCTTGCCTTAAACCTCTACCCTTAATGAATTGCAAAAAAGGTTCTTCATTGACTAAAATAGCATAGGAAGGGGTTGAGATACACTCCATGATCCAAGTCCTAAACATTCTTAGAAATCCTGCTTCTTGTAGAATTTTGCTTAGGAACTTCCAGCTTATGGAATCATATTCTTTAGCAAGATCTATCTTTAGTGTGCAACTTTGTAGTGTTGGTTTTGAATTGTAAGATTTAAACAATTCCTGACACAGCAGAATATTGCTTCCTATATTCGTCATCATCATCATCATCACACCCAGTCTGAAGTCGGGCAGTGAAGTGGATCTACTGAGGTCTGATAGTACATAACCTTACTGTTATATAGTAGAGAGGCTGTTTCTGGTACATACACATGCAGATATGACAGGCAAATAGTGATGCAGGTTAACAGAAGAAATAAGTAAAAACTGGCACGTAGAATATTTAAGTAAATAGAATTACAATAAAAGACAATAAGGAGATACCTGATGGTTGACCAGATCTGCTAGTACCTTACACCTTATAAAGACTGGCTCCTTTTGTCGTTAGTCACGCTAAGAGCCTTCACTAAGCGACCTTGAGGAGATGACAATCCTACGGTTTTAGGCATCCATCGTGGGAATCTTTCCCTGGCCTGAAGTCTTGACCAAAAACTCACCACTCGCAAAGGTATAAAGGACATTGAGTTGTACTTCTTATGTGATAAGTATGAGGTGCGAGGATTCTAAAGAGTGTCGTTTACCTTATCCTATCGCTTCAGACTTTCCTAATTCTAGCAACTGCCTTAGTGAGGGTGAACTCTGTCATATCTTTCTTTATCACTTCCCTCCAGATCTTATAAGGCCGTCCTTTCCTCCTCTCGTAGCCATTAAGGTTTATTATCTCATAGCGTCGTATCAGAGTATTAGAGGGCATCTTGTGCACATGTTCAAATCACCTAAACGTTTTCTCTCTTAAGCCTTTTCTCTCTCAACTTGTCGACAATACTAGCCACCTGTAATACGTCTCTTACGACCTAATTTGGTACCTTATCTCTTATGGTAATGTCACACATCCACCTAAGCATACACATTTTTACTACCATCAACTGTCACATATTTCTACGTTTAGTAGGCCAATACTCTGCCTCATATAACATGGTTGGCCGAATCATCATTTTATAGAATTTCCCTTTGAGATTTACAGGGACCTTTTTATCGCGTAAAACACCTGATATACTCCGCCATTTAGTCCACTCTAATACGATGTAATATAACGTCATCGATATTACTATCTCTCTAAATAATAGATCCGAGGTATTTAAAACTTGATATCTGTGGTATGATGTTTGTGCTCCTTTGACCGTATCCAAATCCCTATACATATTCTAGTAAGGGCCTCCTTTAGCCGCTGAGATAGTCTTCTTTGCCTTCTGTTTTGTTAGTTTATATCTCACTCTATTAATTATCCACTCCTCCTTTGTTGCACTTATTAGTAGATCTTTAAAAGCTCTCTTTTTCACCTTTACTATCCCTTGGATCTCGTCTAACTACTACCAGGATTCCATCCACCCCCTCCCTATCTTTTAAAAACCACCTAGGAGTTTAATGACGTTCTCTCTCACTACGGGGGCTACTCCCTGTCACATCCGATTCGCATCCTCACTCACATCCCATGGTGCATTATTCCTATCCCGAGTCTTAAACTATTCCACCATGTCCCTTTTGAGTCTCTCCCATCTGATTTTGTGACATGGCCTGGTAAATAGTTGTGCTCTCCATCCTTTAATTCCTAGATCCAAAACTAACAATTAATGTTAGGTTAATAGGCATACGACCGGAAGTACTTTGCAATCCTTACACCATGATCTGACGCTTGTCCTGACAAGGAGATAATCAATTTGCATATTGGTTGTGCTACTGAAACGTCACCAAGTGCGCTTCATTTTTCTTAAAGAAGGAATTTATACTATTACTAACTCATATGTTATAGCCATGTCTAATAAATCCACCCCACTATCATTTCTAGTGTCGTATTCGAAGCCCCCATGAGTATCTGTATAATCGTCTGAGTCCGCCCCTATATGCCCATTAAAATCCCCCCTAAGATGATTTGCTCAGTATTAGAGATTTATAAAAGCACCCCCTCCAGCGTCTCCCAAAATGTACGTTTTTGTTGTCCGTCTGCGCTAGTTTGAGGTGCATACGCACATACTACATTGAGAACCACACTGCTTAAAATAATTTTTGCCACCATTATCCTATCGTTGACCCTTGTGATCCCCACTACTCTGTTTATAAGTCCCTTGTCTACTAAAATACTTACTCCATTCTGCTTCTGCGTACTTCCCGAGTACCATAATTTGAATCCCCTATCTCCTTTGCTTTAACTCCTACCTACTTAGTCTCCTAAATAGATGCTATTTGTATCATATACTTGTCTAAATTCTCTACCAATTCTAAGGACTGTCCCATGATGGTCCCCACGTTCCAAGAGCCTATCCTTATTACATCATCTTCGTCTTTATTCCTGTAAGTTGCGCGTACCAACTCGCTTGCACTGATTCCATTCGCGTGATCTAAAGGCATCCCTCCTAACCCGTGTCTCTTACATTTTCCGCACGTACTATCCTAAGAAATCCTTGAAAGCTGAAACTAATATAGCCCACTGCAAAAGGAAGTAAGAATAATATATAATAATAATCACAAATAATAATAATAATAATAATAGTAGTAGTAGTAGTAGTAGTAGTAGTAGTAGTAGTAGTAGTAGTAGTAGTAGTAGTAGTAGTAGCAGTAGTAGTAGTAGCAGTAGTAGCAGTAGTAGCAGTAGTAGCAGTAGCAGTAGGAGTAGTAGTAGGAGGAGTAGGAGTAGTAGTAGTAGTAGTAGTAGGAGGAGTAGTAGTAGTAGTAGTAGTAGTAGTAGTAGTAGTAGTAGTAGTAGTAGTAGTAGTAGTAGTAGTAGTAGTAGTAG
>JAOTIZ010000008.1:15066990-15085847 GCA_027123425.1 Erythroxylum panamense | reverse complement strand
CCAATACACCACAAACTTTTAAATAATTACGTCCTAATATATATATATACATGTATATATATATATATATATATATAATTATTTAATAATCTTGGGGGTGGGGGGGCCAGTGCACCATTGGCCCCCACCTACCTCCGTCCCTGCTCCAAAGATTGCTGCAGGGCGTAGCTCAGTTGGTTCCGGAGGGGCAGATTTGTGACAAGGTGCAAGGTTCGAATCCCACGGTTTGCAGTGTGGGAGCAACATTCTTGAGCCCCTAGTGGGCTTTGAGAGTGGGCTCCTTGTAGGCCTGTAAGTTGTTCACCTCCCCCTTAGCGGGCCGCTGAGTACCTAATTTACATCCTCCCAGTTGCTTCGTCGAGTCGGGGTGTGGGAGCCCTTTGGGTTGGGGATTCAACCTTTTGCGACAAGGTTATTGAGCTCCTTGGAAATTGTTGAAGCCATTGTGGATTGACTAGGCATCTATCTAGTTGTTTAATCTGGAACCAATCTCTAGTTTGCTTGTCGGTCTAAGTAAAAGTGTTCCTAAACCCTTTAAGGTTTGTTACTTTGTTAGTCCAGTATTCCTTAAGAGGTCTAGTAATTCTCTACATATCTATCCTGACCACTTACTACCCCTTATTGTCTCTTCATAGTTGAAGAAGCAATTGAAATCTCCCGTTAAGGACCAGGAGCCTCTCACGTTACTATGCATTATGTTAATTTCCTCCCATAGGCATTGTCTTTGGAAACCATGGTTTGAGGCAAAAATCACACACATCTCGATAGGTTTTTTGGTGCTGATCTCAATCAAATTACAGTGAAAAACTTAAGTCTGTTCAAGATCAATTAACTAGTTCGAAGTATAGATGAGGTAAAGGCTATTATTCTTCCCTAGTGATGTTTCTCATGATTTGTCAAAATTCTCCAACTTTTATCAACAAACCGGAGACTCTTTTCTACCAGATGGATTACTAAAATCTGGCTTTTTACTGATAAGAAGATCTTTAAAGCAAGCTGAGCATCAGTTTTATCATTCATCGATATATCTTTTCCGAAAGCATGTTCAAAAAACAAACTTTCATAATTTTCCAATTTGTATGAACATGCCAAGTTACTATTATTATATGGGGAGAACTTCTGAGAATGTTATTACAGTTACTATTATTATATGGGGAGAACTTCTGAGAATGTTATTACAGTGTATCCTGATGATGTTTGACAATCCTCACTTGTTCTGTGTTCCTTTTCATTCTTGTCAAGTTCAACTTATGGTAAATTATAATAAAATCCAGAACTTTGCTCAAAAAATGCAAGTGACCGAATGACAGACGCAAGGGATGGTAATAACATCGTAACAGTGGAATCCAATTTTATTGTTCACGATGACTGAATTGATACAGTCAAATAGAATGCTACCAAGACCTTGTAAGAGAATTAGTACAACCCGATATTGAGATGTTTTATGAAATCCAATATCACTTGGTTTTTTCCGTCTAAAAAAGTGGGAATGAAAAAACCTTTAGACTTTGGAAGCTTACCGTTGCCTTGCTCATAAGTGACAACTTGGAGAAAATTGACCTATGTACTTCCAAATGGTTGGTCTCCATCAATATGCAATTTAGTAGCCAGAAACGGATCATGGCTCAACCTTGATTGCAACAAAAGAATATAAGAATGTCCCCTCCTCCTTACCAATTGTCATGTTCCTGCATGTACACTCACATTGAGATTTCAGCTGACTTTTTCATTTTACTGGGTTCACAGCTGACTGATTGGAAAGTTCATTTTATATTTTGCCAACTCCTATCTAACTCCAGCAGCATCCATAATCAACAACCAGCCATTTGGAGAAGTGGATCCCTCCTTGTGGACTTCTGATGGATCTGGAAACTTCATTTTATATTTGCCAAATCCTATCTAACACCACAACCAGCTACTAAAATAAATCTTCCCCTCTTATGGACATTTGTATGCAGCTAAAATCATAACTCTCCTTGTAGTAAAAAGTTTACCGCGAATAGAATAACATATAGCATTCTGATGCTCTCACAATTTCTTCATCTACTTCTGTGATCCAAGCATCATCACATTTGTACCATTGGTTCCTTAAGCGCAGATATGTGACATAATGACCAGATTCCAGCCTACCAGAATGAGTGATCACGGCAAAAATCTCAAACTCTGCAGTATCTTTTTCATCACTATCAAAAGAAAACATTCTATTTCCAATCCTGCTGCTGATAATGGATGACGACAAATACGGGGTCATGTCTAAACTGAAAGGAAATGGCAAGTGCCAATCAATTTTTCTGGACAATTTTCTCACTGCAGAGTGCTCAAACCGTTTGATATGTAGTGACAACACCAATGGAAGTCGCCTTACAGACATTTGTTTCAAAGAGGCCCGCTTTTCTTTACAATTCTCACAGTAAAGCTTCTCGTCTGACCCCAACTTCTCTGGCATTGTAAAGAGATCCAAACAACCCAACAGAGTAGATCTTCTTGTGCTTTCCTTTGATGTGATAGACCTGTCGGCCAAGTTGACTGGCGTTGTGTTTAAGTCGAGTGAAATGTCAAGGAAAGGGTCATAAGTACTGGAAGTAAAGCCGCATGTCATGCAGATGAGATCTGATCTCAACATACCGGAGAAAACCCTATGAGCAATACATTGACAATCTTCATTATCTGCAGAAAAGAAGAGATGTGAAAGTTGAGCAAAGCTACCAACCAATCAATAAATGCCTTTCTTCCTTCAAGTCCAGGGTTCTCTGCATTTCAAAAGTCATTGTTCATATCATTAAAAAATATTTCCGCAGACACCTTAATTACCAAAATCTACAAACTATTCTAACATCTTTTTATGTATTCTAAGATTGTTCCTAATAAATTCACCCCAATAACAATTATGGAGAGTTTAGTCACCTTCCTACTTAAACTGAAAATTGTTTTGCCCTGTCTTCAGGGAACACGTAATGTTTTAGAAATTAAAAAATAAATCTAACAAATGAAACTTTTAACTCAGCACCATTCACATCTTGAGTTGTATTGAGGAATGATTTCCTTGATTGTGTGAGAGTAAGACTAGTATATCTGGGAAACTTGCATAATTTTTGAATTGGTTGCAAGTGTGTGGAGTAGAGAGAACTTTCCTTGTTACATTACCTTGATTTGAGCTTCCTTCCTTTCGATCTTTTTCATGAATCGCATCCAACACTGAAATGAAGAACTCGTGGGCATCTTGCTGCTCATAACTAGCTAGGTTTGTTGAATGACGCCAACAGCTTCATTCAGAGACAAATTTAATTATTTAGCAAAATATACCTTCACTATCTCTTCAAAACATACATTTACGACCGACAAAGAGATCTAGCACCACATATTGACTTAAATATACAGAAACGAGTCAGCCAATTGCTATAGCATTCAACTTCCATTTTCCGCCAACCAAACAGAAAAAGATGAATGTTCTTTCCAGAAATCCTTAACAAAAAACAAAGATCACATTTTTACAGAAACATTTTAATGAGGGAACTGGTCATAGCTTACAGATAGCCAATTGAAATATCATCTTAAGATGTAAGGGCAAATAGAGGAATCAAGCAAGTAAACTATAATTTGACATCCGGACTTCAATCAATCATCTAGGTGGCGACATTAAAGAAAGACGCATAAAGGCACACTGAAATTAAAGATTTGCATGGAGATTATGAGGCAAACCTGTAAAGAAACTGAGCTGGGTTATAAGGCGTACGATCCCCAGAAAACATAGACAAGACAATAGCATCCATATTACAAGTCAAGCATAAGCGATCCGATGATCTTTTTCCACAAGTTTCGCGATCATGCCGATCACTCAAGAAGTAATTCTTGAAAGGGGGCGCATGAACTAATGCTTGCAACACAGAATTCATGAAACAAGTATTACCCAGGTTATTCAACCCTCTCAATCCTGGTGGATAACACGACTTTGCCCTGCCATCCTTCGACAAAGCCAACTGTTCAATCTTTTTCAAATCCAAATCCACTGCTGAGTTCAATTTCCTCCTCTTGCTTGATCTCCTTGTATTATCTTCCAAGGTAAGTGTTTTACTTGGCATGTCCATGATGATTTTAGACACAACAACCCTATCAAAATCAGGATCATAGACCTGATCATTGCACGCAGAGCAATAAAGCTCTGATCTCTCAACATCAACAGCTATATCATGACTAATCTTGGACCGGGCATGCAATAGTATATGAGTCGAGCAAGAGAATGAAGAGCAAACCAAACAAAGAAAGATTCTACCCTGAGACCCATTACAAGAAATGCATCTGGCTATGAGATATTCACTCTTTTTAACGCTTGTTCTTCCATTTAGAGTGGCTCGCAGGAACTTTTGCAGGGATCGGTATCCATTTAAACCATGCTTGAGCTTGTAATCTTCAAGATGCTTGCAGGGCAATGGATTGGTGTAAAAAGCCGCAGTTCTTGTGGCCATGTAGACGGTGATTGGAAAAGAAAAAAGAAGATTAATTTGTCAAAGATAAAGTATCAATATCAGGAGGCAGCAATCCTTGTCACCTAGATGATGATAAAGATGCAATCTTTGGATATTAGCACTAAAAAAGTACAGAAATGGTCGAGTATCGGAAATGGGAATTGCTTAAACTAAAATCCCGTTAGAAAATTATTAATCTTGACAAAAGAGGTGAAAAGAAAGCAATGGTTTACGGTCGGTTGGAGATGAGAACATGACTTACTGGCCAAGACAAGAAGAACAAGAAGGTGTCATTTGGATGAATAGACCGACCCTTTGGGTTTCTCTACAACTGGGTTTTTGTACGAGGAAGCATCTGAACCCTCCATCTCGAGGAAACTTTGGGAAATTAAAGAAGCTTGGAAAGAGACAGCGATGAAAGGAAACTAACGAGCATTTGTGTTAGCAAAAAGTTAGTTACATGTGGCCATTACCAAACGGTAACGCTGGACCAAAATTGACTTTGGTTAACCATATTATCCTCTCCTGTATGATGTAGAACTGTATACACGATCTTACAGCATTGCAGTCAACGAATATCTAAAACAGACCTTTTGGCCGTCCTTCCAATCAGTAACTATCTTTTGCTGGAAAGTTAACGATGCCTTAAAAAATTGTTTCATTACTCTTAAATATTTATTTATTTAATTAATAGGATTTACAGAAATTGAATGGCAATAATACTATAATCGACTGAATGCCCAATGTGCATGTGGTTTGATTGGAAGCCCCGTAGGCTCCTACTCAATGAAAAAGGTATGACGCTCTTAAAAGATTATCACTATATCGGACATGCTTCTTACAGCCCACAAAGTATAGATACCCATAGTTGCCAACTGCCTAAGCAAGCACTTCTTTTCCTACAGCCCACAACAGTAGTAACGCCAGAAGCAACTTCGACAACGTTAAAGAGCTTTCAGCTGTTGAGTAATGAGCCACCGTAGTTGCTCCGCCGTGAACTCCATGGTTAAATGGGAATGTTGGTACAGTGTGAGAAAGATAGAGTCAATATGATCAGTGGCCGGTGACAAAGAATAACTTACCAGTTGGATAGCCCTCACCTAAGGCTGAGACACTGAGTTCGGTAAAACAAAACTCAAGAAAAAGAATGTGACTTTGATGTCAGTAAGCCTTTTTTGTTTACTCTCACCGCAAGACGCCAGGAACACGAACCAACCACTCTCTCTAGAGTAAGTAATAACCTTTGCTTTTGAAATTAAAACTAAGCATACTTAACATAGTTAGATTAACAATTGGCTCTTAAACTTGTATCGATATCATTTTCTAGTTTTATACAAAATAAAACAGTTTCAAAACTTTAATCTTGTGCATAAGTAACTTAAAAGACAGCTCCTGAAAAATGATTTAAGGAATAAATAAACCTTAAAAATATTCTAATTTGTTATCAATTATGGTTGAAAATTGGATTTCTATCCTTAATCAGATAAACCTTTTGTTATATTTCTAACAGTCTTTAAGAAGTTTTGTAAATAAAGTAAAAGAAAAGCACCACTTATCAAAATTTTATTTTCATATTTAAGATGGACAATTGCATAAAGAAGATACAAAAACTAGAAATGTCCCCAACTAGTTCCTTATACTATTGAATATAACTATAGGTTCAAATTACAAACGTTGAGGGTTACTACTAACTGCATCCTAAATTTTAAAAAAAAAATCTAACACTCAAATCTAGAGACACCTTTAGAAGAAGGATTTAACTTTCAAAAGAAAATTAGTGTTATAATCAGTTCAAAAAATAGAAAGTAGGTTCTAACCCGGTGTCCGTTATATATCAGTGTGATCACAATTCAAAAGCAGATTATAAAAAAACTAATACAAGCAAGCTAGGTCAAGACAAGCACCACTGACAAAATTAATAACGTTCAATAGAGGAAAAAACGGACGCAAGAATCTACTTCAAACTTCATGTTTAATTATCATTTAACAGAACCGAAAGGAAGGGAAAAAATATCATTATTCCACTAAATCAGACGAAAATACAAGAATCCCAAGCCTGTTTACCAAAGATGATCATACAGTGTTCACAAAATTCAAGACAGTATCTAAATAAGATGATTTGCAGGGTGGTCGGTTAAACACCTAATGATCTGGTGGGCACGGAAGGAATTTTAATTCAGGCGCTCCATTGAAGGTCTTTCATCCTAATCTTCTCAAGTAATAATTAGTGCAAAGGAATACCACCACCCGAATATTCAACCTCCTGAAAATTAAGATCACAATCATCAGAAAGAATCCTATGGAAGATGACATAGGTGATTAAACCTTCTCGTGAAGAAGATTGTTCTCCAAAAATTGATGTTCATGAAGGAAAAATGTAGGCAAAGACAAACTTTAAGGTTAGTGTGGAAGTATCTGAATGTCTTCAGAGCTAATGGATTTGTAGCTTGTTTAACAAGTGTGACCTATTTGAAGAATGTCATAATCTCCTAAGCAATAAAAGATAGTTTAGTTATCAGGAAGAATCAAATGACCTGAGCCGGGGGCAAGGATGAAACCCAGTCTGATGCATGCGTTGGAAGAAGCCCCAATGTATTGAGCTGCCAGAATTGAAGAAAATAGGGTAAGCAAAATTTAAAATGGATATGCTCAAATTTCTTCTATTATATTTAGTCTTCTGAAGGATAATCAATTTAAGAAAGATCAAGGAAGTGGATCTCACCTTCCAGATACCCAATGCTAAACCACCCAAATTTAGGGCAACAAAGAGTAACTTGGGCCCAAGAAGTTCTACCTTACTGTCTTTATAAGGCTCAAAAACTGCAGACAACAAACAGGGAGGCAAATGAAACTCTACATAGTGAAACTTCAGAAGCAGGGTAAGCAATCATGAGAAGCGTCAAACTACATGCAATGATGATATCCTATCCAAATTGTAATAAGGAAAGTTGGCAATTGAACAAGGCCATCTAAAAAATCAGAGGAGAATATTGAGTCGCATGTTATCTGCAAAAAATGTAACTCTTTATAGCAGCATACCAGATAAGACAACATATTGCCAAAGAGAGGCCATAACGATTAGTGCTGTTTTGGCATTTGGTTCAGGACAACTGTTTGATCAGAGCAATAAATGATTTCTGTTTAACGCATAAATAAGTATTCAATTCCACTAGCTGAGACAGAACAAAGTTTAATCAGTGTATATAACATCCTAAAGTGGGTTGGCATGAAAGACTCCACAAGTAACATTAAAATTCAAAGGAACTCTGTAGGACTGCATAAGTTGTCTTTCCATCAAATTCTCCCTCAGTCTCTTTGTAAAATAACTTACGAATACAACACAAAGTACAAAAGATACTCCGTTGCGCAATGTAAAGCAGTATGACTTGAAAGTTTGTAACAACATACCACTTCCAACTGCTCGAAGAGCATTTATAGGCTGCCAAAGAGCTGAAAAGGTAATCCCAATGCTAAATAGATGCACTGTATTACCAGCCATCCACATCATAAAGCCCATCATTAGCAAATTTTTAAAAGGGGCTTGCGCTACTTCCCAAGCTTTCTGTCATAAATTATATCAGACTGCAAATTAGCACTGCATTTAGGTCAGCCAATAACCTTTTAATAGTTGAGAAAAACACTAAAAGTTACGTCTTAATCAGACTAGGGTGAACTTGACTTGGAATTGTTGTATCAAACCTTAATCTCACTTACTCAACAACATATCAATCAACGATTCAACTAAGCAGAGGATTTCTTTAATCCCAACATCTATATTCACTTGTTACTATTCTAAGCCAACCCATACACATCAATCATCCTAAATTGTAAAAATTCGGCAATCCAAAAGAAAGAAATTAATATGAACCATTCATTAACATCATCTTCATAACAGAGAAATATTCCTAATAAAAAAATTGAAGAAAAGGGGGAGAAGACCTGGGCTTTCCAATTAGCTTCAGCATCCTTCTTTTGCTTGGTCAGCGTTGAATCATCCTGAGAAATCGAAGAAAGGCAAATCAAAATCTGTTTAAAAACATAAACACTAGACATCGAGAGAGAGAGAAAGAAAGAGAGACCTGGTCCGGAGAAGCGCGAGAGAAACCAGGAGGATCCGGGATGTCGCGGGAAGAAGGAGCAGTGGAGGCGTCAGTGAAATCGACGGCCCATCTCCGCCCAGAACCCATCACCGCTTTTCCCTTCTCCATCGCCCAAACAACAACACTGTTTGTTCAAGGATCGAATGAAAGATTCTCCCGGTGAGTTCTCAGATTCCCTTCGCTTTACTAATACAAACACTATTACGGCTTTTATGTTAAAGAACGTGTGCGTAATAGCCTATATTTTATGCAATATCTGTAATTTTTAATGTACAAATTTAATATAAATTTAATTTAAACAAAATTGAAGATATTAAAATACAATAGAAATAAATTTTCTTATTCACAGAAAAATTTAAAATTTAATTAAAAATTAATTATTAAATACAATTTTATTAATTAATAAAATTAACTGATCAATTAACAAATTTATATTTTTAACAACAAAAATTATCAAAATAAATTAAACCAAAAAGTTAAAAACTAAACTAAAAAATTAAATAATTCAAAAATTTTGCATTTAAACTAAATAAACAATTAAGTTTTTTAATCATTGATAATTATTATGTAATGTTTTGTATTTTGTGTCGTACCGACCAGTATTAGGCTGTACATATCGTACCAACTAGAAAACGATACCAAAAAATGTATACCGGTACTGGATGTTGGTAGTGGTCTGTATCGGATTGTTTTGCTTGGTATCAGTACAAACTAGTGCCAACATTTGGTATGTTTCGCTTGGTATCGATTAAGGATCTTTATTATTTTTATTCGATGTTTTGATGTAATTATTATTTATTATATAATAAAATTGAAATATTTTAAATACTTTGTATTGTTCTTAATTTTTTATTTGTACGATGATTAAATGGTCTTTTTATATTAATTGTGGTTATTATTTATATGTGAAAATTATGAAAATTATTGTTAATATAAATAAATAAATTGTTTTTATTTTAAATTTTTATTATTATGATTTTTGGAGAAATAGCTGACGTAAAATTATAAAGTATACAATACAATACACTAAGGAATTATTTTGTAATTTTTAAAAAATTCATAGACTATTTCATAAATTTAAAAAATTATCCAAAATAGTACTTAGAATGGACCAATATCGATATAATACCGTATCAGTACGATATTCGTAACATTATAAAGTACTTGCTTGCTATAAAAAAAAGCATTTCTAACATATTGATAAAATTTTTACCCTTTTCATCTCCACATTTATTACGTTTTCACTTATTTTTCTCGATCTCAATTCTACGATTAATGTTATTTTCATCAATCATTCATTTTATTTTCGATTTATTGGTTAAATTAAAATTGCTATTTAGTTATTATTCTGATGGCATTATAAATCAGTAATTATTCAATTCCAGTAATTTAGTCTTGAATTTCTAATGTTCCAGATTTAGAGGTATCTTCAACAATGATACGAGAACTTGGCAGAAAAAGGAAAAGGAAACCTCTATATACTGAATTAACTTATCAAAACTGGCTGATGAAGAAACTGTTAAGTTGCACAAGAATATTGAGGTAAAAAACTCCTCTGCCGAACCAACTCATGAAGATCATGAACAATCTTAAAGACTGCATCAGGTCTTGCCATCTTTAAAGCATTTTCGGACATTGTCCTAAGCTCCTCTGCCTTTGGGCCAAACCATTGAGCAACTGTATCTGCAATCTCTTTGGGAGACTTGGAAAACTTCCCACATCCATTTTCCACCACATAAGGTACATTCCCTGCCTCCTACAGGTACCAAGACATCGTTGGGATTAATGCATATGGACAATCGTAAGGCAACCAAAGAAAAATGGAAAACTATTATACTTTTCTTTTGTGGTCATAAGCACATCACACCAACTCTCAACTAGTATGGATGCAATTTGACAGCCTTTCCATTGAGCTTGAATGATGTACAGCATATCAAAAAAGAGTTTATTAACTTTAAGATGTATTTTCTGGCTGAATAACTGGAAGAAGTGCAAGGAAATCAAATGAAGTTTCAGTCACATTGCACAACTCAATCCTACTTAAAGGACCTTGGGTGTTCCCAATTTCGTGAAGCAGCAACCTGTTTTAAACTACAGAACCAATGTAACTTGCTCCACCTTTCCCCTTCTGATTGCACCAATATCAGTTAAGCACATAACTGTGAAGTTTAATTTTCTTAAAAGGAACTCTCAATACCAGAATCTAGTTCTTTACATAGGTATTTGATAAAAAGATGCCTGGCAAAGTTGGAGTTTAGTCTCATGCAACCTCATTTAGGAAGTTAAAGTAATCATTCAAAATATGAATAGCCAACTCACTTGTCCAGCTATGTAATCATTCAAAATTATAGGGAGCCCTCGTATCAAAGCTTCTGTAATAGTCCCTGGACCAGCCTACAGAAGGAAGTTATTATGAGAGTTCAGTCATCACTTCAGTGGGAGAAAAATAACTACTACTACCACGGAAAGCTTGCCTTTGTTATAATGCAGTCACAAGCACCCATACACTCCTCCATTTTGGTGACAAACCCTTTCACCTATACAATTAACTTCTTCAGTGCTTTGCAATAAGCTGGAGTTAACCAGAGATGCACATAGATGTTTATATTAATGTTGACACTTACCATGAGTAAATTTGCAACCTACTATAGCAAGTTGACGGGCATATACTCAAGTATATACCACAAGTAATGATATATACAAGTAATGAACCAAAGAATAATAGGCATGTCAACATTTCTATTAGTGAATTGCAGATGCAGGGTACGCAGCAAGGTAGGAATTCTACAAGTGAAAGGAAAAATGGACATTCTAGTTCCACCACAGGGAGTAGCATTTACGTAGAAACATCTTATAAATGCTCTAAAACAAAATCCAAGAAAATCGATGCATGCATAATTCAAGACTGTAGAATAAATTTTCAAATTGCTTTTGGAACATGATGGTAAAAATATCACACAACTACCCCCAATCACTGCCAGCAAATATGGCATTAAGGCACTGACAAAAATGTAGTAATAAGGTTTAGGGTTACAGTAAAGTGTCGTAGCCAAATTGTACTTACTTTAGTAAACAACTTAAAAGAAGTATGATACCTGAACAGGAATCTTCCAATTAATTGATTGTAATGTGTTGGCAAGCTTTTGGTTGCGGCCACATATCACAAGGATCTGACCAATTGGCTCCCCAAGGTTCTCGTCATATAGTGAATTACCAAGTTCTCTTGCAGTTGCCTCAATTGGGCCCATTCCTTCCCCTCCTCCCATCAATAACACAGCTGGAAGATCCTTATCCATTCCTAGTTCTCTCCTTAGTTCAACCTATAGAAATGACATGGAGTAGGTTACAGGGCATTAATGAATTCTTTGTCCAGTATCATGTTAATCTCGATGAAATTCCTCCAAGGACCTTATTTGATTCTAAAAAGACTTCAACCAAGATCAAATCCTCCACACACCCCCAACCCCCAATTTAATTTCCTAAAGAAGATAGATCTAACCAAATGGTTTCCACAACAAAGGGTTTTGCCATGAGGTCATATTTACTATATGATAATTGCCGATATAGGGTTGCAATATAAATTGGACATTTGGACCATATGATAAATTAAGTTTTTGCATTTAACAGTTCAAAGAGGCATCCAATTCAGATTTTAAGCATTTTAGGCAATCAACCTTTGGTCGAACAGGCTTCACGAAGGATGGTCGAACAGGAAGGCCATAAACCTTAACTTGGGCGGGCTGAAGCCCAGCTTTCAGTGCCCTCTCTGCTACATCTTCTGTAGGGCAATAGCATCTTGTTACAAGCTTATGGAACCTAAACATAATGAAATAAAAGGTCAGCATATGTGGCGAAGCATGCTATCTAAAAATCTACATCACACGAAAAATTGTACCATGTTGGATGGCATGTACTTAGATCTGTGATTACAGTGGTGAAAACAATTTTATGCAGAAGGCCCATGGTCCTCAGTATACGAAGAGGAACATGCTGCATCAAGGGATGTACACTAATAATGATGTCAGGCTGGTATTTCATTAGCCCTTTAGCAACCTCGCTGCAAGAATGGAAGCAAAGACTGTAATATTGGACAAAAATGTAGTAACCCTAAAAAGTTATCAAGATGAATGTAATGTAGGTATAATATTTTGATGGACAAAAATGTAGTAACCCTAAAAAGTTATCAAGATGAATGTAATGTAGGTATAATATTTCGATGGACAAAATTGTAGTGACCCTAAAAACTTATCAAGATGAATGTAATGTAGGTATAGTATTTCGATGGTAAACTCTTTCTTCTTTAAGGAATTGTCAAGGAAGAGGCTTATGCCAAGAAGTATGCTGACAAGGAGACAGCTGACCAAGCAAAACTGAAAAAGAGACCTATGGGCCAAGTTGATCAGCAAATTCCACTATTATGGCAAAACATGGTAATCATGACAGCCAATAGTGGAATTTGCTGTTGAGGTTTGACATATGAAATGAACTGTAAAAGGAAATATAACTCCACATTAAAGAACAAATAAAATGAATCGTGTTTGGCATGGTGATAAGGAGTACATCATCCAGTACTGTAGAATTCAAAGTGAGTTTGTAGGTAATCGTAGTAATTAACATTGAGAAAATAGAGGTAAGTGGCTGGATCAAGTGGATGAAATTTAAAGAAATTATTATCAAGGGTCAAAGACCATACATATTGATAACTAGAACTGAATAACCAGATTGAAAAGATTATGTCCTTGGCCCAATAATAAGTCTATGTAAATGAAAAATCGGCGACCAAATGAACCGGAGAAATGGAGAGAGTGATATCCAGAATAACAAAGAAAAAGAGCAGAAACATGTCAAAGCTAAACTAACTTGTATGAGAAGGATGAATAAGTCTTACCGAGCTATAAACGGTGAAGTCGCAGCAAAATTTGGTTGATGAATCATTCGTGGTGCAGTTCCGTAGTATGTCATCTTCCACAGTGACCCGTGTTTCACCAAGAAATTATAACTTCTGGGCAACTGATTAAACGGCCAGGGGGTATGCTCTGACCACAAATCAGTAATAAACACCTGCAGCACACTCTTTAACTTACAGAAGGACATGAACAAATTCAGATCTACACACTCACTAACCTTTTATCATAACTCTAGTAAATTGTCAACGATGCATTTATATGCATTCCAGTACTTGAGAATTCAAATAATTAGATGCGCTACATTTTTAATTTCAAAAGTTTTATTTTCCATTTTTCTCAGGGTTTAAGGACGATTTAACTAATCCGCTGCTTTACTTTTAACGAAGCATCGGAAACCAAACAAAGACAAGTATATAAGCCTTCCATAATATCAAAACTGAAACTAACCTGATACTCATGGCCAAACTCTTCATTGAGCGCAGCTTTAATAGCTTCCGCTGAGGCACGATGACCACCGCCGGTATCACTCATCAAAATGAGAACTTTTTTGGGCCTCTCGGCTTCAACGACATTAATAGGCAAACCGTCATTCACCAGAGCACTGCAACCATCATCCCTCAATTTATTGTTGTTATTACTACAAGCATCCCCTGAACCAACGCGAACTGAAGCAAACCCAATTGGGATTCTATAACAATGGAATCTAATGACCCTATTGAGCTCACTCCAAATCGTTCTGATACTTGAAGAGCCGCGACTAGTCAAGCTCAGCGAAGCAGCAACTTTCCGCTTCTCATTACAACTGGGGCTCTCGAAAAACAGATAATTCGACTTGAACGGCGAGTGCCCATCTGAATTTACGCTCTGAACTGTAGCATTAAGAGCAAAGCGAGCGAAATGGGGGACAAAATCAAAGACGGGACCGGACTCTTGACTAAACGTCGAAGCGTGATGCATAGTGTTTATCTAACTAGTAACTTGATAAATTTGAGCTAGGCGAAAAATCCATGGAGGTATAGCAGTAAAAGCCGAAGGGTACAGGAAAAGGTACTGAATTGGACAGAGGAAGAGCACGGAGGAGAGAGACGCGAGTGACAATGAGGTGCTTGAGAACGTTGTTGAAAGGAAGATAGAGCAAATCCCGTGGTGGGAATTGTGAGTCAAAGAAGCTATCGATTTTCTACTGTCAACTACAAGTGGCAGTAGCTGGAGTCCTCTCACAACGTAGAAAGTGGAAACGCCCCAGCACCGAGATTTTATAGGATTTATTTATAAATTAAATTAAGTATTTAGTTTAGTTCAAACTGTAAGACTATAATCAGACTCGTTTTAAAGAAGTTGACCTAGCCCAGTTAAGGAAGCAAATTGGTAACATGAACATGAGACACGCGACATGACATGACATGATAACGTGTTTTTCGTTTCAAGGTCTGAAAACAACCTAGCTCAGCGGATGTTGGATTCTTCATTCCCCATTTTATGTATGGACAGATATTATTGGACCCAGTCTGAAAACAAAAAAACAGCGGCAGAAATTCCGCCGTGCAGCTTTGGAAATCGCCACTGAGCAACCGAGTCAAATTCAAGTTGGGTTGCCACTTACCACCGGCCTTGAGAACGACCATGGCAAGTGAGCAACTTTTAAGACACCAATGGAAGCATTCATCAAATAACCATGTTTAACATGAGAGACTCAAAACCCATATTATTTTATCCCCTAGTCCCTGCCCAAATTTAAGATTAATTAATGAAATGTAACGAAATAAAATAGAATAAAATGAAAATTTTTATAATAAAATAGAATATAATATAGAAAAAAGTGGTTTGGGATGGATAGAATAGTAATTATTATTATTAATTTCTTTATTCTTATTATTACTATTAATTTTATTACCATTATTAATACTATTAATTTATTAATTCATTTTTATTTTTTATTTTATTTTTAACTTATTATTATTACTATTGATTTTCTTATTATATTATTATTATTAAATTTCTTCTTCTTCTTCTTATTAATAACTATTATTATTATTATTATTATTATCATTACAACTAAGTAATTATGTAGATTCCTTAAGGATATTTTTATCAAAAATGTTCTCAATTTTACTTCCAACCACTTGAAAAAACTTGTAATAGATAAAGATAGGCGGTGATAAGTTCACTTATTCTTCGAACTCAAAGAATAAATAAACTCTTGGATTATATATTCTGTATATTTTATTTAACCAAATAAAAGAATAACCAATTATCAATAATGGAATTCGAGTTCACCAAACACCTTATTAGGGTTGTGGATTAAAAAAAAACATATTTTCTCATTTGAAGGGTACGAGAGAAGTGTGTGCTGCCATAAATAACAAGAAGAAAATATGAAACCTTTGTTTCAACATATGCCTTTCATTTGTCATAAGTGATATTTCATTCATGGAGAGTCGAATTTTGCTGATTTTTGGAGAGGATATTGGGTGTCTCTTTATTCTTCATTTTGAACGGTCAAGATCTGATTTTGAGGTATGTAAGTTGGGATTTTCTTGTGTTATGAACAACTGTTGTCTCTAGGTATTTTTCTTGTAATTATAAAATTATAAGTTTAATTCACAGAAATGTTCTATTTATAAAATATAAATAAAAGGTAATTTTTTAAATTCTTGAAAAGTCAAATACCTTGTGGAATGAGTGCGTTGAATTATTTTTGCTGAAATGTGAGAATGGGAACAGAAAGTCTTTTATTGACATTGAAATTGTTGGGGCAAACATGGGGAAGAGAGAGACATAAGATAAGCCCAGTCCCTGGATACCCTTTTCCGCCAACCAAACCACAAACAGCGCACGACGAGGACAAAATTGGAGCCGAAATAGACTACTTGCTCCGTCCACCGCTTCCTCTTCTTCTTCGGCAATAAATGGCGAACTCTTGTACTAAACCCGTGACCACCTCCTTCTATAATAAGAATATGTTGTTACCCAGCAGAGTTGCGGCTCTTGTTTCTGATTCCTCTTCTAGGCCTTTTAAGGTTAGGGCTTCGCTCGTTGATTCATCAGCTGATTTCCTCAACCGTTTGGAGAAGGCTTGGCTAATTTCTCAAGTATTTTTCATACTTCTGTAATTATTTCACCTTTATTCATTCATCAATCATTCCGTTGTTTGTTCCTATGGATGTTGTTGTTTGTTTTTGTGAATAATGTTTGAAGAGTTAAAAGTAAAGAACTTGGTAAACAAATATTTGCTTTTTCAGCTCAGAAATATTAACATCATCTTATTGGTGATGAGTTTTCAAAGTGAGAGAGCCCTCAACTGGGTTTGTGTAACGGGCTATCGGTATCTTATGTAACATGCGTTTTTGTGGTGTTTTCAGCAACCAGGACCTGTTGCCTGCTCTTCTTGCAAGTCAAACAGGCTTGTTGAGTGCAAGTGGTGTGGGGGAACAGGTTTCTTCATTCTAGGCAATGAAATGCTCTGCCAAGTCCCTTCAAGGAACACTAGTTGTGTTATTTGTGCTGGGAAGGTACGTCATAACTTTTACATAGTATATTAGTATCCCCTTTGACCTTTGTTGTTCCGGCCGAGGCTAAAAATCGCTTATAATTTACTATTCCACAGGGTTCAGTGTGCTGCTCTGATTGTAAAGGAACAGGCTTTCGTGCCAAGTGGTTAGGGAAGCCTCCTATTTCTAGGTAGTTAACTCACTTGCTCTCAAGCTCCAATCGTCTTGAGTACAAGCACTCCTGAGCGTTTTCTTATTCATGTTCCAACTTATGTACATCAAAGTCATTGATTAAGCAACTTGCTGTAGCTCCTTTTAACTTCAAGGAATCAGATCATACATGTATCCCGTTTGTTTTGTTAACAAATGAATCATTTTAACAGAATTATATTGCCAAAAATTTTATTATAGTCTTCTAGTTTCACTTTTATACCACAATTATAAAATGAGAGGTAAGTTTGCGAAAAATTCTCTCGTGAATTGTTGTTTGCAGCTCATTGTGATTAAATGTTCCTTCAGTCTGATAGGTTCCTTATCTCATGTAAGTAAGTGTGGATATTGTATTCCTCTCTCCTTTTGGTGGTGTTTAGACAGGCCCTGTTTACATCTGATAATCATTCTATGTGGATAAAAAGCGAATGAATAGATGGGCTGCAATGGAATAAAGGGGGCTATGGAGTGGTGGTTTCATAGATTCACACTAGTAAGGGCAGGTACCTTCTTTTAGAGACAAACAGCTCCGAGGTTCCTTTTTTGGCTTTTGTAACAGTTGGGTAGAAAAAAATAGGGATGTCATTCATGAGCCAATGAGAACTGAGTCTGGAAGTGGAACTGCACAGTTCTGCAGGATAAAAAATTGAAAGAAACTATGATAGACAAATGCGCATACATCAAATCTAATATAAGCAAAAGTGGTATATATGTTTGCATAAACCACTTGGTGGTGGGTGAATGTTTGATCTCCAATTATACCAAGCTATACGGTTCGTTTTGAGCAAAGTTTTGCAGGCACTAGAGCGCAAGCATTCATCCAACTCTAGATCCCTGAGTTTTGCAGGACATCCAATTCCAGATCCTGGCTGCCAGAAGCAATTTGTTGTTATTAACAGTATTATGTTCGGTAGCTAAAATAAGATGATCCTGATTGTGTTGCTTTATGTACAAAAGATTAACTCAGTCGGCTAATCAAAAAGGTCAAGTGCTGATGAGAAGGTAGTCGGAGAGTAAAATATTGACGTGGAAAAAACTTATCGCTCTCATTTTATGCGTTAGTGGTTTTACAAGTTATCTCCACAAGAACCAAGCGAAGGTCATAAAAGCCCAATGTTTTGCTCATCAGTAATCTGTGGGAAAAACCTGGAAAGCGTTGTTCCACAAACCGCCGTGTATATATTAATTGCGATGGTAATGAAAATGGCAAATTAAGACAATAACATAAAATTAATGCTCCGTATGTGGGCATAAATAGCTGAAGAAAAGCACCGGTAGCATCAACTATTCAAAGTTGGCTGCTTTTTGGATAATGGTTCGGCTGCAAATGGGCATCCTTTGCATTTGAGGTCATATTTGATGGGATGATTATTAGTGGAATAAAATAAAATGTAATATTATTTTACCGTCTTAAAAAGTTATTAATATGTTTAGTAAGTGGTTTATTAGTTAGCTTATTTAAAGTTGATTTTTTTATCGTACAATTACGTCGTGAAGTTTGAAAGAATATAATAAAACGATTAATTAAACTTTTTAATCTTTATTTAATCTTATAATATTATTTTATATTTAAAAATACCATAATATTAAGTTTTTGAATATAAAGAGTTACATCAACTTAATACTTTTAGTATATAACTACTATATATCGTATTTGTGTCATACTATAATTATAGATATTTTTAA
>JAOTIZ010000008.1:15043947-15055249 GCA_027123425.1 Erythroxylum panamense | reverse complement strand
AGTTACTCTGTTGGATCAAAGTGTAGATTCCGTTACATCGATGGGCGTTGGTATAATGGTGAAGTTGTTAGGTTTGAAGATTCTGATACTGCAAAGATCTCTTTCCTGACACCTACAGCTGATAAAATGTTGGTGCGTTAAATTTGCCAATTTTGTCTTTGTCTTTTAAATGTATTGCTTTTTCATGCTATTTGGGGATCTTCATACACAATGCTAGAGTGCCTCACTGCACCGATTCTGACCTCTTTTCAGGAACTTTTGTTTTCATAGATGCCTATCAACATTCAATATGTGAATCTCTTTTTTTGTGTGCATTTTTTCTGTGTCTGATTGATCTTTCAAATTCCCTCGTTCTTCTTGTGTTCAATTGTTTGAAAGAAGCTTTTTTAACAGTTGCTTCTAGTCCTCAAAAAAGTTTTCTTCTTTAATATGTAATGTGTCTTAAAAAACTATAGTGTATCGTTTCTTTACACTATTTGGGGACTCACTATGCTCAAGTTCCTTGCCACACTGGTTCTAACCTCTATGTTGAAATGTCTTTTTTCATTGATTGTGTTTTGGTTGACATTTTATGCATTTTGGGATGGATATCAACATATAATATGTGAATTCGTGAATTTCCACGTTTTGTTTTTTATTTTGTGTCTGCTTGATCTTTGCGAAATTGCCTTTCTTTTTTCTGTTCAACTGTTTGAAAGAAACTTTTCTTAAAGACTTGCATCTAGTCCGCAGTCAGGTTACTATAGTTACATGCATTTGTTCATATTTGACCTTATCTTTTACTCGATGCATTTGCTCTAGGACATCCTTGGTTCTGACCGATAACTTTTTCAGGACAGCAATCTCAATGAGAAGCCTTATCTGATGCATTTAATAAGTTTTCTTTTCCTTTTCTTCATCTGACCTTCTTTGCCAACTTTTTATTTTCAACGATATGACGTAAGTGAATGTGATTTTGTTTTCAAAGACATGACATAAGTGAATGTGATTTTTCTGTTTTTGAAAAGGCTAACTGCGAAATGCTTATTGCTTGGGGGAAATATGATATAGTTGCTGAAATCACGTTGTTGAGCTAGTCTTGAGCTAAAAGTTAATTGGTTTCAATGGTCAATGTACTGATGACAAACCAACCAAGTGCAGATATGCAAGTTTTTTCTGCAAGAACGATGTCGATTTGGTACTAACTGCCGCTTATCACATGGTATGTTACAATCATGTTTCTTGTAGACCTTTAGGCCGTGGAATTTATTCTAGATGTTTGATTTCTAATGTCTGCGGCTCCTGATATTTTGAACAACACAGGAACTATGTTCCAGGAAGGTGTTACTTTCCTATATCCTAAAAAAGCAACTTCTATATATCTTCACTAGGAGGGCGTTATATTTAAATCTCTAATTGTGAAAATTTTGGAACATGTCACTTTGTGTATCCCTTTGACTTTTGATTTAATGTCTTGCTAACTTGTGCATGGCACTTGCCCTGATTCTGGTTAAACATTTTGTGGTGCATACACAATTTGGTCAGACTGGCTTCTTATGCTTTCCCAGATCAACGTTAGCTCTTTGCTGATTCATGTACGTTATGGTGTTGCTCATGTGCAGTGTGTTTTGTGCTCATGTGTGTGTCGGCACACTGTTGTATTTGCTTATTAACCAGTAGTTACTAATATCTCTGAGTTGATGTGGTTCATACTGTCTGCAGGGTTTGATGTGTCATTGTCTGCTTTGAAGAAGTATGTCCCACCAGTATGGGATGAATCACTAGTAGGGACTAATATATGGGCAGTCTTGGAGAGTAATGGTGGAATCTGGAGGGAAGCTGAACTTGTATCCTGGGATGACAAACTCAGTGTCGGTCAAGTTGTTTTCCGTGATGATGGGAGTTCTGTAAAGCTTGGGAGTGAAGCTATGACCTTGTCTGTGCAAGCTTTAATGAGCGATGAAGAAGAAAGTGATTCAAGCTTAGAAGAATATAATAGTAGTGACTTTGAAGAAAGTGTGGAAGGTTTAGGATTTCTTGACAGCTCAATGTTACAAAGAGGTGTTCAAACAGAAACTGCCATATTTGCAAAATGGGAGAATCACACTCGGGGTATAGCTTCCAAGATGATGGCGAATATGGGTTACCGTGAAGGGATGGGCTTAGGTGTAGCTGGGCAGGGAATGTTGGACCCCATTTCTGTCAAGGTGCTCAAGCCAAAGCAATCTCTTGATCATGCATTGGAGTCTCAAAAGGGGGAAGGGACGAAAGAAAATCTGGGGAAAAAGCGAAGCAGAGGAGGGAAGAGAAAACAGGAGAAGAAGTTGGCTGCCGCGTTAAGGGCAATGGAAGATGAAGAAGAAATGAGACCAGATGTTTTCAGTCTGATTAACAGCCAACTTGCGATGCATGGTAAAGCCTTGAACAATGGATCAGCGAAGAAGCAGTTAAATAAAGGCCCAGGAGAGAAAAAGGTGGATAGACGAGATCTGATTGCTTACGATGATGAGATAAAGGACTTGCAGCTTCGTGTGGGAAAGCTTGAAGAGATGGCGAGTAGAAACAAAAAAGAGAAGGTGGTGTATGAGGCTGCCATGAGGAAGTTAAATGAGACTCGCAAAGCCTTGGCAGAAGCTGAGGCTACTCGTAGTTCTGCTTCAACTGCAGTTGCTAGTAGAGAAAAAGAAAAGAGATGGCTCAAGTTTTGAGGTGCTAAAGATTCATGTAATATTAATACACGCTGTTTCATTGTAATCCTAGTAATTCGAGGTGGTCGCCTTTTTTGACTGGGATCGCTCGTAAATGGTAAGGTCTTCAAAGGCCATAAATATTGATTCAGGTGCAGATGCAATTATGATTAGTCAAGTACTATCAGTCTAACCGTCCGAAAATCCATTTCTTTGGTGCATTGGACTATAATAGAATGGAGTTGAAGATTTTAAGATTGTTTTGTTCTCGTCGTTATTGCCATTTTCTTGATTAAAGCCTTTATTTTGGAACTTCTAAATTGTGATTTAATCTTGGTCAGCTGCAATTAATTTCGGGGGAGCTCCTTTGTCAATCTAGTATTCATTTGCAACTTAAAAATCATGCTCCACCTCCGCCAGAAGACATAAATATAAGAAACTTTTGGAAAGACTTGCCAGGAATTCAAAGTCTCCAGGTAATAGAATCAATGGATACACACACGAGTTACAACACAATTCCTATCTACCGTAAACTATCCAGTGAAATCACCCACTGGGACTGAGATGGGACTGGATCACCATTTTATAATCTCCTGTGCGTTCTTATGAAGTTTGTTGTGTTCATGGCTATAGCAGTGGAGCATGCATAAACTGCGGCTAAGCACAAGCTTGCTGATATTAGTAGAAAAGCCTTCCATTGCCTCCCAGAAGCAAGAATTGCCAAAGCAGTGAAGGCAAGAGCTATGGCAGAAAGAGTATTTTTCCACATGGTGAAGGATTTCACTGCAGCGCTGCATCCCTTGCAATGTATTACATGGCGGAAGTATCGGTTGGCGAGGTTGGGTGCATGGATTGCCCCGATTCCCCCTTTGGCCGGTAAAGAAGCTGAAGCACCGGCAACAAGACCAGCAGGTGCATGCTCAACGACTGCAGGTACTTGAGGTAAAGAAATTGTGGTGTGGCCAAAATGATAAGGCATTCCATGCCCTACTTTGTCCATCCATTTCCTATACTCAGCTACCCATGTATCTGATGACCTCAAGTTGAGATACAGTTTGTTTGTTGGGATTCTTTCCTTCATCAAAATCTCATTTTGAGATGATAAAAATCCCATATCTTGTTCAAAGACCTTACATGCATTCTGGTGAAAGTACCATTCAGGAATCCACTTCGCCGCAAACGTCGATCTTCTTGTTGATCCAAACCTTACAATAAGCATGGATTTTCCTTGTCCGGTTGGCCGACAGAGGAAAAGGCCTGAGAAGTAAGTTTTCTCTCCCTTCTCGTCAACGGTTTCAAGGCTATTTGATAGGACGCAAGGGGCTTCAAACCTTAAGAAGTTTCTCCTGCTTTGATCCTTTTCTCTACCCCACCACCCTGCAAAACCCCTATCTGTGCGCTCTGTCACTTCAAAAAATAGAGGTTGAGCATCCTCTCTTTTTGCACTCCAGTCTGTTCTGTCATGTGAAATCGGAACATGTGCTGGATCCATCAGATTTTCGAGAAGTATGGAGTGATCATAAGGAAGCTCGTGGATGGTTGAAACATCTCGAAACCCTGGTCGGGCAAAGTTCTCAAACCAAGGTAGTTTACCCACATTAGGTGCGGTCTCTCGAGACATCCATATCCACACAACACCTTGGGAGTCCCTCACCTCGTACGTCTTGGCACAAGCAGACCGCGGGATTTCAGCGCTTGCAGGAAGCTGCCATGAAGATATTAGTAGATCAAGAGAGTTCATATTAACAACCATGGCGATGAGGACAAACCTGAGGTATCTTCACACATTTACCCTCCCCTTCAAACTGCCAACCATGATATAGACATTCAAGCCTTCCATCTATCAGCTGACCTTCTGATAGTTTGGCTAATCTAAAATCAACCAAAGCCAAATTGAAAAGTAAATGAACTAAGCCAAAGTAACTTTCATAATTCATAGCCTAAAATTACCACAAGAATGGCAAGAATTCGTCATTGAAGGAGCTAAACTGCATAAAGAATTGGTAATTTAAGTACCGCATCCAAAAGTCTTCCCTTCGCCATACTAAGCCTAAACAAAAGCAATTGCTTTCCAGTTCTCAGCACTTAATGGAAACAAAATTTCAATACCCAGAGAAAATGAAAAACAATTATGGACAATCATTCAGAAAATAAGTTCATACTGGTAAATCCCTTAATGCCCAATGCAAGTGTCATACAGAGAAGCTACTAGCGGTAAAGGGTTTCTTTTACCTATGTGGGCACCGATCTTCATAACAACGAAGCTCACCATGGCCATCTTTATACAACACTATCTGCTTATCAAATACAGTGAGGCCCAGAGGTGCATCATTTGGTACATCTCTAGTAAGATAAAGAGGGTACCATTCCTCCCTCCAATTATAATTCGCCGCCAAACTCTGTCCAACTACTTTCACATCACGCTCTTCACTTATTGACGAAGGTAAAGTACTTGACAGATCTGCGTGGCACTTTATCTGGTTGCTTGCTTTCACCTGTACTGGTCTCAGGAGAATGGCTGTAGACGAAGTCAGTTTAGGAGTTTGAGGGAGCGGATTGAAAGCCAGTGGTTTAGTGAAGGAAGTGGCATGAAAGATACATGGATTTAGCGGTAAAGCCATGGAAGGTTCGGTTCTGTGTCTGTGACCAGGAAGATTGTTAATGAAGCGCATGCAGGGAAGAGTCCGGAGGAGGAACTTGGGAGGAGAAGGGGAAAAACTTTGGAGTTGTCAAATGAAAGAGGCAGATGACAATATTGCAGGACATCTGGACAATTCCTGACCACACAGGCCAGTTTTTTTCTTTCTTTTACCATGTTCTCTGACCAACTTATTGTCTTTTATGTTCTTTTTCATCATTTTTCCAATCGAAAATTGACCGACGAGGGAGCGTACCCACGCACGGTTGTTAGATCAGTTCAGACTCGGCTGCTCTTGCATGTTTCCTAAAACGCTGGACTCTTGGCGGGTTGGTTGCTTCTGTGTGTATGTGTTGTTTTTACCAACCAAATTATCCTCTGCATCAAGTGCTAGTCCCCGAGTCTTTTGGCTTATCAGCAATTATTAATCTTGATGATGAATAACACTGTAGAAAGTCGGTAATCATTGAGCAACAATTGGTTTCCCAAGTATACACGTCTTTTTGCTTGCTGATACCATTTATGTACTGCACGCAACCAGAAAGTTGTTCCTTTGAAGTCCAAATCAAGGTTCTGATCCTTGTAAGTTAAGCAACTTGTGGTCCAACTGTTTGCAGATTTTACATTTGAATTAAAATGAGAAATTTCTGTTGTGTTTCATGTTTCAGTACCACTTCAATTTGACAGGAAAAGAAAGTATCATTGGCAAAATTCCTTATTCTTTGGGGAGGAGAATCAGGAAAATAGAGGAAAAACGTCCGATTGACACTGAATGTTGGCGTCATGGATCATCATAATCCGATCAAGCCTCGAACAAGTTCTGCAGATAGAAAATAGAACATGCAGTACTATGTACTAAACACTGACAAATTGCCCATTATAGCACTGGTCATGAAAAGCGGGAAAACCAGAGCAAAATGTCAGGAAGCACGGCTAGTTATTTCCTTTCTTTGGCTAATTCCTAGCCTTTCACCTGGTTTTGATGGGAAAGAGGATATATAGTTCTTGGAGCACAAACAGAACAAATTTATACAACCTTCTTCGATACAAAAGCTCCATAACATGTAGTAGTTTGGATGTTTTAAACATCTTCTGACAAACATTTATTGCCCATGCTACTTTTGAGAGAGTTTGCTTTCTTCTAGTTTTGGTCACAAGAATAAGTGAATTCTAATAATTTATGTACTGTTTTCTTATACCAGTGGAAACTTTTGAGTCATTTTTTTTGCTCCCTCACCCATTATTCACTGAACAAGATTGTCGAATCTCCCCTACTTCATCTGTCTTCACTCCAAGGATGGTTAGCTTCAAGAAGGACTGGCTCCAACTGTGAAAAAACAGTTGTTGATCATTAGCGAAATCCTCTACCTGTTTCCTTGTTCTGTCGTCTGCAAGTAGAATAGAATCCGATTGGAAAAGACCTTTGTGGTTTATCAGGTTTCTGTAGTACTGATTGTCAAATGTGGCGGATGTTTCGGGATCATTGTTGACTGTTATTGATGGGCTTGCCCCCTGGGGACACTTCTTCATTAGCTCATTTGCATAGATACTGTCCAGGGAGTCAACGACACTACGCTTCCCCTTAGAGTCTTCTTGGAACCGGCCACTGAACGAGCTACAATGAGCTAATCCTATTGTATGAGCTCCTGCATATATCCAATGCATGAAGTCATTAAATATTCAGTTAAAAGTCTGCTGTCACAATCATGACATTGCTGTACTCTTTTATGTGTTTAAAATCAATCTTTTGACAGGCGGGAAAAAAATACTAGTTGCCAACCGCTTGTAATCATTGTCCAGTTTGAAGAGATAGACCTGACAGGGTGACGAGGTCCTCCGGGGATAAACCTTTGGAGGAGAAGATCTTAATCATCTCGTCTATGGAAAAGCTTGTATCTACAATGTTGGGTCGAACATTTCCAACCAAAGAAACCATTCCATCCCTCCTACCAGTTGGAATTTGAACCAAGGGTCCACCAGCCTGTTTTCAGTTTAACAGAAACGAACAATTATCCAACGAACTGAGGCATACAAGCAGTTTAAGGAATGTCGCATTACAGTTTTTGGTTTCTTACAATGGCCACAGCATCTCTGGCGGCCAAAGCAACTATATCAGCACAAGAAACTGTCTCTGGGCAGAAGATTTCAAGGACTCTTTTAGCTGAATTGATAACTGAAAATCCTCCAAGAGACCTGTTTGCAGGATCACTCCGCTCAGTTGCATTTCCTTCTAGCAATACAGATGCATCACAGCCCTGCAATAATCAAGAAAGCAATTGTATTCAACTTTTTGTGGGTGAAAATATCGCAGTTCCTAGTTATATTCTGGTGTGGAAAAGAATGAATTGAAGTTCATGTCACTTCTGGTGGTTGGCAAGAAATTTGATTCTGTTCTTGTAATCTCGGTGACCATAGATGTCATAATTATAACTCATTTGATAGGATAAAGAATAAACTCAGCTGGTACTCCTCAATTACTTAGTGGGTTATATGCTCTTTCAGTTTCGTTTTCGGTCATTCAGAGGAACAGGTGAAATTAACTGATGCGAGTGATGAACGAATGTCAGTGAGATACGTTAGTTTAAGCAGAAATGAAGACAAGATAAGTCTCTCACCTCCACGAAGCAGTCATGAAAGAGCAAGCGCAACAGCTTTCCTGGGATGGTTGGATCAACTGAGGAAGCTGCATAGAAGTTGAAAGAGAGACTAGCAGAAGTAACAGGAACAAACGAGAAGAGAACAATGATAGAGAAACAAAGAAAAAAGAAATGTGTTATCTCCATGAGGATGAGTGAGTTGTAACAGTTGAAGAGAAGAGATGATATATGTGTATATACATTCAAGGCTTGCATTCACATACAGAGGTTGGGTGGTTGATAAAAGAATTTATTAGAATTATCTAACACTGTCAACTACTAGTGAATCCACTTATTACTTCAACAGACGCACAAGCATAACACCCTTTCTGGACATGGGTAGTTCTACTGTACACATTTTGCAATGATTAACTTCTGTGGGATAGATAGAATAACTTCTGGATTCACATTCTACGGGTTAATGCATCTTTTTCCAAGTAAAGCATCAACTACCTAACACCATTATATTCTAGAAGGGAATGCTCTTAGACCACAGTACTACAGAAAACTTGTTACAACTGAAACCAAGACTGCAAGTAGAGGTACATTCTGGCAGGACAATGGACATTGCTCGGCTCATGTCTAACTCATCCTGTTCAATCTATCCATCAGACACACACACACCATCTGCTGCTCTTCCGTTGAAAATCTGAATAATTGCTAATTGTAAAATTGTCCGTGTCAAAATAAAATTACAGAGTATTACGACATAAATTTATAAGTATACACACATATTATTTAATATTTCTTCAACAGCTTGCTATAAATTTGCATGGAGGTGAGGTTATGTTGGTGGCAGTCATTAAATGACATCAGACGTGTAAAGTCTATTCTTGTGATGGTAATAACTACCACAAACTCTGGTTGTCAATAGAACCGGCGTCAAGTGCTCACAGAGAGGAACATCTGTGCCTTGCAAAAACCGATTCAGTTTAATGTTCTACTTAAAACAGGATATGTCGCTGAATCAAGTGCAGGAGTTAAGCTTTGCAAGTTACAGAAGACAAGCCCCTGAAAACTCAAGCCCCTGAAAGCTTGCTGACTTGAAGCATCAAGTTTTCAAAATCAAACTGACATGATCCCTATGTCTTGTCTTCACTGGTCCATCGCAGAAGTTATCATTTCTAAACTCGACTCCCAAAAATGTTGACTAAATCTAAGTGTAAACCTCATCAACACTCAATTGAAGTCTTATTAATTAAAAGGAAAAATTTGAAAAAATCTAATAATATGAAGCCTTACTCTTACTTAATAAAAGAGTTGTTTTATGTTCATTTGCCATGTCGATATTCTTTCAAGAGCTCTCCAAAATTGTATGCCCGTGTATGATATCCATACACAATAAAAGTCAACTTTTAGATACGTAAAACAAAGGTGGGATCTTGTTTCTCCAAGCCAAGATGAACAAATTAGTGAGTGACATTAACGTACAAGAGATTAGGGCAAAGTCAATTCTATCTACATAACTGAGAAGTATGCTACTAATCAAAATTGTAGGACTCATTCATGCCAAGAGTTATCTACAAAATATATGGACAGTAGGGAAAAGGTCACCGCACATGTGCATTTTCAAATTATTCATTTCATATTTCCATGTGGTCATCATCTTCCACAGGTTCTAGTTCATCCATGTAGTTAGCGGAGAAGAAGGTGAGTACAACAACGTTACACGTTGAATTATGCAATATAGTGCACTTGAAAGTTGAAACCAATATGTTACGTAAATCTAAAAGCACCAACAAGTTTACTCAGCTTATTAATTTAGCTCAATCATGAACTAGGTCTTTAATGTATTCTGCCAATTCTTATAAAATTAGTAGTAACCCTTAACTACTTTTTAGGAAAGTTTTTGGTAGGAGCTAGTGATGCCACAATCAATCCCAATTGTGAGATCCACAACTGGGAACTAAGGGATGGAGGAAGGCAAAATAGTTAGTTTAGGGAACTTAACAAGAAAGAATGCTAGAGGTATCAAGTTATCTGGTGAGGAATTTCTATAACTGCAAAGTTCCATGAAGCCATGTCCAAAGTTGTTGGGAGCTTGACATTGAGTAAGAAAGGAGATACAACCACCCGCAACCCCAGATGCGAGATACGCAATTGGGAACAAAGGGAAGGAGGCAGGCAAAATGGTTAGTTTAGGGAACTCAGCAGGAAAGAATGCTGGAAGTCTCAACTTATCTGGTGAGGAATTTCCAGAATTGCAAAGTTATAATTAAGAAGCCTAACCCAAAGTTGTTGGGAGTTTGACACTGTGTAAGAAATGAGTAGCATCAAGTCAATTACTATTTGGGTTATATTTCACAATGTTCCACTAGAATTTTGGACATTGGAAGGATTAAGCTTCTTAACTAGTTCAGTGGGTAAGCCCCTTCCTATGAATAAACAGCTAGGATGGAAAGAATTTGTTATGCTAAGATTTGTGTGGAAATAGAGAAGGATAGTGAGTTACCTTGGAAGCCTCAGATAAGTCACAAAGTATTGAAACCAACTAGAAAGAGGTTTGCTACAGGCATTATAGGGGGAGGGGTGACTGCCACAGAAGGGGAATCATAGGTAGAAGTTAATAACCAATTAGAAAATGTGGTTGTTAAGCAGATGGGTGACAAGGAACATCAACTGAATACTTCTAAGGAAGAACACCTAGAGGGGACTACTAAGGAGAAGGTTATGAATGTTGTTTCACAAATTAATAAAGATACAACTATAAGTTTGTAGAGTGGAGGTGATGTGGATAAAAGGGAATGAATTGGAAGATTTTGAGCTTGTTACAAACATCAAAAGAAAATCAGCTAGATCTAAAGGTAAGAACAAGATGGAGCCTTACTTGAATCTGCTAATGAATTTCTTATTTTGGACCATAAGAGGGCTTAACGATCCTCTTAGAAAGCAAGCAGTAAAGGATCTTATTTTAGAGAAAAAACTTGTAGAAGTGGGTTTACTAGTACTCAAATAAACCTTTCTCAGCTGCAAGTCTCACTTGGTTTTTTAGGTGACAAATGGAAACTGTACGCAAACCATACTTTTCATCACAATGGCAAGATCATTATTGCATATAACACAAAGAGAGCCACTGTACATTTTGGTTTCATTTCAAACCAGGTTATTCATGTTACATGTGAATTTTAGGATATTCCAGGTAGAATTGAAGTCCCCATAATTTGCACAACTGATCATGCATTTCAAAGAGTAAAGCTTTAGGATGACATCAAGGTAATCCACTCTTCAACAAGAGGTCTGTTGAGAAATCTGCTGTAATGATGTATTTTTTGATGCATGTGCTGGCAATTCTATTTTGATATTTTGTAATCCTCCACTAGTTAGAAGTTGTTGTAAATTCGTGGAGGAGCTTAAAATATGTA
>JAOTIZ010000008.1:15003492-15015264 GCA_027123425.1 Erythroxylum panamense | reverse complement strand
AGAAAGACATAAAATGATGAGAAAGTTTTATTGATTGAGTTCTTTCTTGCAAAATTTTTCTTCAATTATCAGAAGAATCATGGTTGACCAAGTTATGCACAATCTTAGTTAAGATGAGGTCTCAACACAAATTGTCACTTTTACTAAATTGCTTCCTTAATTTTATTTTATTTTAAGGGTTTATAGCTTTGCTTTTTGTATTATGAGGACTATCTTGTTTTATTTTGAGAACTCCTCGGTTCAAGTAAGAGTTCCTCTTTCTAAAACTCTCTCTAACTTCTCAAAACCGTATATTAGACACAATTATTTTCTAATTTTATCTATATATATTTGCATATGGCATTTTACTAGAAAATTTGTTGGTTTATTGTTGACTAATTATTTGGAAGGGGGGCTTTGATATTAAAATTTTAGGGTTAATTATAAAAAATCTGAAAATTAATTTTGCAATTATATCACGAACTTAAAATACTGAAACGTCCTTTTTTTAAAAAATTCTAACTCGACGTTAGTATCTCCGTTAACATTCTTGATGTGGCTTGCCAAATAAAAGAGAAACCCTAAACTCTTATATACGTCAAAATTAATTAAACTAACTCCTTCCATTCAAATTCGATGCCTAAGAAAATGATTAAAAAACCCTCAAAGCTCTTCAATTTCTCCTTAGGAAAGTTAGGCAATTACTTCCTCTTAACGCACTTCACATATTCTCCCATCACATACACTTTAAAAATAACCCCAACATGATTCATAAACTCCTATAATACAATCGACAATTTTGGGAAGTTAATGACCAAATTGGCAACTAACAATACTTGTTTCTAATCCATTCCTTGCAACGTTTTCTACCATGATCACATTGCAATACAATCCCAAAAAACTCTCTCATATCTTGAATTACCATTTAAGACCATTTTACTCATACTTTGGATCTCCTATATGTATGACCTGTTAGGTTCTCGATTATGTTGGCCACTTGAATTAACACATAATTTAAGTAAGTCAAGAGCGGTATTTAACAACACATCATAGCCCCCAATTGATCAGAAAGTCAGTGGTTTGACTACGAACCCTTCCATATGCAATGTTTACCATCTATACTCCACTTGGTTCAGAGTATGGTCAAAGTGTTAACTCCCACTAAACTGACTAGTCACATCTAGTCCAAGTGATATTAGATCTTGTCCTGAGGATTTCATTACTCTATGTATCATTAAAGACTCTCTTCATGACACATATCTACTTTGGCCAGAGACTCCCAAGTAATTACCTCGACAAGAGGCCATGGGTATCATCTCCTTTGATTAGGAGTGGTGAATCCTTTATTAGCTACTCAATTACTTCCAAATAGCTCAATATGTACTTAATCACCACGCAATGAGGAAACCCTGAAAGGCACCGATGAATGGAGTCAAAGAACATGATTAGTATTCGAGATATACTTGAGCACCTTAAGTCAAAGGATACTTGCACCATTACTATGATGAGACTATCATTGACACTATAATAAAATATCCATATGATTGTCTCATAGTAGGTCAATCCAATGTACTTACTACCTTAGTAAGCATCCATATGTTAACTTTAAACAACTCATGTCTACAACTTATGAGATCTATTGCTTGATCCAATCAAGGAGTATAACATGTGCTAATTTATCCAGATTAATTATATCACATCTCATTAATCCTATGATTAGTGAAAGTTTAGATACTAACATAATTACACATAATAGGAAACTTATTATCATGATCTCATCATGATTTCCTCCATGCTATATTTTGTATTAAGGACTTCATTGAATCAATTTAAGATCAACATCAAATCCATAAATGTATGAACATCGAAATAATAAAAAATGCCTTTATTAATCATAAAATGATTTGTACAATAAATGTAAAAAGTGAATGCCTTTAGAGCACTTCTCTAACAAACTCCCATTTGTACTAAAGTCAATTGCCTTGATATCTAATACCATAGGCATGTACATGTGACACAAGACTCTTTCGAAAAATAGGCTTAGTCAACAAATCAACTATATTCTTATCGGTGAGAACTCTCTCTATCTTGACATCATTTCTACCAATGATTTCTCTAATCAAATGGTAGCGCCTGAGTATATATTTGGACTTCTAATGAGACCTTGGTTCCTTTTCCTGCGCTATAGCCCCTTGTTGTCACAATACAACTGCACTGGGTTAGTGATGCTCGGAAACACATCAAGTTCTATGATGAACTTCTTGATCCAAACTGCTTCCTTTGTAGTTTTTGAAGCTGCAATGTACTTTGCCTCTATGGTCAAATCTACAGTCATCTCTTGTTTGGAACTTTTCCAATTGACTGCATCACCATTCAGTGTAAATGCATATCCAAAATAGGATCTATCGGATTGGAAACTGGCATCAGTATACCCGCTTACCACAAGATCACCTTCTTTATATACCAAGAATATATCCTTAGTTCTTCTCAAGTACTTAAAGATATTCTTAACAGCCACTCAATGACCCTCACCAGGGTCTAACTGGTATCTGATCGTAACACTTATAGCATATGATGCATCGAGTCTAGTACATATCATAGCGTACATGATTGATCCTATAGCCGAAGTATAAGGAATCAAACTCATACGAGTCTTCTCATTTTGTGTCTTTGGACACATAGATTTAGAGAGTGTAATCCCATATACCATGGGAAGATAACTTCTCTTGGACTGCTCTTTGCTAAACCTGTTTAGTATCTTGTCTATGTATGTAGACTAAGAAAGACCAAAGAATCTCTTAGATCTATCTCTATAGATCCTTATCCCTAAAGGATAAGTTTCTTCTCTAAGGTCTCTCATAGAGAAGTTTATAGCTAACCAAATTTTGACTGATTGTAAAGCAGAGTCTTCGTTTCCTATTAGCAATATGTCATCTACGTACAGTATAAGGAACACGATTGCACTCTCACTAACCTTCTTATACACATTTGGCTCATCTAGATTTTGTGAGAAACTAAACTATTTGATTGTCTCATCAAATCAGATATTACAACTCTTAGTGTAACGCTCTACTACTATAGATTACATCCCAGAACACCCTGTAGACATTCCAGTACATAACCTCTAATAATGGCATGTTATAGCAAACATGTATCTAACTTAATCATGGCATCATCTATTATACATAAAAATCACCAAATTTTAAAACCAAACTGCATTCTTTATTTTATTTCATAAAAACCAAACTTGCATTGTAGCTTTACAAACCATCCGAATATATATAGTATTAAAACTAAATACATTACATGAGGAATTTTACAAAAACTTCAAAATGTCTCAATTCCTTTTATGATCGACTATCATGCAATCCCAAACATCGAAGATAAGACCTGAGAAATGAGAATCTCATGTATCTCCCTCATATGATGTTCGAAGCATGAAAGTTTACTTGAAATCAGATCCAGAATACCTTAATTCCTTTTTTTGAAGCTAAACTTCAATTTATTACTAATGTAATAAATCCAGAAAATGGAAAAACTTACTTTAAAAAATTTTCGAAGCTAGAAACTGTCCCAAAATACCTTGGGTTATCCTTATAGGAAATCTAAAATTTTGTGTTTTTTTAAAGTACTGTAGCAGTGTTCTTATGGCTAACGTCAGCTGCTGACATGTCGCGCCACGTCACTGTTCTTGCGCGCGGGCCACGCTTTCGTAGCCGTCACGTGCTAACCATGCGTAGATGCACTGAAACGCATCCTACATCGCTCGGTGCTGCATGGACAATCCAAATGCCAGCATGTAAGGCACATGCCCGCCCTCCCACGCTCGTGGAAACGCAGGTAGCAAGTCACGCATGCATTCACGCATCTGTCGTTCTCTAGAGTGACAAGTCACGCTGCGCAATGTATGGGCCAACCGTACACGGCTGTCCTGCGCTATAGTAGCATAGTCGGGCACATGCACTGCACACGCCTGACATCTCCGTCTCTTCCCAACGTCGGAGGCAATTTTCAGCATCCTGAGATCCCCTTTTCACTTCATTCGGCCCTTTTTCAACTTTTTTTGGTAGCTAGCTTTATGTATTCCACTTTTATGTAATCATATACTAAAAAACTGAAAAATGAATTAAAAACTGAGGAAAAACCATATGAGATGAAAAACCAAAAAACCTTCATTTCTGACAATCCGATCACGTAATCGCTCTGATACCACATATAAGACGTAGTATAGACCTTATTACGTACCCCGGATCTACATGGAAAGATCAAAAAATGAAGGTAACGTGGAATATCTAAATTTCAGTTCCATCTCTGATTTCGAGCTCCAAATGTCTCCGAATTTCTCGGGATCTTTACGGAAAGTGCTCACCAAAACATGGGCTAAGTCTTTCTACAGTTTTTTCAATACGTAAGCTCATCTAATGGGTCAGAGATTCCTAATGCTTACGATTGATATGAGTAATTGCAAGAAACCTTAACCTTAATATAGTTTCCATATCGGACTTCCCCATCATAAGGTCGATAAAGACCCTGTCCATATTAATTGGGACCCATTTTTCATCCGAACTTTGACCTATTAATCTAGATCATTTATTAGGTCACTTTATTATTGTTATCTAAATCAAATTATGTAACTTAACCGATAATTTATTTAAAAACCAAAAAATGTAATTAATATTGTCCAACTCTACGAGAAAAAGACAAAATTGTCCCTAAGGACAAAAGAATGTCTAACAATAACAACTTATTTATACTCTTTTGTTGCATTGGTTTCTTTTAAAATAATTGTCTGTGTTTAGCCAATGATATCAGTTTAAATTTATTAGCTTTTTCTTTCTCACGAAATCAGTTTGTTTCTGTCAATGTGGGAGTAAATATTCAATTAAGTTGCATTATACTTTGGATTTGTGTTATGCCTATAGAGCAGCGGTAGATGACGTTATCTTACAACTGGCTTACCATTTTTTTGTTTGTTTGTCGACAACATTAGTTTCAGCTAAGCGAATCCTTTTATGTGTCTTAGATATTTCTTGCAAAATGAAAGTGTTTGCCTTGATCATCACAAGAAGCTGAGCAACCGTAGGAGAAAACAAATAGGTACAAGTTGAACAGGTCACATATATTTTCAACATGTTTGATTACATTGATAGGTTCAAGAAAGTTCCGGAAGAGTGGGCTCCTCAGAAATTAAGCCTTATACACTTGGGGTAACTAGTTCAATTTTTTTCTTGTTGCTTATGATTATTCTCTTTATAGATTTTGTTGATAAATCCATATAGTGTATGTCTTGTTTATTGTTTCTAAAAATTTATATACTGATTTCTAGAGGATGATCATATATGGCCTAACAGGATTTTTTATTTGTTTTTGAATGATATTGTCATATATATTACTAAACTAAACTATGGATAATGTTCTAATTCCATGAATCTTTGATTTTGCTTATGGTATTGAGGTTTGATCTTATTACAGTTTTTGGTAGATTGGGATAAGCCAACTTTCCTTTCGGTGATCTGATGTCTTGTGTGCCCCTATACTTAGTTACTACATAAGAATAACTAGTTGCATTGAACGTGTTTGGAATTTCGGGTCACCCAAAATCAGCCTCACCCGATGAGATAAGAGAGTGAAGTGGGCTAGTGGATGATAATTGAAGCAGACAAAGTGAGTGGGCTGACCCACACATAAATAAAAGTCTATCCTTTTACACTTTTGTCTTCTTGTAAATAGTTCTAGAAGTTTTCCACCATTAGCTGGCTTAGCTGGCATTTTCGGTTACACCCACGCAATAGCAGTAGCAAATAAGTTGTCCCTATACAGCATAAATAGACTCCTCCTGTACAGATCCATTTATGATGAAATACATTTTTTTCTCATCAAAGCAAATTTTCTTTCAGAACGTACTGACAAGTGTTACCTTATATGAAAATCTTCAACACTGGGTAACTGATGAAAAAGATCGAAACTAGTTTTCCATTCATGCTGGTTTAGATACTGAGGTTTTCTAAAATGATGCAAGACAGTTGAAGCCCGACCCTGTTTACGAATGTCCTGTGAGTCATCTTTAATTATCATCTGAAAGTCATACCTGGTATCTTTCTTCTGGTTTAGATTCTTTTTTCCCTTTAGTTGGCTCACGACTGGGCACATGGGGAGAGAAGAAATGCCTGAATTTCCTGTGCAAACTTCTCTTCATGATTTGTAAAGTAACTATTGATGAGTTCTTATATCTACTATTTGATGTTGAAGACTCATACATGTATATATATTCACAGCTCTAGATTAAGTTTTGTTCAGTGGTCACCTCTTGGGACTTACATTGCGACAGTCCACAGGCAAGGGACAGTTGTCTAGGGTGGTGCAACTTCTTTTGATCGCTTGATGAGATATGCTCATCCTCAGGTTCTACTTTGGACTTTTGCCAAACATTGTGTCTGGGTTATTTCTCCACTTGGTGGTTTTTGACTTTGGTGATGTCAACTGAAGGTTAAACTCATTAATTTTTTCCCGGGTGAGAAATATCTGATGACCGACAGCAGCCATGAATCAAGCAATCCTCGTGATGCAAATGTGAGGTCTCTTATTCTTGTGTTTTTTTTCTGTATGTTAATGCGGCACCACTAACTTCATGTTGCTGGTTAGAGGATTGTGATAAACATTTTTTGTGTGAGAAGTGGAAAAATGATGCGAGACTTCAGGGGAAATGCTGATGAATTTGCAATTGGAGGGGCTGGTGGTGTTATAGAGGTGTCTTGGTGATAGGATCTATGGGGGAGAGAGTAATTTAGACAATGGGAGGGATAATAGAAAAGAGAATAAACCATTAATATGGAAAGTGTACTCCAGGAGAAAGAACAGTGGGCCAGGGGGAGTTAGTTAATAGCTGATGTGGCTAATTAGTTAGGCATACCAGAATGAATATGAGAGAGGGGGTTTATATAGGGGGAGGAGAGCAGGAGAGAGGTAGGCAGAAAGATAGAAGAAATTGTGACAGAAGGGTAACCAACCTTCTGAGGAGCATTCAGCTCTAGATAGTGAGAAATACTATACATCTTTACTGTAATGATATATACATTACAGATATATTTCAATAATACAGTAAATCTCTAGTTTCTAATACTAGAGTTCTATTATTGGTCCTACCTGTCAGATTTACCTCATCAGAAGGAAGGATAGTTTTCTTTCTGGTACTTTATTAACTGCAAAGGTCCATCTTTATGCCACTAAAGATGTCGGATAGGGTAGATTTGTTGGAATCTCGTATGGCTAGTTTGGAGGCTGGGGTCGAGCATATCCAATCATATATGAGAATGGCAATGGGGGAGATGCAGCGAGCATTACTGCTAGAAATCAGCAAAATGATGGGAAAGCATCCAGAAAAGGGACAAAGGAGTGATACTTATGAGAGGAGGCTGACTATGGCTGGTGAAAAGAGTACTCAGCCTTCTCAGCGGCATTTTTAGTCGGAACAATCTTTGGGTAATATGGAGGAGTATAGAATGTTGGTGAGAAAAGTGGAGGTGCCCATGTTCGATGGGTATGGTCCGATGGGATGGATCACAAGGGTAGAAATTTATTATGAAGTTCACAGTACTTCAAAAGAGGTGAAGATTAAACTGGCTCTCTTAAGTATGAAGGGGTCAACCATTCACTGGTTTAATATCCTCAGAGAAATTGAAGTTGAGCTAACATGGGAGAAGTTGAAGAAAGCTTTAATCAATAGGTATGGAGGAAGACAATTTGAGAACCCATTCGAAGAACTCTCTGATTTACACCAAACAGGTTCGGTAGAAGACTACATTGAAGCCTTCAAATTCATGTCCTCACAGGTGGGTCATTTACCTGAAGCACAATTCATGGGTTACCTTATGAGTGGGTTGCGAAATGATCTCAGAAGAAGAGTGTGCACTTTCAGTCCAACCAACAGGTTCCAAATGATGAAAATCGCAACGGCTATGGAGGAGGAGATGTACGGTGATCAAAGAAGCTATGAGACGTTTGCTCTCTGATATCGCACTTGAAATCACATAAGTGAAGCTACCTTTAGAAGCAATAGTCGGGTTAACCCAATATATACAGAGTCAGGCCATGTCAACTCGGTGGGTTATGGAGCAGTAAAAGGAGAAGTCAGGTTGGGTCGAACTTGAGACCCATTTGGCCACTATTTCCATGCCAGATCACTGAACAGAGTTCTGGGATCTCACACAGTGGCACCGATGAGATGATTGGATAGGGATAGAAGGGCATTGTTGGAAAAGAACAAAGGATTACGGTACATTTCCTACCAAGAGTTGATGGACCGTAAAGCTAAAAGATTATGTTTTAGATGTGGGGAAAAATTCAATCCCTTACATCAATGCTCCGAAAGACAACTACAGCTGCTAATATTAGATGATAATGAGACATTAAATGATGATGGGGAAATAATAGCCATTGAAGGGGATGATGTTGAGGACGAAGAAGTAACTCTAGATTGTTGAGCAATGGGGGTGTTTGGGATCAGCAAATTAGTGTTATCTGAAAGTAAAACTATGAGAATAGAGGGAGAGATACGAGGGGTTCCCATTGTAGTGTTGGTGGACAGTGACGTAAGTCACAATTTTATTTCTCCTGAACTCGCTAGTGGTCTAGGATTAAAGATAAAAATGACAAGGAGTTTGGGAATTCAATTGGGTTACGACCATAAGGTAATCACAAATAGAAAGTGTATAGAAATTCCTATTCAGATGGGGGAATTAGAGCTGAAGATCGATGCATATGTATTGGACTTGGGAGGAATGGATATCATTTTAGGGGTGGCTTGGTTGCAAACATTGAGTAAGGTAATTGTTGATTGGAAAGAAATGACCATACAATTCCAATATGATGGACGAACTATAGAATTATGTGGCAATGCATACATCAGATCAGTCTAGCAAAGAGGAATTAAGTGCTCTAAAACTCCAACATCCTTACTTAGCCTATTAGAGAGTCTATCAGGCGACTTTGAAGTAGCAGAAGTTGTTGAGACAACAGAAAATCAACAACCCCGATTAAGCCGAACAGAGCAAGAGGAGCTGAATAAGGTGCTAACATAGTTTTCAGAAGTATTCCAAGAGATGTGAGGATTACCTCCCAAAAGGAGACATGCTCATGCTACTGTCCTAGAGCAAGGACACAGCCCCATCAGTGTAAGGCCATACCGATACCCTCATCATCACAAAGATGAAATTGAGAAACAAGTCCAACAGATGTTGCAAGTAGGTATTATACAACATAGTTCAAGTGCTTACTCTAGCCCAGTCATTTTAGTTAAGAAGAAGGATGCATCATGGAGAATGTGTGTAGATTATAGAGCATTAAATAGGGTTACGATACCAGATAAGTACCCTATCCTAGTGGTGGATGAACTTTTAGATGAATTGCATAATGCTCATGTTTCTTCTAAGGTCATGGAAGAAGACATACATAAGACAGCTTTCCAGAAACATAATGGTCATTACGAGTTCCTAGTGATGTCGTTTGGATTGACCAATACACCGACTACTTTTTAGGCTACAATGAATGACATTTTCAGGTCTTTTCTTAGAAAGTTTTTTCTATTTTTTATGACATTCTGGTCTATAATGCAGATTAAGATACTCATATCTGGCATTTATCAAGAGTTTTGGTGTAACATTTCATCCCCATATTAAGGAATAGAACCTAGATTTCAAATGGAGATAATAGCAATGTGAGAGTTAGGAAAAAAAATTTGCATTTCATGCCCAACAGCATGTCAGCATATATGTATGTGAATTTGAATCTTTGCACATACAAAACTAAGTCTACATGCATTCATTGACAACTTCCGGGTATGATTGTTTTAAATGTGATTTTATTGAAACTGAAAAGTAGAGGGAGTTGAAAGAGTGATCTTGGTATGAGTTGTAATAAGGAAAGATTTGGAAACAAAAGTGGCGGTTAATCTGGAAAATGTTCACCAATTGTGCTTTGGTCTGTTGGCCATAACTTTTTCTCTAGTTATCCAAATGAGAAGATTTTTTGCTTGGATTAAACTAGAAATATATGGCTACATTTTTTAGATATTGAATTTCAATTCTATCTCTAAGAGTCTCAATAACTACGATGAAGTGAGAACTAAGTGTAGTATATTAGTGGATGAATGTAAAATTCATCTTTGGACTTTAAGGAAAATTTGGGATTGATCTAGATAGATTTTGGCAAAGTTGCCTTCTTGAGAGTTGTAGATCTTTCTGTTATCTTCCCAACAGTATATAATACAAATTTTTGAATTTCTAAGCTAAAAGTTAGGGTCCTTGTAAATGAAGAAGTATCTTCTGCCTTTTGCTTCTTCTTATTTTTGCTTTTTCTTAGTTTCGCTTCTTCTTAGTTTTATTCCTTCTGAGTTTCGCTTCTTCTTAGTTACTGTTCATTAACTTCTTTTTAGTTACTGTTCATGAACTTCTTCCATGTTACTATTCATGAACTTATTCTATGTTACTGTTCATAAACTCCTCCTTAGTTATTGTTCATGAACTTCTTCTATGTTATTGTTCATAAACTTCTTCTGGGTTATTGTTCATCTTATATCTTCTGTTCTATTTTTGATCATTCAAAAGATGGAATTTGTCTTCAAGGTCTTCATGAAAGTTGTAGCTCTTAAAGTCCTCTTTCGAACCATCTAAAGAACACCTAAATCCGATATCTCTAGAGAAAGTTATACTAATTGTCCCACGATAGGTTCATTTTGATTGAGGATAAAACCAGATTGGATTCTTTTGACCATAACTTCTTCCCTAGACACTCAAATGACTTAATTATTGAACTATTAGACTCGTAAGACATTGCTCTACATCTCCACAAAAAATCTTAGCCATCTGAAATGAAGTGAGAGAGATTAAGTGAAAAACATGGGACAGGTACAGTGTGTGTGTTTTTAATTGCTATGAACTGGTGATACTCCACTTAACATACTTCAGTATTTTGATGATTTATGGATCGGTAGAGCTCCAAATGAGATGATTTCTAATTTGTGGTGAACTAGAGACATGGAGTTACAAATGGTATGAAGAAGTTGGAATCTAATTCAGTTTCTAAGATATTTAAATTTCGGATAGAAATTGTGTATAGTATACTGATTTGGACAAGAGCAGTCCAAAAAAATATTTGAAGTATATCTTCCGAATCACTGAACCGAATTGAATGAATTTGGTGTTATTAGAAACTTAAGACAATGGGGGACATCTTCTGGAAGAAAGTGTTATGTTAGAATATTCAAGAGTAATGTTGGCAAGACACTTAAATATAAAAGACATAAGGTATAATTGGAAGGGCAAATGGGACAATTCTCAATCATTAAGGACATAATTGGAAGAGGAAGTATTGTCTTGCTTATAAATGAAGAAGAAAAATGTGAATAGAAGGATAAGCAGAAGAGAACAACGAAAATGAGAGAGAAAGAGAAAGAGAGTTTGGTGGTTTGAGAGAAAATAAGAGAGTGTGTTAGGGTTTAATTCTTCTTAATCTTCAAGAAAATTTTGAAGCTGTCCAAGAAAAGAAAAAGGAAGAGGAAGAAAAGAGCTTCCATTTGAGCTAAAGATCTCTTCATTTGGTGAAGAATCAAGGTAAGATTATTTTGAATTTTTTGGATTTTTGGAAGGATTCTAATTTATGGAGTTTAGAAAATGCTTGGGTTTAAGTATTATAGAATCAATTTTAGTGATTTTGTATAATAGGATTTTCAATTGGATTCCTATTGGATGAGAATTTGGATATTTTGAGATCATATGAGGTTAGAAAAGAGATGACGAG
>JAOTIZ010000008.1:14991749-15003392 GCA_027123425.1 Erythroxylum panamense | reverse complement strand
TTGCTTCTTCTGTGATGACGTCATCTTCTTCTGTGTTTTGCTTCTTCTGTGATGACGTCATCTTCTTCTGTGTTTTGATTCTTTTGTGTTTTGCTTTTTCTGTGATAACGTCATCTTTTCGAATGTTTTGCTTCTTCTGTTTTTTTGCCTGGACTATCTTCTATTCCATTTTTGACCCTTCAGAAGAGAGAATTTGTCTTTGAGGTATCATAAAAGTTGTAAATCTTGAAGTCTTCTTTCGAATCATATAAAGAACATCCTAATCCGATATCTGAAGGGAAAGTTATAGCAATTTTCCTGATTCTTCTGCCTTTTTGCTTCTTCTGTGATGACGTCATCTTCTTTTGTGATTATGTCATCTTCTTCTGTGTTTTACTCCTTCTGTATTTTGCTTCTTCTGTATTTTGCTTCTTATGTCTTTTTTCTTCTTCTGTCTTTTCTCTCCTTTTGTGTTTTACTTCTTCTGTCTTTTTGCTTCTTCTGTGTTTTACTTTTTCTTCTGTGTTTTGTTTCTTCTGGGTTTTGCTTCTTATGTTTTTTTCTATCTTCTAGTTTATTTTCGACCCTTCAAACGATAGAATCTATCTTCAAGGTCTTCATGAAAGTTGTAGAAGTCCTCTTTCAAACCATCCAAAGAACAACTAAATCCGATATCTGTAGAGAAAGTTATGCTAATTGTAAAACATCTTCTGTGTTACTATTCATAAACTTCTTCTGGGTTACTGTTCATCTTATATTTTCTATTCCCTTTTTAATCCTTCATAAGATGGAATTTGTCTTCTAGGTCTTCATGAAAGTTGTAGCTCTTAAAGTCTTCTTTCAAACCATTCCAAGAAAACCTAAATCTGATATCTGTAGAGAAAGTTATGCTAATTGTAAAACATCTACTGTGTTACTATTCATAAACTTCTTCTAAGTTACTGTTCATCTTATATCTTCTATTCCCTTTTTGATCCTTTAGAAGATGGAATTTGTCTTTTAAGTCTTCATTAAAGTTGTATCTCCTAAAGTTCTCTTTCGAACGATATAAAGAACACCTAAATCCAATATCTCTAGAGAAAGTTATACCAATTTTCCCACGATAGGTGCAATATGATTGAGGATAAAACCAAATTGGATTCTTTTGGCCATAAATTCTTCTCTAGATACTCAAATGACTTGATTCTTAAACCATTAGATTCATAATATATCGCTCTACATCTTCACCAAAAATCGTAGCCATCTAAAATGAAGTGAGAGAGATTAAGTGAAAAACATGGGATAGGTACAGTGTGTGTGTTTTTAATTACTATGAACTGGTGTTACTCCACTGAACATACTTCAGTATTTTGATAATTTTTGGATCGGTAGAGCTCCAAATGAGATGATTCCTGATTTTTTGTGAACTAGAGACATGGAGCTATAAATGGTATGGAGAAATTGGAATCTAATTTAGTTTCTAAGATGTTTAAATTTCATATTGAAGTTGTGCATAGTATACTCATTTAGACAAGAGCAGTCCAAAAATGTTTGAAGTATATCTTTCGAATCACTGAACCAAATTGAATGATTTTGATGTCATTGGAAACTTAAGACAATGGGGGACATCTTCTAGAAGAAAGTGTTATGTTAGAATGTTCAAGGATACTGCTGGCAATACACTTACGTATAAAAGACATAAGGCATAATTGGAAGGGCAAATAAGACAATTCTCAATCATTAAGGGCATAATTGGTAGAAGAAGTATTGTCTTGCTTATAAATGAAGAAGAAAAACGTAAATGGAAGGATAAGCAGAAGAGAACAACAAAAAGGAGAGAGAAAGAGAAAGACAGTTTGGTGGTTTGAGAGAAAAGAAAAAGAGTGGGTTAGGGTTTAGAAGATTTTGAAGTTGTCCAAGAAGAGAAAAAAGAAGAGGAAGAAAAGAGCTTCCATTTGAGCTAAAGATCTCTTCATTTGGTAAAGAATCAAGGTAAGATCATTTTGAATCTTTTGGATTTTTGGAAGGATTCTAGTTTATGGAGTTTAGAAAATGCTTGGGTTTAAGTATTCTAGAATCAATTTTAGTGATTTTGCATTATGGGATTTTCAATTGGATTCCTATTGGATGAGAATTTGGATATTTTGAGATCATATGAGGTTAGAAAAGAGATGACGAGAAATTGAGTTATGATATAAAGTAACCAAGTGTTCTTGAGGTGTAAGCTTATGAATAAGCTAGACATATGTAAAGGGTAAAAATTGAAAGGAGAATTTAGAAAGATTATACAAATAAAGTGTAAAGCTAAGTTAAATTAGACACATATGAATTATGAAATGGGAATGAGTATAATACGTGTTCTAGAACATATGCCCGAAATTATCATTGAGCATGCATTGTACATAGTTCATTTATACAATTGTGTATAAATAAATGTTTATACGTGTGCAATTATTGATGAGTGTGCAATGTGTGTCTTCCATAAATGGGTTGTGCAGGTCAAGTGTCCGCATTCAGGCATTCCCAGAATTTAAAAGCAAATGCTAATATGGAGCGTACTATGAGTAGACCGAGATGGTCTCACTTTATTGTTCGTTATTTTAAATTTTGTATTATATGACTATTGAATGATTATGTAGATGTGATTGCTTATGTTAGTTCCGGACAGAAGGTCCGACGATTGTGATGTTTGATTTGAACATTGAAGTGCTACTTGAATGTGAATTGGATGAACTATGTGTACTTAATGTGATTGTTAAATTTGTCCCGAATGAGCATTTGCATACGAATGATAGGGTGTCATTCAACTAAATGTTGAATGTCAGACTACGGTCCGATGATATGTGAATATGAATGAATGGGATTATGCAAATGTTAGTGATGCATTCCATTTCATGAATGAATGAAATATAAATGAGTTATGACCCGAGTAGCTACCGATCAAAGCTTAAAGCTCAACGAGTGAAAAAGAGTCTCGAGCTCAAAAGTGATTCAGAGTCTCAGGCTCAACATTTAATGAGCCCTATATGGGACAGTTATCAATGAGCCCTATAAGAGACTGTTTAGGCACTCGGTCACAATAAAGTAAGTAACAAATAGAAAGTGAGTCTCATGTGCACTGCATATGCATTATATGAGTGATTAAATTGTACTGAATGTGGAGTGCAAAATGTGAAATGATGTGATTTATGTGTTATGTGATTGGGTGAGCCATCGATGATGGTCACTCTCTGAGCTTGCAAAACTCATCCAAAATTTGTAATTATTTTTCAGGATCAAAAGAATACCCCGTTAGACCAACGGGAGTATACTTACGACATTTAAGTGAAGGATAGAGGTCAGGGTCAGTTCGCGTCTGCATTGCATTTCTCTATTTTGTATTGAATTGTATATTCCGCAACTTTTTGTATAAATTTGTATTCCAAAATGACTCAAGTGTTTTGTATTTGTGAAAATGGCCCAAATGGCTATTGAAAATTTTGTTGATGGTTTTGTGTTAATTGAAAATGTTTATGAATGAATGTAGGCCCAAATTGAGTATTGATTTCCGCATATTGTATTTGTAGTTAAAAAAAAGTTATACCAATTTCTAAATAATTGAGTGCCTTAGCACGCCACCCTCGCGGGACACGAACTCGAATATCACCCATTGATGTCGGGTTCGAGTCTTGCAAGAGTGGGGTGCTACATTTGGAGGTTTTACAAAACAACCAATTTGTGGCTAATTGACAGGAGTGCAGTTTTGGGAGACATGCGATGGAGTATTTGGGGCATATCACTTCCAGGAAAGGAGTAACCGTGGACCCTGCAAAGAATAGTAATGTGTTGACATGGTCGATTCCTAGGAATGTTAAAGGAGTAAGAGGATTCTTTGGATTGACAGGGTATTATCATAAGTTTATTATGGACTATGGCAAAATAGCTAAACCGCTCACCGAATTGACTAAGAAAGAATGATTTTACTGGAATTCTGCAGCCTTAAAGTCTTTTGAGGCTCTCAAAAAGGCTTTGACTGCATCTCCAGTATTAGCTCTTCCTAACTTTTCACAGCCCTTTGAGATTGAATGTGATTCCTCAGGAAATGGGGTGGGTGTTGTCTTGATGCAAAACCGAAGACCAACAATCTATTTCAGTAAAGCATTTTTAGCAGGAAATCTCTCTAAGTTATCCTATAAGAAAGAATTGATGGCTTTAGTATTGGCAGTGCACCATTAGCGTCATTACTTGCTTAGACGACCCTTTGTGGTTTATTCCGACCAGAAAAGTCGACGTCATATGTTGTCACAAAGAATTACAACAATAGATCAATAGTGTTGGATGGCTAAACTTTTGGGCTATCACTTCGAAATCATGTATAAACTGGGACCAGAAAACAAGACTACTGATGCATTATCACGAGTTTATAAAGAAGGGGAGTTTAAGACCATTGTTTCATTCCCATTGTGGGCGGAAGGCAAACAAATTCAGCATGAGGTGCAACATGATCCGACACTATGTAATATTATATGAGATCTGCAGCAAAATCCAAATTTCAAATCTGGTTTTTCTTGGCATCAAGGGGTTCTTTTGCACAAGGGAAGGTTGGTTATCTCTGTTACATCCCCATTGGTTCCAATCCTCCTAAAAGAATATCATTCTTCTCTTATTGGGGGACATTTAGAATTTCTACGCACATATAGGTGGATTGTTAGTAATCTTTATTGGATTGGTATGAAGAAGTCTATTCAAGAATTTGTCAAGTCTTGCGACACATGCTAATGGCAAAAATATACTGCTACATCTCCTGGGGGTTTGCTGCAACCCCTACCAATTCCTAATCAGATTTAAGAAGATATTTCAAAGGACTTCATAACGGGACTTCCAAGATCTGAACAACCTAAGCATTAGTCCTATTGGATTTCATGGGCAGAATTATGGTATAATATAACTTTTCATATCTCCACAGGTTCAACACCGTTTGAGGTGGTGTAGGGAGGAAACCACCCACACTTGTGCGATATTTACAAGATGAGACTAGAGTTGAGGCAGTGGCTAGAGAATTATTGGATAGAGATGAAGCCTTAAATCAGCTAAAATACAATCTGCATAGGGCACAGGAGCAAATGAAGAGGTATGCGAATAGAAAAAGAATTCCTCAATCTTTTCAAGTAGGGGAGTGGGTTTTCCTAAAGCTACGCCCTCATAGACAACTTACGGTGGCCAGACGCATCAACCAAAAACTAACAGTAAGGTATTTTGATCCCTTTCAAACTCTAGAAAAATTGGGAGCAGTCACTTATAAACTCAAACTACCCCCAATTTTAGAGCTCATCCAATATTCCATGTTGCGCAACTTAAGAAGGTCATTGGCAATTATTCGGTGGAGGCCTCTTTGCCTGAAAGATTGGAAGTCGAATTGGAAGATATAGTGGAACCCGAAAGTGTTCTAGCCAGCAGGACAGTAACTAAACTGGGGGACTCAACACAGCAATGGTTGGTTAAATGGAAGGGGCAAACAGTGGAACAAGCTACATGGGAGGACGAATATGTGATCCGTAGCCAATTGTGACAGAATGATAACCAAACCTTCTGAGGAACATTCAGCTTTGGATAGTGAGAAATATTATACATCTTTATTATAATGATATATACATTACGAATATACTTCAATAATACAGTAAATCTCTAGTGTTATAAGAATAGAGTTCTATCACTTGGCCCATTTTTAGGTGCTCTTTTTATTTACTTTATCGACTCATTTCGGTTGTCCAGACAATCATCTTTGCACTTACCTCTCTTATCATTCTTCCAATGACAATATTTGTCTTTTCCAGGTGGGGCGGAGGAAAGGACGACAAATATTTTGCCAAACTTGGAAAAAACATTATTTCTGTCTATGAAACTGAGACTTTTAGTCTTGTTGGTAAGAAATCCTTGAAAGTTGAAAACATTATGGACTTCATTTGGTCACCTAGTGATCCCATTATTTCTCTATTCGTCCCTGAGCTTGGTGGTGGAAACCAGCCTGCTAGGGTGAGTAAATTTTAGGATAGGTGCTTGTTCTTAGTTTGCAGTTGCTAATTTGTTTCTCACCATGAAATTGTGAAATATAGATCAGCCTTGTACAAATTCCCAGCAAAGAGGAATTGAGACAGAAGAATCTTTTTAGTGTTAGTGATTGCAAAATGTACTGGCAAATCTTGCTGTAAAGGTTGATCGCTATACAAAAGTAAGAAAAGTACATACCCGGGCTTTGAGCTTTTCCGAATAAAAGAGCGTGATATACTCATTGAGGTATTGGAGCTTGACAATAAGAATGACAAGATTGTCGCTTTTCCTTGGGAGCCAAAGGGTCAGAGGTTTGCAATTATTCATGGTGATAGCCCAAGGTCAGATGTAAGCTTTTACTCGATGAAGACTGCTCATAATAGTGGCCGAGTTTCTAAGCTTGCTACCCTGAAAGGCCAACAAGCAAATGCTCTTTTTGGGTCACCTGCTGGCCGCTTCATAGTCCTTGCAGGGCTAAAGGGTTTAATGGACAACTGGAATTTTATAATGTAGATGAACTTGAGAAAATGGCAATGGCAGAGCATTTTATGGCAGGTAATTCATTTGTGGCTTCTATGTAGGTTACGTCTTGTTTGATTGCTACTGTGGTCTTAACATATTGAATACACTGTTTGTAAGGATGATGTCCTGTTAATTGTTTGGGGAACTAAATCCTTTGTTTTCCTTCTGTTTAACATGTGCCCTGTTTGTAGGCATGTCGTCACTTCAGCGACATCAGTTCATCACGAAATGGAGAATGGTTTTAATGTGTGGTCTTTTAATGGCAATCTACTTTATCGGATATTAAAGAATCAGTTTTTCCTGGTAAGACTAGAGATCAGTCCTTGAGAGGTTCCATCTCCATTGCAACTAGTTTTCTTTATTGCCTTTTGGGAATATTATCTTTATAGAAACTTTAATTATTAACTTAAGAAGATTATCAATTGAGTTGGTAATTTTGTGAACATGCATAATTCGAAATTTCACAATTGTCTGGTTGTTCAACTATAGTTGGCCATCTCATGATTGTGATAACCTTCTAGTGTAGTAGAGTGTGCTTTCAAGTCACCCATACGTTACTTGTAACTTAAATTACCTTGACTGGGCCGTGATAACTGGGACAGGATCTTCTGTCTAATTTTATGGTTTCTTATTCTATCTCATAAATCTCAGCCATTCATTTATGCGAAAATTGCGTTCATTTATGTATGACTCACGCGGGACTCACATAAATAAATGGTTGAGATTCATAAGACACAATAAAATATTATAAAATTAGACAGAAAATTTGGACTCGTGACAACTATGCTGTTCGTCATGATTAGGTAGTTCTGACTTGCATTCTTTGTGACAGTTTTTGTGGCGTCCAAGACCACCATCATTCTTGGGTCCTGAAAAGGAGGAAGAGATTGCGCAGAATTTGAAGAAGTACAGTAAGAAATATGAAGCAGAAGACCAAGATGTCCCTTGCAATTGAGTGAGCAGGGCCGTGAGAAGAGGAGGGCATTGACGGATGAGTGCGACAAATGGATAAGCAAATGGAAGCGGTTCCATAAGGAAGAAAAACTGGAGAGACAAAAGTTGAGAGATGGAGATGCCAGTGACGAAGAAGAGGAGTACGAAGCTAAAGAAGTAGAGGTTGAGGAGATTGTGGATGTGTCTGAGGAGGTTGTATCTTTTGAATATGCTTCGTAGTAGCTGGATATATTCACAGCTTCACCTGATACACAAAAAAGAAGAGGTTAGCGTCTCCGTCGAAAAAGAGTCTGTACTTTACAATCCAAAACATATTATTTATTTTTTTTGAAATTTTACATGTCTAAATAAATCTAATAAAAATTTTAATCTAAATATTATATTTTTAAAATTAGAGTTTATGCACTTCAAAATTCAAATAATATGTTTGAATATAAAAAGTTTTCCTTTTATTATGTGATACTATAATTTCTTATATAAAATCAGAGTCCACATTTATATTGGCTCTGAAAATGACGAGTTTTGTTCTTACAAGATCAAAAATATTAATATGCTGATTGCAAAAATATAATCAATGCATAGACATGGTAAATATAAATGTTCATCATGCCTTATTATGAAATTTGTTTTTTTTCTTCTTGTAACTTCCGTCAAATCGATTTCTAAAATAAGTTCATCACTGCCACCATAAGCTATATAAACATCCAATCTTTAATGATATCTATGTAAATAAATTGAGAGAACTCTACAAGTGAAATATAAATAGCTAAGCAAGAAGTGATAATTCTTTTAAAGCCTGTGACTATTTATAATAGGACTTGGAGTTTTTTAGTAACTTAATAAAAATACAATTCTAATTTTAATTAAACTTAATTAGAATTATAACTAATTTTAGTTAAATACCAATTAAGCTCAAATAAAATCTAATATCTCATATTTGTCCTTATTTATTAAATATCTCATCCTTAAAAAAATTTCAATCTTTATAATTAAGTTTAATTAGATTAAATAACCTTTTCTCTCTTCAATTGTGATTTGTGTGATTAGATAAATTAAACTTCTTTAATTTATCTTTAATTATATACTTAATAATTTATATCACGAGATCAAGATTTAGATCTAACAACTCATCATTATCATCTAAATATTAGAAATTTCAAAATAGTTTTGACTAATATTTTCATATATAATTTAGTCATTTCATTATACAATGTCTTGATTAGATATAAAATATGATATTAGTGTCCACCTTATTTTAGTCCAATTCTAGTTTTCTCTTATTAATAATCGATTATATTAATGACATTTGAAAACCATTTTAAAAGTATTATTCTACCTTGATCAAAGATTCACCGAATTGATACTTATTGAGAATAATAAAATATTCTTTCTAATTACTTTAGAGTGATTAATCTTATATTAATCATTTAACTACCTAATTCATGTTATATCTAATGACTACCAATTAAACTGCCTTTGACTAGGATAGGATATAAGTAGTATCAAAATATAATAATCCCTATATGAGATACTTTGGAGATCTTAAGTTAAAGGACTAGTTAGTCAATCATCATAATGAGAATTTTCATAGATACATAATGCTCCAAATAAAATTATCATATTAGGGCATTTTAGTGAATTTGTTCTCTAGCAAAAACTCACATATTTGCTTGTGGGATCGAATATAAGGAAGAAACATAACATGTACGAAGTCTTTACACTCTATTAATGTATAATCTTAATAGAAGTTTATCCCATAATTTATCTTATATTATGATCTTATTATAATTTTATTTGAAATATATATTTATCCCATAATTTATCTTATACATTAGTTAATTAAACAAATATGTATAAGATAAATAATACATTTAAATAATTATGTTATGAAAACTACAACTAATCAATTAGCTATAAGGTATACAATCTCCTACTTGCATTAAACCAATTGCTTAAGTATCTTATACCTTATCTCCATATGATGATCATGCTACTTTTGGGGCAGTGGTTTAATGGGATAATTTTTCAAGATTCTCTACAGTGAAGACTTACTTAAATCTTACAACTTTTATCTCATTATCATCACAATTACTAAGAATTGCCTAAATGCATACTTAGATCTTTAATAAGATCTCTACTCCTTTCACAAGCTTAATGGCCCTAATGTTCTATAGCATATTGACATTTCAACAATGTAAGGAACTCATTTTATAAAATGATTTTTTTGTGGCTTAATTAGCAATTGATGGTTTATTAAAACATTTGCAACCTAAAATAATATTGTTTCAGGTAAAATATACCTTAATTAGGACTTAAAACTAAAGTTAACATCTATATGGATTTGAACTATAATATCAAATTAGGCATATAATAATAGACATCTTTTATATTTTATCTGTATCAAATATCTCAACTACTAAACATATTAATACATTATCGATGTACTTAGACTATAATTGGTAAACAACTTTTGTATGTATTTCTATAAATTGAATTGTTATAATTAACTTATTACCTTTAAATTTCCAATAAGAGCTGTTGTTAGACTATCATATTTTTAACAATTGAAAATATAATTTTTTGTTCTTTATGAGCACTATGTCATTTATATACTCCCTTTAAAGGATACAACTATAATCTCACTAACCTTCTAATAGACATGATAAATCGACAATCATCTTTAAAATGAAATCTTTAAATTCATTATGAAAGTGAATATCTTAACATCTTGTAACTTTTTGACTATACATTAAATATATCAATGGAGGCACTAGTTATCTTTGGATGTGCTATTATGAGATTTTGAAAACTTTTAAACTTCATCTTTGTCCTGTTAATGGACATTTGGTATTAATTTTTGATAGATAATTTGCTAAACTCTTGTCTATTTAATGTTTAAATTGCATTAATTAAGGAATATTTGTTTTAATTTTGGGTACAAATTAGATTTGTTATTTTTAAAAGACTAAGCAAGAAAAGCCCTCAAAGTTAGCAAGAAAAACGTTAAACTTGGATAGATGAAGACACTTTGAGCTAGTGGAGGCGACACCAAAAATGCTAGCTAGAAGAGAGGAGACGTAGAAGAAAAGAATGAGCAGCTGGCGTGACTAAAAGACTAAAAGGAATGAGAGGAGTGGGACCAGCGTGATTTGGAGACATTCAACATGAAAAATAAAAGATAGCTGCGGCAGCAATGGACAAAGGCAGTGGCGGCAGCAATAGACTTCCAATACATAAAGACAAAAGAAGATGGCTGAAGCAGAAAAGATAAAAAAGGGGAGGCTTAGGCGTGAATGAGGGCTGGAGTTTAGTCAATATGATGTTACAAGAAGAGAGGAAAAGAAGCAGTTGTTGGCGTGAACAAAATGCTGGAGGCGGCAGCGTGAAGAGGAATAGAATGGTGGCTAGTGGCGTGAATTAAGCAGCTGAAGTCAAGGAGAAAAATACCAAAATTAAATCAGGAGACAACCAGCTGAGGGATCTAGGCGTGCAATAGGTGTTGACACTGGACACACAAATCCTTGGCCACAAACACAAGGAATTAACGCAGCTCAAGGGAGCCAGCAGCTCACACTTCATGTAAAACACTCACACTTCATCGTAACGTGAGAGGGGACTGATGCTACTTCTTGGAGAGATGGACTGATGCTACTTCTTTGAGAGGATTAGTTATCAACGTTGAAAAACACAAGGGAGAGGCTCCACCACTCACCTAGGCTCCACCAAACACTCATTTTATTATTTATTCATTCAAATCCACACAAGGGATGAGAGAGGAACGTTTGAGGGCTGGACACGCATAGGGCTGGACAGGCACTTCTCCAGAAGACTAACTCTCTACCCACTCACAAAGCATCAACGTGACAACACAAAAGGAGGGGCTCCACCATTAACTCTCTATTCATTCTTCAAGCATCAACGATGCATGCAAGGAAAAGGAGGCTATCAACTTAACAGCAAGCATTAAAAAGGCTCCAGCACTTACTCCATTGGAGAGGAAGCTATTCACGCACATTGAGGAGGACTCCTAAGCAATCACCATTTGTTCTTTTATTTCTTCTACTCATTTTATATTTATAATGCTTGCTTTTATTATTTTCATTGCTGCTACTATTATTATGAGTAACTAATCTTTTCATTCTAGGATTTTAACCGAACCCTTGATGTAATCTCGGTTAATTG
>JAOTIZ010000008.1:14971782-14986754 GCA_027123425.1 Erythroxylum panamense | reverse complement strand
GCTTTCGGGAAGGTCCCGGCAACAAAAATTTTTGTTTTCCGCACCCCGAGTATATGATACTTGGACCAGGATTTTCCTACAGATAAGGCTTGTAATGTAACTTAGGTAAGATATGACAAAAAAAGTTTTTAGGTCAAATAAATTGAAGGAGTTCATACAAACTTATCCATAAAAGTTTTAACTCAATTAGTCAAAAACTTAATTGATTCAAATAACATCCTTTTCAATCACCTTATTGTTTTTTCTTATTCTTTTTTATTTTTTATTTTCTTGAACAAGAATATGGAAGAGGAAATTTATTTTTTATTTTTTATACTCCACCCTCCTTTTATAAAAACTGAAAATTCAAAACAATGCAACTTGAATCAACCTATTTATTTTAAGGAAGGTTGGTGTCTTTGTTTCCCTCTTTCATTTTCATAGCTAAACTTTATGTGATATCTCTATCCTAAATTATAATGATTAGAATAAAGGTCATAGTTCTATTGAGGTTGATCAGGAAATCCCCCTATTACATAAACTTTTTGAACGGAGTCTTGTTGTAATATAGGACATATATCTGTAGGATGACCAGAAAATATACATATTCCACACACTTATGCCGATTACAATTGAACAATAATCATTTGATGAACTAAAGTAGTTAAATCAGAAATTTTATCCTCAAGGTTAGTATTACTTACTTCGTTTACATATTTAACAACTCTATCCACCCCTATCACAAATTGTTGATAATTTTTATTCATATTTGATATCAATTATCTGGTTACTTTAGGTGTTTTATTTACTGAACTTCTCCACTAACTACATCTACTATACTCCTATCCATTGGTAATAGCATTTATAGAAATATAGGATTAAAATTTGATATGGGATTGGATGGAGTGGGCAGCTAGCACATAACTCTTTAAACCTCTTCCAATATTCATACAATGTTTTTCAAGTGAATTGTCTTTTCTTACATATCTCCTTTATGATATTGTTAGTTCATGATAAACAATTTATCTAAGAACAACCTTTTCATTTGTTTCACTATTTTCACTAAGCCAAAGGAAAGATAATATAACTAATCATTTGCCTTATCTTTCAAAGAGAATGGAAAGGCTTTTAGATTAATTTATTCTTCTGTCACCCCTTGTGGCTTCATTTTAGAGCAAATAACACGAAATTCTTTAAGTGTTATTGTGGATTTTCACCTATAAGACCATAAAAAATAGGGAATAAGTGAATCAAACCATAATTTAGTTTGAAATCTAAACATTTGCAAATAATATGAATAAGGATTGTTGATTCAAAAATGCAGCTGCTAACTCCCTCAATGTTCTATCATTAGGATTTGTCATCTTTCCTTCAACTTATTAGAAATTAGAATCTTCAACAATTGTTAAGTATATCTCAACTTTCATTTCTCGAGGTGAACAACGTTTTCATTGCTTAATCTCTTTTCTTAAACGATGAGCTATATTCTCAATATTAGGATTATATTACAATTCACCTGTCTGAGAAGAATGAGTCATACAAGACAAAAGATTAACGATAAATTACAAAATATCACAAATAAGCTAGGAAACTAAAATAGTTCCCAACAATGATATCAAAATTTTGATCAGGTTATTAAAGCCCTTAAAATCACTTGTTTGAGAAGAACGAGTCATAGAAGACAAAGATTAGCAATAAACTACAAAATATCACAAAGAGACTAGGAAACTAAATAGTTCCCAACAATGATACCAAAATTTTGATCAGGTTATTGACGCCCTTAAAATTAATTCCAACTCACTAAATGCTTGTAGTAGTTGTGGAACTAGGTCGAATCTCAAGATAATTGAAAACTAATTTCTTAATTTTAATTGATAAAGCAAAATTAGGGGTTTATGATTAATTAACTAATAAACTAAATTTAACAAAGAATTAAAATAAATCAATCAGGTATTAAAGTGAGAAATTCAATGGTACTTAAGTTTGGTTCAAAGAAAAGATTTCATCTAACTACAATCTTAATCATTAGTCTAAAAAGAATAATTTTCACAATTTAAGTAGTTAGCATGAAACATATCAGGATAATCATAATAAGTTTCAAAATTTCCTAAATGAATCAGTTGAAACCCAGCATTCAAACTAAAATTTACCATAAATTAATTGAGTATGATAACATTTCATATTAATTAAATGATAGCAATAAGCTCAGTGAAAAAGACCAAACCCTAAATTAAATAATTGAGATTGCCACAACTATTCAATTTAGCTTTCTTATTTCTCATAAGTCAAATATATAAGTTCATAAATAACCAATTTGCTAGTTATACCAATCCTTCATGACAATTATGAGTTACTGAAATTATGGATAGCTATAGAATAATCAACATTAAGTTAATTTATCACATTATTTAATATTGATTACTCATGAAATAAAAGAACACAAAATAAGAAATACTTGAATTAAAATAAAATATAGGTTTAGAACAAAACCTCATAAGATTACAACTAGAGTTTCAAATCTCCTTGAATTAGAATATTTAGAATTAGTCACTCATAGCATATTTATAATACCATAAATAGAAGAAAATATGAAAGAAAAAGAAAAAAAACACCAAGAAAATTAGAGAATGATGTAGAATATGTATGTCGCGTTTTCCTCCCCTTTTCCCGCTCTAAAACCTAGCCTCCCTCCATGTTGTAAAGATTCTTATCTAAAAAAATCAAGATTCCTAAATAACAGGGCTGGAAATAAGTTTCCTAATTAAATTAAAACTCTTGAGGTGAATCTAGCATTAGACATAATCTCACCTTATTTATTGTAGTAATTTGTCCACTTTTTTCAAATTTATGATTTTGAAAAATAATGCTCCAATTTCAACCAATCCAATCTTCACTTGTGATCTCCTAAAATAAAATAAATATTAATTTTTCTAGTTAAGCACTAAATATAGTCAAAATAAAAGAGATAGATCCATTTAATATATCCAAATAACATCTTATTAACATAATTAGAACATATTTCTAATCTAATTAGAAATAACTTTTCTTAATTAGAAAATTGTTTTCTAATATTTAAGGAAACTATTTTCAAATTAAATAAAATATTTTAATTTTAATTAAGAAAATAATTAAAAATTTGAAATATTATTAAAGAAAGGGCCCCACAGTATAAGTTATATAAGAAATCCAAAACAAATACAATATAGATTAAAAAAACTAGGGGCTAACTAAGTGCAAACAGACAATAGATTGATATTAATGACAAAAGCAGATAATTGGAGAATAAAGATAACTAGCTCTGACATTAGCTAGCTTATGACTCAATAAAGCAATTTGCAGTAGAAGAATAGAACTACCAAAACCATGTTGAATAAGTTATAAAAGGGCTCAAGTAATTAAGAGTTTAAGGAGGTTTAAGGTAGTTTTAAACCATCCATTGCATTTCATATTGACTTCCTTAGCAACAATGATCCCCCTTAAATAGGTGTAAATAAGTTTGCACAAAACAAGGGCGTCAATTTTCTGGTTTTGAAACACTTTATTAATCCTTTCCTTCTAAACCCTATATATGCAGCAACTGAAGCACAATTTAAAGATGTCCAAGTTAAATTTGTTGTAATATTTAACTCTTAACACCCAATTAATCACTTATTCCTATGAGTTTTAACGAGATTGCAAATTCTACCGTTGAATCAAATGCCTCCATATAGTATGAGTGTAGGGACATAAGACAACCAGGTGATCAAAACTTTCAGGAGCAGATTAACAAAAGGTATAAGAAGCAATAAGGTAGGGGTTCCATTTGATTCTATTAAAAGTTATAAGAAAATTTTTAATGGTCATCCAAAGAATAAATGATACCTTTAAACCCCAAATTTTGCTCCAAGAAACATCTTCAAGAGGCGTTATAAATAGAGAAGTACATATGAAGTTAGTTAATTTCATATATTTGTGTCTCAACTAGATCATAGTATCTACTTTAGAGGAGTTATGCTTGTAGTTTGGAACAACGTTGAGAATATCACTTAGCTCCTTGTGTTCACAAGATCATATGTAACAACATTAAGAATATCAGTTAGCTCCTTGTGTTCACAATATCACATGTACTCCTTGATTACCATCTTTATTTTGACATTTAAGGGATCACATATTACAATGACAAGGATAATGGAAATAAGTACATAGGGAGGACAAATGTGGCCCGACTTGGTTCGGGTTGAGTTGACTACAAGTCGGAGCCATGAGCCAAGATTGTTTAGCTTGATCAGGCCACGGCCAACGAGCTGGGCAGGCCCCACCCTCCCATGGCCCATTGAGCTGGGGGCCTAGCCACGAGCCAACCAACCTTATCCATTACCATCCCTATAAGTAGATAAGGGCCAAATTGGACCAATTACCATACCAGAAGCTAGTAGTTTGATCCCCGTTACCAATCTGAGATTTCATTTCCCTAGCAAGTACCTCTCTAAACTTCAATAGTTGGTTAATAGTTGAAGAGGTGTCATGTTTGGCATTCATATTCCAAAAGTTGTTTCCCTTTGAATATCCCTTTTGCATCCATTTCACTCACAAGGTTTTCTGATTATTTAATAATCTTCAAATTCTTTTAGTTACGAGTACCTTGTTTGTGGTTCTAATACATTTTATCCCTGAACCAGCTTAGTCTTTAGGAAGATAAATGTTTTTTCAACTAATCTTAGCTACTCCTTTTGAAAAGGTTGTACAACTCTGCATAAATTTCTTAGGAGTAGTTTCAACTATCTTGATGAAGTTAAGAGGCAAAAAAATGAGAGCTCCAAAAGACATACATGTTTGTTAAGAATAAAAGTTAAGCGCTCTTCAACATAAAATCAAATTGATTGTCTCTTCAATTAAGAGAGTCATTTATATTAAGAAACAAATATGTTATAAATTAAATTTTTTTTTCCAAAATATTAAAAGAAAAATCAATTTTCTTAATTAATAACTAAAACATTTTTCAAATTTAATCAAGAAATGTATTTTTAATAAAATCAAGAAAATTATTATTCAAAATAGTAAATAAATAATTTCTAAATAAAATAGAATAATAACATTCTAAACACATAATAAATTAAATTTATTCAGTCAAATTGAAATAAATTATTTTAAATAAGAAATATTTTCTTAATTAAATTGAGAAATTTTTTATTTTATAGGAGCCTAATTTATTAATTTCAACCTAATTTAAAAATAATTTAATTATAATTCCAAAATTTTAAAATTATATTAAAAATTAATTTAATTATTGATCTTAATCAAATTAGAAAATAAATTATTTAATTTTTTACTTAATTAAATCTTTTAAATTATTAAACTAAATTAAGAAATATTATTTTATATTTAAAATAACTTTATTTTAAGTGGTCTGCTTTCTCATCAGCGATAACCAGCTTCCAGTCGAAGAAGAATTAGACATGCTGGGTTCCGAGCCCAGCATCTCCATATACCAGCGCAATGCAACATCCATGCATATAACTCCAAGAATAGCCACCGACTTCAACAACCACCTTTACAAAAACTCTTCTTAACTATCGGTAACCACAACTCATTTTATGCCACCATTCATATGGTGTTTCGCTCTTCCTTCAGTAAACAGCAAACCACAAGGGAAGTCCAAGGCTTATTCATCTTTTTTATCGGAAATGTGAAACATTGGAACCAAGTCTCCTTTATTTTGGGAGGAATAAAAAGATTTAACCGAAATTTTTGGTTATATACAATGACATCTATTGTTTAATTATCATTTTTTAAGCCAATGTTTGCGAATCATGATGAGTTGGATGCAACTTGAATAAATATTGTAAGGTTTTTTAATCAAACATGTGGGCTTATATGTGTATAATTGTATATAAAGGCTATCATATAAAGTTGAGCCCAATTAATTAAAGTAATTTAATATGTTTATGGTATTTGGGCTTCGTGCATCTATTTTAAGTGTGGACTCTATATGTATAAATATTGAGTTTATAATTTCTAATTTTATGATGGGCCAAACTAGAAATTATATTAGGGTTTTACACTAATATAAATGGTTATGGTCCCCAAATTAAACGTAACCTAAATTCTTGTCTGAAATCTTATCATCAGAGAGAAAATAGAGAGTTACGGAAAACTCTTAAAAAAAGGTTACGTTCTAATTTGAAAGACAAAACCGCAAAACTCCAGTGTAGATTTTACAATGGATTCAAATATGCTTCTGTTTTATTTTATTCTTGATAATTTGATATGAATCAATTCTGTGTTTTAAAGGGATTAAAATCCCTACAGATATAAGCAATTAATAATTTTATAACATAGAGAAGAAAAAATAATGAAAGAAGCAGCCAAGTTAGCCTGTTAGGGTTATTAGTTGTGTTCTTCACATCTGACAAGACACGAGACTTGATTAGGCTATTTGTTAACATTTTCGGTAAATTTGCAAGAATGAAAGTTGAAGAATCATTAGAATCGGGCCTCAAATCTCCTGTGCCGTAATCCCAACCCGCGTTAGTATTGTTTTCCGGTCTTGTCTGATAAACTTGGACGAGATATGATTATTGAAAAGGTAGGTATTGTAATATGATAGGCCGGTAGCCAATCAGTAACTCTCCCTTCTGTTTTCCATTTGTTTGACATAAAAAGATGTTTAGGTCAATTTATGCTGATTTTTAAAATAAATAAATTATCTTTTCTCCTCCATTCTACAAGAAGAAACAGATTCCAGCTATCTTCCACCACCCACTAGTATTTGTTTGCTGGCAAATGATTCTAATCACGCATGCTTTCTCTTTCTGTCTAATGCCAATTGAAAATGATGGAATTGACCCACCACGTAGATGAGAACCATTTTTAGATGCCATTTCCCTTGTACACAGGATTAATCAAGCTTGATGGTGTGTTACATGGTAGTCATTAGCTGGTACTGATAGGGACTTGAACTTACACAGAATATATGGAACTTCCATGCAACGAAATAATAGAAATCAAAGACATCTCACCTTTTCTTTCTTCCCTTTTTTTTTCATTTCAGGAAGTAATCAATGTTAGTTTGAGGTTGACAGTGTTCTTACTTGTCTTGCTTGCAATCTCAAATCGCAGTCTGAAACGTTTGATTTTTGTAATCGTCTCATACTTCTTTAAATAGCTTCAGACCTAAATTGAAAACATTGGAACGAAATATATATTTTAAGACGACCAAATTTTATACATTTTAGTATTAGACTATTGGATGCTAAACCATGCTCTATTTATTGTTAACGTTGGTGCAAATTTTGTAATATTCCACTTATATCATGTAATAATTTAATGCTACTAGTGGTCTTGATTGGAGTCAATTATTGTGATGAGATTTTATCTCGAGACTTTTTATTGGAAGATGATGTTGGTGGGGTTGTCTTTTCAGTAGAGGGAATTTACTTATTGGGGTTGCCAGAAATCTAAGGGACCATTTATGTTTTGTTTGGCACCAACGCAGCCATACTCTTAGTGGGCAGATACCTGTTTTTGTACGAAGATCATTACCAGTTATACGATAACATATTGGTGCTATACACCAGCATACCATCCTGAAAATTAAGTTCATTGGCAGATGTGAGTAGGACTCCACTATATGCATTAGATTTGGCAAATTATAATTTTGTTTTAATATAAGAATTTCATGTATGAAAATCATAATTAATTTTGCACTAATGCCGTTTTAGAGCGAGAAATAAAGAATATATGTTGCATTAGATTGTCTCTCAATTGTCATAATGGTCCGACGTTATGTAGTTAATGAATATGAATATCCTGTTTATTATAATTGACAATGTGCTTGATAAGAGCATATTGATATATGATTAAGATTTTTTATAGCCTTAACTTTCTTTTCTCTTCTTAAATTATACACTATTGAATTGAGAACCAAGAGGTTTGAAGAATTCTAAAAATGCAAACTTTTCAAGCAAAAGCATCAATAATTAGAAGTATTTCGTTTTCTTCTGCATTTAGTTCGTATATTATTCTAACATATATTATTGTTGAATGTATGTTAAATTGACTACCATATTCAAGGTTTCCCTAAAAAAAGATGCATTTGAAACCAAAAATTTAAATGTTCGTTTACAAAATTGATTTTGAAAAACTCCTCTGATTTTTTTGATAAATACCTCTGATTTTTTTTTTTTTTCTCAGCTGATATTTGTCCATTGCTTGAAGATAAGAGTGAAAGAGACATTTTTTATAAACACCTCTGATTTTTTTATTCTCAGCTGATTTTTTTTATTATCGACTAGGAGACAGCTAACTTACCTTTCATTTTATTCTTAACAAAGGGACAGCCGTTTATTGCAATTGCCACGAGAATTACAGTCGGAGATGGATCTCTATGACTTATTAGTACAATGAGAAACAAGAATAGATTTCATCTAGAAGAGGAGAAATTGAGGGGAAAAAGAAAGAAAGAAAGAAACAATTAGTCCACTTAAAAGCTATTAGTTGGTTTCTGTTAGTTTGTTGACAAACGAAAAGCATGGAATGATGGCCCCTCTCATGTCAACATCTTACTTACTATGTATATAATTAACGTTGAAAAATTGGAGTTTGGCCATCGTAGTCATTGTCTTGCAATTTGTTTTACTGGTGGAGCAGGAGCTCCATGATTTTCAGGCTTAAGAATTAGGAAACTCCATTAGTTAGGTAATTTAAGACTGAGCTTGAGATGTTGTAGATATGCTCGAACTACAACTTGGTTTGACATTTTTCACGATTACTCTCCAAGCATATACCAGCTATCATCCTTTCATTTTCCAAAGGACCTGGAAAAACAAAACAACTCGTTCCTCACACTTGATATGGTTCCATATAATAAAGGCATTCAGTTTCACTCCGTACCTCCAAAGACAAAATAACAAAAATGTCATGTCATCCACACAAACCAACATCCGAAAAAAGATGTTGAATGTAAATATATCATTTATGATACAATTAATAAGATGTAGTATTTAGTTGAAAACATCTAAAGTTTGGATTGAATAGAAACACGAATATAAGTACATTTTTAGCGATCAATACAAGTATCCCACTCAAAACCCTATCTACATAACGCTATCCTTAATCTAACCAGGGGAGCAGACATCAAGCTTTTTTTTTTTTAATAAAAACTGTTAATTAGAATAAGCTATAAAAGGTAATAATAATTATTACAAACATAAATCATCCTATCAAATGAATGGGTTTACAAACTATTATAATGGTATTAAAGGATCAAACACAAGTGTACATACCAATCATTAATCCCATGCTGACATCAATCTTCTATTGGATGTATTAGTATTAAGCTGCATTGAGCCAAGTGGGAAAGATAAATGCAAGAAGTGTGACAAAATTGCCCTTGATTTGCATATGCTTGTCATTTTCCAATGTGACTATTCATTACAACATATAAGCTTATTGGCGACAAAACCAAACATTGCTAAATATTAAAAAATCGCTGAATTCTAAATATTAAAAAATCGCTAAATTCTGGTAGCAAAACAATATCCACGACGTTTTTTTTTTTGAAATCTTGGCAAAAAGGCTTTGGATATATAATAATTTCGTCAGTAAAACATATAACCAACAAGAACGAAGAACGTCGTACATAGTATTTTGCGACGTATATGTTTCGTAGATAAAGGTTTTTACCTATTAAACCATAGTCGCAGGTAATTATTTTTACTAACTTTTTTTATAGCAGAATATTTTTAGCTACTAATTGTTTGTTGTAGGTAAATGTTTTTAAAGACATTCTTGTAAATGTAGGTAACAACATTTTATGATTATTTTATTTTGGTAGCTAATACTTTTTAGTGACGATACTGTTTTTGCAGCAAAATAGTTTTAGCTACTAATTTCTTGTTGTAGGTAAATGTTTTTATAGACATTCTTGTAAACGTAGGAATTAATATTTTGTGATAATTTTGTTTTCGTAACCAATATTTTTTATTAACAAAATTTTATTTTTAAATTTAAATTTTATTATAATTGTAAAACAAATTTAATTTAATTTAGTACAATTTTTAAGACAGTTTGAAATAGGAATTAGTTACATTTTATGATTATTGTTGGTGACATTTTTAAATAATAATAAATTGAAATAAAATAAACATTAAAAAAGGAATGCATTTCATAAAAAAATAATTAACATGTTATATAGGTTATATATAAACTAAGACTCCTCATCGTCGTCACTACTACTGACATAGTTTGAGCCAAGCAATTGTTTAACCATCTTTTTAAGCTTGTTCACTTCTTTGACATTACAATCTAACTTCTCTTCTGTACATTGTAACTTAGTCTTCAGTGCCTGGCTCTCCTCTTGAAGCGCTGTGACATATGCTGGTCGTGACAAAGATGCATCAATAGGCTTAGGGTCATACTCAAGACCTCTGATGTATTCCAATCTTGTACCAAAGACATTGATGTAAATTTCATCGACATTGGGTTGATTCCCTTCAGACAAAGATGTCTACAACAACTCTTACATATTGTCCTACAATTTAAAGTACGAAATTGAGTTAACTAAAAAATTATTACGTAGTATTCATAGAAAAATAAACTATAATATTAATTTGTTTGTACTTACGTAATTACTTTGTGCCTCTTCAAACGTCCAGCTTTCATCTTCCTTGTAGTGTGTTGTAGAGTGTGATCCTATCATACTCTTGTTCTTGGAATTGAGTTTGGCTCTATTATATGAATTTTTAAAGTTAGAAGATAATAGAATTTATTGTATTAAGAAATAGAATAATAAGTTGAAAATGTTACACTTACAAATTCTTTTAGGACAACAACAAATGATTTGGAGCTAGTGTTATGAGAAGTCTTCATTTTTGCTTTGTTCACCTTGACTTCTCACACTTTTCCTAAATTAAGAGTAGTCATGAAATGTATTAAAAAAACTTAATGGAAGGAAATGTGAAGAGGAAAAAAACAAACCTAAACCTTCCCTGAGGCCCAATAATCACACATTTCACTCCAATTTTCTGGAGTCAGTGGTTCCAGAACATATCTCCTTGCTCTTCATCGGAAGGGAAAGACTAGTAATATTTATGAAGTCTACATTGATGATCCTTCACCCTTTGTTTCAATAGTGAACTAACACAACTTGAAACCTCAGGTTAGTCGATATTAACGATATTGAACTTCATTTGTGAAAATATGTATAAGTTAAGTTAATGTTTTTGTTAAGTAAAATCGCAACACATATAATCAAATGAATTGAAATATTACCGAAACGTTGTCAAAACCATTTTGGAACAAGTTGCCTTCCTTCAACTGCTTAGCATGCTGAAAGCAAGGCAATTCATTCCTCACAACGATGCTCAACTCACTGGACAATTTTGTAGATTAGATCTTATCTAGAGGGTGACATTGCATGGGATCAATGATCACAGACAACTTGTTGTTCATTGCAACATTCATCCATTACAACTCAGCTCCTTTTGTGATACCCTTACCTCGTTTTCTAATGCCAGTATTGGAACTTGAAAACAAAAAAATCATAATAAAAAAAACACTCTAAACATGTAATAAGTAATTTTAGCATTAATGTAAATATCTTTGATTAACAATATAAGACCTAAAGATCCCTTAGCACTAATAGATGATGTTGGAAAAGGTTGTTCCTAATTGTGTTCATTCGAGGATGCAATTGTTGGTTATTGAATGATGGGGTCGAATTGAGTTGGTTGTTGTGTGGAAGGAACTTCTTCAGTCGTTACTACCCTCTTTCCCTTGTTTCTACCAGGTGTTATTATATTGAATCTATGTAAAATGAAATATGAACATAATGCATAATCTTAACTCAAGCATCAATATTCCATATGAATATAAGGAGATCAGCAGTCAAATATTAAACATTCGGCATAACATTCCGCAAACACATAAGTGAAACTTTAAAAATATGCATATAGTCATCGTAAATTAACATAAGTAAAACATCAACAACATAAGGCAATTATGACCATAACATTTCAAACAATACAAACAATTTATTGACATTCAATCATCATGATCAAGATTTTGAAAATCATCATCATTAAGTAGTTTATCGTTGGATTCTTTATCACTAATATATTCGAGCAAAGACAACAATATAAAAGGTTCCTTCATACACTTCCATAGAGGTAAATTATATGGGACTAGAATCACCGGCCACATGATATATGAATTACTCATATTACCGAAAGGATTAAATCCATTTGAGGTCAATCCAAGTCGAGCATTACGACAATCTTGTCCAAACCATGGAAATTTTCTATTAAGCTCTGTCCATGCCAGTGAGTCTGCTGGATGACACATAATGATAACATCAATGTGTTTCTCTTTATGCCACTTCATATTTATGGTTGTTTTTGTTGACATAAAAAGTCTCCATAATCGTGGTTTAATGGGAAAGTATTGAAGGATTTTATTCGGTATCTTTTTCCCTCTCCCATCATCCACCTGCCACTTTGATGTACTATAAATAGGATACTCCTGAAAATCTTTACTTTCCTTCCAAAAAAGAACACAGTCATACTTACAAGCATGAATTGAAATATATCCCAATCCAAGGTTCCTTAACATTTTCTTTGCATCATAGTAAGATTTCGGCAACTTGTGTACAATAGGTAATGCATCGTTCAATAAGTCAATTAACATGTCAAAGGACTTGTTACTCCATTTATTATAAACATTCAAATGCAACGACTTCACAACAAATGATAGTTGTGAGAAATTAGAGCACCCCGGATATAATTGTTCTTGAGTAACTTTCAATAACTTCCCAAAATTATCTTCTCTAATACTACCAATTATATTAGACATTCCTGTTTCATCCATAATCTACATATAATTCTGACAATCGTCTAAAATCTCGTCAATCCCATCATCACCATCATCATTCACATCACAAGAATCTACATCATTATTGTAACTATCATCTTAACATGTACTGCCACTTCTACTACAACTTGCTTCCTTACGTTCACCATGATAAAGCAATGGAGTATAGAATTTATCTATGCCTCAGATTAGTAAGTGATTATTTACCACATCTTGAGTTTGGAAGTCTACATTTAAGCAATCAATGCATGGACAAAGAATACTGCATTTATCACCCATTTGATCTTTTACAAATTGCATGAAACTCTGAACTCCTTCTACGTATTCAGTTGACCATTTTCTATGAGACATCTAACTCTTATCCATCTAGCTATATAATCAAAGAAGATAACTGAGTTATTATATGCTTTTTTTGTTCAATATTATGTTTAAAAAAACCAATGTAATTACAATACATGGCATAGATTCTTGTTTCCAACCTGTATACCATCCTTTGTCTGTACTATGTTGAGTTGTTTCTTGTTTGCTTTGTCTATTTAACTTCTTCTATTACATAATGACATTGTAATTGGTTAAGTCTTATGTATTATTTTTTGTTGTTTACAACAAAGCTATTATTTTATATGTCATTGGCAAAAGAAAGAAATTAAGGTTCCAATTTTTATCTTTTTAAAATTGTTTATTACCTTTACCTATTTCCTCTATAACACCTATTGTTCTTTCTAATTTGTCAATATATAAATTATATCATTTACATTAGTGTATAATGTAATTGAACATGTTATATTCATCATTCGATGTGTTGGATGTTGTTATGGTACTAACTATTTAGTACAAAAATTAATTACATTGTATGAGGTTAACTACTAATTTTGTATTAGGTTTTCAAGTTTACATTGAAGCTGTTATTTTAAATGTCATTGGCAAAAGAAAGACATTAAGGTTCCAATTTTTATCTTTTTAAAATTGTCGGTGAAATTACCTTTACCTATTTCCTCTATAACACCTATTGTTCTTTCAAAAGTTTGTCAATATATAAATTATATCATTTACATTAGTGTATAATGTAATTGAACATGTTATATTCATCATTTGATGTGTTGGATGTTGTTAGGGTACTAACTATTTAGTACAAAAATTAATTACATTGTATGAGGTTAACTACTAATTTTGTATTAATTTTTGTTGTTTACATTTAAGCTATTATTTTAAATGTCATTGGCAAAGCAAAGAAAATAAGATTCCAATTTTATCTTCTTAAATTGCATGGTGATTCAATGGTTACTACTAATTCGCATTAACAACAATTGCAATTATTTGTCCAAATGATATTGTAACTGGGTTGGGTAAGTTACCTGGATCGACAGACAACCACATACCACTAAGAAGGAGGACCTTCAACGATTAATCCTTAGATCGCCTATAAAGAGAAGTAAACAATGATAGGCTCGTGAAATAAAAAAAATGAACACATTCACTTTAATTCTTTATATTTGAATAGATGTATACATTCAAGAAGTGGGCATAAATTCCGACAAGAATTTACTTATGAGAAATGACAAAAAAAAATTCATCATATACATAACTAAATTGCTGCATTATCAATTTTCAGCACCATATAGAAAAGTATACAATAAATCAACTATTACACATAATTTAATGCTTAAAGAATTCCAGCAAAGTGATTTTACCCAGTCAATACTATACTTTATAAGATCAAATGCTAATTTATATAAATAAATTCTAAGTAATTATATCATACATATACTTCATAATTATACATATCAATGCATATTTGTATAAAAATTAAAACAAAGAGGATCCTTCTGGAGATCCTTTAGTTCTTTCAAGATTAGCTAACAGAAAATATAACCTTATAATTTAATTTTTAACATAACAGAAACTTGGTTCTCCAACATCACAAACTCAAAACACAATCAGGACATTTGTCGAACACCTTATGGGAAAGTAAATTTCAACTCACGAACATTAAAAAAAAAAGATTGCTTTCCCTTTCTTCAACAAAAATAACACAAATTCTGCACAACTCAACCATTATCATCACCAATAAATGCAAACAAATCGACAACAAACTCAAAACATAACATAAAACCATCAGATTTTTTTTCGACTTCAATGACACAAGA
>JAOTIZ010000008.1:14956906-14971682 GCA_027123425.1 Erythroxylum panamense | reverse complement strand
AATGGAATTAGAATTGGAATGGATGAAATTGGATTATTATTTATTATTAAGATTTTTGAAAGTATGGTTGATGTAAATAGTAAATTAGTAAAGTATACAGTACAGCTGTATAATATATCAATATGGATTATTTTGCAATTTTTAAAAAGTTTATGGACTATTTTATAAATTTAAAAAATATCCCGAAACGGTACCCGGTACCGATCGATATCGGTACCGTTCCGTTCCAGAGCCCAATCCGGTACCGAGGCCGGTACGGTATTCATAACATTGCTTTTTAGCAACAAACATTTATTTTTAAATATAAATTTTATTATAATTGTTAAAAACAAATTTAATTTAATTTATTACAATTTTTAAGATGGTTTGAAATATAAAATAGTTACATTTTATAATTAATGTCAATGTCATATTTTTTAAATAATAATAAATTTAAATAAAATAAACAATAAAAATAAAATGCATTTTGTTAAAAAAAATACAGTTTAGTTAGAGAATTTGAACAAAATTTATAAACAAACTAAGATTCATCATCGTCACTACTACCAATATAGTTTGAGCCAAGTAATTATTTGACCATCTTTTTAAGCTTATTCACTTTTTTTACATTACGATATAACTTCTTTTCTGTACATTGTAACTCAGTTTTCAATGACTGGTTCTCCTATTGAAGCGTCATGATATATGCTGGTCATGACGAAGATGCACCAACAGACTTATAGCCATATCCGTTCTGGAATATGTCTTCTTGCCTCTTCATTGGAAGGAAAGATTGGTAATATTTATAAAGTCTATATCGATGATCCTTCGCCCTTTGTTTCAACAGTGAACTAACATAACTAGAAATCTTAGGCTTGTCGATATTAACGATATTGAGCTTCATCTATGAAGAACACGTATAAGTTAACTTACTATTTTTGTTAAGTAAAATCGTAATACATATAATCAAATGAATTGACATATTACTGAAACTTTGTCCAAAGCATTTTGGAGCAAGATGTCTTCCTTCAACTGCCTGGCGTGCTGAAGGCAAGGCAATTCATTACTCACAATGACACCCAACTCACTGGACAATTTTACAGATTGGATCTTATCCAGAGGGTGACATTGAGTGGGATCAATGGTCACAGACAACTTATTGTTTATTGCAACATTCATCCGTTGCAACTCAGCTCCTTTTGTGATACCTCTACTTCATTTTCTAACGACAGTATTGGAACCTAAAAATTAAAAAAAAAACCATAATAAGAAAACACACACTAAACATGTAATGAGTAATTTCAGCATTAACATAAATATGTTTGGTTAACAATAACAGGCCTGAAGATCCCTCAGCACTAATTGACGATGTTCGTAAAGGTTGTTGCTAACTATCTTAATTCGATGATGCAATTGTTGGTTGTTGAACGATGGGTAGGATTGAGTTTATTGTTGTGGGGGAGGAACTTCTTCGATCATTGCCATCCTCTTTCCCTTGGTTCTACCAGATGTCATTACATTGAATAAATAAAACAAAATATGAAGATAACTCATAATCTTAACTCAAACATCTATATTCCATAAGAATATAAGGAGATCAGTAGTAACATACTAAACATTCGGCATATACATAAGTGAAACTTTAAAAATATGCATCTAGTCATCGTAAATTAACATAAGTAAAACATTAACAACATAAGACAATCATGAACATAACATTTCAAACAATACAAACAATTCATTTACATTCAATTATCATGATCTAGATTTTGAAAATCATCATCATTAAGTGCATTATCAATGGATTCTTCATCACTAATATATTCGAGCAAAGTATCGTCATTGTCATTTAAGTCATCCTGAGTATAGTCTTCATCTGTTTGTAAGATAATATGGTCTTGGACTTCATCTAGTTGAACTATGTTGGGATCGGCATCTTTCATATGGAATAATAATATATTTGCATCTTCTACTGAAATGCCTTCATTATTGAACTCCAATCCAATTTCTTAATAGACTTCATCTGTATCCTCATCCAATTGACCAATATCCCTTTCACAAAAATCAAAGACATTCTTTGTTGAAACTTTTAAATAACCTTCCAATTGCTACCCAATATAGTATCGTTGACGTAGAAAACTTGTTTGACTTGACTTGCAAGGACAAAAGGATCATTATCATACTATGTCTTACTAACATTTATGCTAGTAATATGGCCGTTCACTTTCACGTCAATTAGATCAAACCATTTGCATTTAAGTAGAACAACCTTCTTATCCATGATATAGTGCAACTATATTATTTCACAGATGACACTGTAGAATTCAATGAAATCATCATCATGGCATCCTTTAATGATAGCCCCACAAATTTGACTTCCAACTCGACTATCTCAATCTTGTATTTGAAATCTCACCCTATTAACAATGCAACCTGTATATTTCTTCCCACAATATGAGGCTCACATGCTAAACTATATAATGTTGTTGTCACTTTTTGCATGTTATAGTTATCTAACTATATCATCTGTATGACAAATTGAAAATAAATATAAGGATGAGACATGTTCTCATATCTTCATAATATGTAATCGATATGAAACTTACTCGATTTCTAAACCATGATACAAACTTCTGCCTATGTCCTTTTTCAACATTAATAATCCCTTTGTTGTGAATTATCTCTTTATCCTCTCTATTTAAAAAAGACAACGATAGTAAGATCTCAGAATGAATGAAGAAAATTATAATATGATTGTTTGAATGAAAAGGCATATGCATACTCCATGTATGTATCGACATTCTCACAATTATTCAAATTATACCAATGAGCGATTTCAAATTCGTCTTTAGTTAACTCCATATATTTACCTACACCAATAGGCGGCCTAACTTTTTGAGCGAAAATAAACAACCCACTGTTGTTATGAAAATCAAAGTTACGTTCTAGTTTATTAAATCTTGTCTCCACATCAGTTAAGTACATTGAACAAAAAGTCAAGCATTCATTTGCTATATAAGCCTTTGCAATAGACCCTTCTGGTCAAGCTCTGTTACGTATTTAACGCTTAAGAGAGCATAAAAACCTAAACATAATCAGTTGTAAACTTAGGAATTGTGACAAACAAATAACATAGAAAAAACTTGTTGAATTTAATATGAATTAACTTTCAATCAGAAACATCCATCGAAATTGAACTAGTCTACAAAGTTTTACTTCATACGGTAAGTGAATTGCCAAATGAACATAACATCAAAAACAATGGGGGAATAATAGTTCAAGCTTACATATAACCAATGCAATGTCTTTTTCCATTTTATCAAGCCCATTTTACCTAGGCTCATGGAATTTTTCATAGATAAGCCTCGTTGGAGTTGCATCACCAGTTTCCAGCCTATATACCATCTTATGTCTGTACCATGTTAAGTTGTTTCTTGTTTACTTTGTCTGTTTAATTTCTTCTATTACATAATGACATTGTAATTGGTTAAGTCTTTTGTATTAACTTTTGTTGTTTACATCGAAGCTATTAATTTAAATGTCATTGGTAGAAGAAAGAAATTAAGGTTCCAATTTTATCTTCTTAAATTGCATGGTGATTCAATTTGAAAACGCTTTTCTCAAAAAATGGCGATAAAATGACGTGACAATATCATGTTTTGATTGCATATGCATTAATGGGTTTACTATCCACTTAATTTATGTTGTCAGCTCATACACATCAATTACGTAAACTATATACAACAAAATCAAACGACCAATGATATATAAAACAATTAATTAACAAGCTAATTAGTAAGATAATTACTACTAATTCGCACTAACAACAGTCGCAACTATTTATCCAAATGATATTGTAACTGTATTGGACGAGTTACCTCGATTGATGGACAACCGCACACTACTAAGAAGGAGGAACTTTAACGGTTAGTCCTTAAATTGCCTATAAATATGAGAGAATTATATATGAAGGAATTAAAAAATTAATAAAAATTATAATTCTTGATTGCAATAAATTGTGAGCTGATACTTGTAAAGTAACAAAAGCACCTTGATATCAATATTTTAATAGGTTTAGTCCCATAAAAAATAGCTTTAAAAATGCATTACACAACTAGATCCTAATTGAAATGTTTTTAAGCAAGAGAAGTAAACAATGATATTAAAAAAAGAGGGATTAATAACCCTTGTGCAAAATTCTGAATCAATAACCCTCTTCCATCAATATGGTTATGAAATGTATAGATGCACTTAAGTACACTTTCTAACCTCTTAAGGTTCTTAACAACTTTGTAACATGTTAAATATTATTTTTCACAATTCAATTAAGGTTTCAATTTATCTTCAACCACTTCAAATGACTAGTACATCACAAATTAAGGTAACATGCTCGAATTTTAACCAATTTCCAGCAGTGGCAATGGCCTGATAATTAGATGGAGCGACAAGAGTTCCATTTATACATATCACAATGTCACTCATCTTGCAAAGACCTTGGAATGCGACTTTGTTAGGTATAGACAACCTTCCTTTTGGAATATAAACAGTGGCAGGTTTTGTTGATGCACAACTTTGAGCTCAAGCTACAAGAAATGCATTTGCAAATTTGGTAATGCCATCAAGTTTCAAAACACACTACAACACGTTGTAGTTTGTAGTCATTGACAAGGTGGAAGTGAACGAAATAAAGAGGAATGCTAGACGAATGAAATCTCATCATTGATGCTGCCATTTTTTGATTGAGTGAAAGTTGAGAAGCAAGACACAGGAAGAGACAATGACAGTCGAGTATGGAGATAGTGAGAAGCAAAACACAATCAGGACTTTTGAAAAACACCTTATAGGCAAGTAAATTTCAACCCAAGAACACAATAAAAAAGTTTATTTTTCCTTTCTTCAATAACAATAACACAACTTCTGCACAACTCAACCATTATCATCACTAATAAATGCAAACAAATCGACAACAAACTCAAAACATAACACAAAACCATCATACTCTTTTCGACTTCAACGACATAAAAAATAAAAAGGTCAACACTACTCACCAAATCAAGAGAGCAAGTACAGGAAGAATTGTTCACAATGTTGAAGATATAGGAGAAGATAGGGCAAAAATGAAGGTAGGCACGTCGGTTTTGAAAAACAATAGAGAAGGGGGCTGATAAGAGAAAGGGGAAAAGAAGAAGGGTTCTAGCGTTTGTGTTTAAATAGAAGCTAGGACGACGTCAGTTGTCATCCCACAAATGACGTCGTCTTAACATCTGTTTAATTTTCGTTTGCTACGAAAATCAAATAGCGTCGCAAATTGTACAACATTTTCCTACCAAATTGATAAATAAACAACATTTTGCTACCAAATTGATAAATAATCACCAATTGTACAACCTGTTCACCTTTTTAAGAAGGACAAAACTATCGTCGCCAATGGTAAACAATTCGCTACCAATTATGCACAACATCACCAAAACCCAAGCATTTTTTTTACATTCTTAATTTTCTTAATTGATTAACATATATGAGGTGTTTCTATTACAAATAACAAAATGAAAATTTTGTCTTTTATACTTATATATGCAATTGTTCTTGAATTCCTTCACTTTTGGGAATTGCTAATCTTTAATTTTAATTTGGTAGATAAACAAAATAAAATTGAGAAATTTTTAAAAATTTGTATCTTTTTTTGTTATTAGTTGAATTAATAAGGAATGCAAACCACATTTTGTTTTTACCAAATTCATCACTAACTTGACAACATATACCCTTTGGCCCTTAATTTACCATTAACCTTAGTATTTGTATAAAAAGATATATTTAATTTTAATACCTGAGGGTTTTTGTGATGAAGTAAGTTTAGTCACAGAAGACCATTTCCGCGACGAACCACCACACTAAGTCAAAATTGTAGACAATTTGATACCACATTTCCACATCGTCACCCATAACTGAAGCAATCTGTTTATTTTCTTAATTGATTAATATATATGAAGTATTCCTAATACCATCATCATCACACCCAGTCTAAAGTTACGCAATAAAGTAGGGTCTAGGGAAGTTTGATAATATGCAGCTTTACCCTTACAGAGTAGAGAGACTGTTTCTGGTAGACCCACATACAGGTGCGACAATAAAAGAGTGAAACTGGCATGCTAAATAATTACGCAAATAAAATTACAATAAATACATAAATAAATAAATAATAAATAAAATATAACTCGACTTTTAGAAATAAAATATATTTTAAAACTAAAATATAATGAAGTATATTATCTCTTTATCTGTATAAAAGCACCAATACCCATATGATAAGAGAGTAATAAAGCATTAAAGAATTATAGAAAAGCACCAATGCCCAGATGATAAGAGAGCAAGTAAAGCATCAAAGAACTCGACTTTGACTCAAAAACAAAGTCTGAAACCCTAAGATTAATTAAGCATAAAAATTCAATATTGACATAAACCGAACAATATCAGATGCACATAGATGAACATAATCAACCCATAAAGCATTAAACACTAAATCAATCAAAGAAGCTAATATCAAAAGCAAAAACAAGAAAAAAGAAAAAAAAACATAAAGAACATAAATTTTAGAAAACCCAACTGAACCTCGAAAACACCAAAGGAGAAGAGATTGATTTATCAAGAACGAAGAGAAGGAAGAGAGAGTGAGAGCGTTAAGAAAGAGGGAGAGCAACGTTTACATTTCTCTTATTCAATCCTAAAAAAGAACCACCTGCTTACATACCTCGTCGAAGAAGAGGGTATAACCTTCGTGCGAAAAAGGGGCGAGAGGATTGACGGAGATCTGGTGCTCCTCCCTCGACCTCGGATTCCGAATAGCAATATCCCTCGACCTTATTAACAGGAATTAAGACACTACAAGGCTGTAATATGTACAACTGTACACTTAAATAAATACTCGTAAACATTTCTCTAAACAAAGTGATGCTAATACCAGTTTCGTGTTCAGATCCTAGCTGCTCACCTGATTTGATTTTAATGGGCAGATAAAGAAACAAAATCATCTGAAGTCCACAATCTCCACCTAGCTTGATTAATTGCTCAGGAAGGAAGGGGGTATAGAGGAAATTTTGGAGTTCTAATATGAGGAACTAAATCCCAAGAATCCAAAGCTAGTTTTGTGTCAATTCCTCCAAGTTAATTAAAACAACTTAATTTTATATAATAACATTTTACTGTCTTTTGGTTGTAATAGATTTAAAATTCTTGAATTCTTGACTAATGACTTTTAACATTTGAAAATGAAAGGAATTAATTGTAGAGTAGAGCGTTACTGCGAAAGAGTTACACAGGAATTTCCAAAATGTGGGTCCTGCTATGGCATATCATAAGGAAAGAGGACATGGATGGCAGAGTCTAGCTCAAAAGAAAACTTAAAGAAAAATTACTCACTATAAACATCTTTTGTTTTAATTTTTCGAAAAAAAACTTATGTCATTATAAAGGTGAAATTTTTTATGAAGGAAAAAATAAAATAAAATAGTTAATACTATTCATTCAAAATATTACTTTACTTGAGGATATTCTGTTAATAGCTTAGGTAACAAAGCATTCTTCATTGAATTGAACTGGTCTATTAACCCAGGTATGATCAATCTTGAAACAACATCTATTAGCAGAGGATCCTTGGCTACATAGTAGATAACATCTAGCTCAAAATCCATAACCAAAAGTCTGGTTTCTTCTAAATTTGGAAAATATTCATACAAAATGTAAAATTTATCTTTTCACTTATATATGCAATTGTTCTTCATTTGCTTAATTTTTGGGAATGATTAATCTTTAATTTTAATTTGTTAGAATTTTTTTAATTATATTATAATGTCTTGTTAAATTTTAAATTTTTAGTTTTCTAAATTATAATAATTAAATTGTATAATTTTTTGAAATTATTTTTCAAAATTATAATAATTAAAATGTATAATTTTCTAAAAATTGTAAGTCAATTATAATTTATTTGAAGGGTCAATAAATTAATTTGGAAATAATTTTCAATTGGAAATTTTTAATTTTAATTCAAATTATGTTTTATTTGGAATAGGAAAATAAATTTATAAAAAATTATTTATAAACCTGCGGGCTTTGGCAACGAACCATGTATTAGTCGCTACATCTTACGTAGATCGTAGCAAATTAATTAATAGTACATATAAACGACTACAATAAAACGACGTCGTTTACCTAATCGTTTACCTAAACAAGAAAAACGACGTCGTTTTGCATTAGGTTTTCAATAACATCCACAATAAAAGGCTACTTCATTCTCGTTCAAGCTATCAACATTTCTCAAAATCCTTCATCCTACAAATCACTGTCTCCTCTCTTCTGTTTGGGTTCTGTATTATGGTCATCATCGTCGAAGAACCATCATTAACTGAAATGGTATTGTTGTTTTGTTATATTTCATTAACGAAGTTGTGCTAAGTTTAACTTATACCTTTAGGTGTTTATTGTGAGTTCCTAATTATGCATTTGATGTATGCGTTATGTTTATAGTTGTGTTTTGAAGATGATTTACTGTCTGTCTTTGTTATTTGTATATGGGTTAGCTTCTTCCTAACGACCTTTAACGCTTTCCTCATCAAAGCTTCGTAACTATTTGATGAAAGGTCTTCACAAGTATTTTACTTTTGTTTATTTCCATTAATAGTAATATAACCCAATATAGATAATACTATATTTCTATAAATCAAGAACATAGTCATGTCTATTCTACTTTAAATTCTAAATTTTTCATGTGATACAAATTATACAATAGATTTTTGAAATTTTAGTAATGGTAACTTTCATATCATTAGGCACGTTGAAGATGTATAAGTGCTAAACTGGACTGTTTTCACTTATCATCGAAATTGAAGTTGAACATATCATCATTTTATTCTAAATCGACATTTGCAGAATATTCCTCTTAACATTATTAATCAAGGAATGTCGATATGACGACTAGTTCCGGATGGCCTTAATTCATTCTGTTGGGAAGAATGTGGCAAAATTGTCCCTACTAAAAAAGTAAACAATGCAAGGAAAATCTCCACTTCATACATTAATTATCGTTTGTCTTCCATAGCTGATCTTCTACTTCAAGGTATTTAGTATCATCCGAACAACATGACTTTCCTTATTATGTATATCTCATTTCCTTTTATGAAGCTATTATGTATATTCACATTTGATGGTATATACTACATGTTATTTTAAGCTTTCTTGAATCTCAAAGATGACATGTATGCCCATAGAGGCGGGAGCGATGTCACAATGGTCCACAAAGGATTAGGGAAATCGGTTGTTTTAGAAAATTCGTCAATTCTCTACAGATTTCGTGTGGTCGTTCACATATACATGTTACTCCAATTTTGATTCGTTTAATAGTTTACTAATCTGACAATATCTAAGTCCTATACTGATTATGTTTTAGGTAAACCATTTCATACTGGCAGTTCATTTGGAGAACTTATCTTTCATATTAATTCTAGCGACTCATTCACTATATCCTCTACAAGTTTAGCTATAGAGGAAATGTTGTTACAAGAGGGTGTAAAAAACCTACACCTGGGGGAAAGAACTGTCACTGTTTCAATTGGTGCCTTCGAACGTGTAAGGACCCTTCTCGAGAATCTAGACATCAGAGACTCATTTACCTTTACCTAGTCTCATGTCACTTGGAATCTTAAAAAAAATTATATCATTGTCATTTATTGATGCAATCAACTAAACTCAGCTTTGAAGTTGATTTATTGTTGTATTTGTAAGAATTTGTCAAACAACCTCTCTATTACTTAGGGGTTAAGCTGCATACTATTGGGTGTGGACTGTTATTGTTCTTGTTCTATGACTGTATGAATTGTTAAACTTCTAATTCAAAATTCGTAATACTCCGTATATCATATTATTATATTGACACAATTATTTAAATTTTTATATCTAATTTTTGCAATGTTTGTAAATATTAATGATCAATTAATACTACTGTTTAATACTTAAAATTATGTTGTGTGTGTTTTCAACAATTAAGATAGATTATAAAAATGTTAGTTTAACAATTTTCGAAAATGTCAACCCTTTGGTGACGATTTAGGATAATGGTCACCAAATGTATTGCAAATTACTGTTGAACCACCGAATGTGGACCATTTAGTGACGATTTCCAGAAATCGTCACTAAATGTGCAACATTTGGAGACGATTTTCAAAATTCGTCACCAAATGTTGATCTTTTGATGAAACTTCCAAATATCGCCACCAAATAGTCACTTTTAGCGCAATGTAAAAAACGTAGCAAAAAACGAATACCTTTTTAATGATGATTTTATATAATTGTCACCAATTGTGAACCATTTGGTGACAATTTCTAAAAAGTATCACCAAAAGTTTATTTAGTGACGAATTTTTGAAATTGTCACCCATTGTGGATCATTTTGTGATGATTTTTGGTAATCTTTACTAAATGTTCACCATTTAGGGACGATTTTTGTCATTCGTCACGAAATATTGTTCCTTTTGTGACTCTTTTTTAGTTAGTCACTAAAGGCTTAGTTTTAATAACGATTTGGAAAATCGTCACAATATGATAACTTTTACCGATGATTTTTTGAACGTCACAAAAAAACATAGCTAAATGTCTACTTTGTTGTAGTGATTGTTCTGACATAAACTAGTTACCCTCCCTCTTGCCAGTTAATGAAATTATGGCATGGAAATATTGTTGTGGGTTACAAGTAGTGACGTGAAAGTATTGGCTATAGATGCATAAGTCCCAATAATATGCCTATAAATAAACCCCCGATGAAAGTATGAAACCTTCACATAAACTTTGAAAAGAAAAACTAAAGGCAATCCCACTATGGCCCTTTGCAGTACCTCCTCCATTTTTCCTATCAAGTACTTTATTCTGCCGTGTCTCTGCCTCCTCTTCGCTTCAAAGAAGAGCTATGGGTTTGAAGGAAGGAAAGTTGCACAAAGCCAGCATCTTCAGGACAGTCATGTAATCGAAGTGAGCTCGCTATTTGCTGCAACTTCTTGCAAGCCTGCCTCTCAAGGTTAAGTTTTTGTTACTTAGCAGGTGTTGTTAATCTCTAGCTTTTCATTTCCAATCCCACCTACTGAAAATTTACAATCCACCACCGTGACGAAGCTATTACTTGTAGGCATATTAACTTTTTTGTTTGCTATTTATGAATTCATACTTACTATCTGTGTCAAGATTTATAGTTCGGTGGTACTAAGAATATGTACTATTTCATCTTTCATAAAGTTCAAACAGTTAAAAAGGAAAACTTTATAATGTATGTGCCAGACTGTTCTGATGTGAAAACGAATTCAATGATCTGCCCAGTTTCAGTTCTTTTCTTTACCCTTGGTTAATCTCCAATTAATTAAGTTGGAGAAAGCAAACTACAGTTAGTTCCTGGCTGGTTGGAGTGGTAAAAAGGACAAACTTTTTGGTAGGAGCAATAGCAAGAGCGAGACCAAAGTCTCTGTTCAATTATGTAAAGTCGAAGTCTTGTGATCAATCATGAAAGTTAGGTGGCGGAGAGGTCCCTATTTGGGTTATGAGAGTATAGTTTCTTGAAGCAGAGAAAGGCAAACACGTCTTTGTTCATTGTGACGATGGCAAGACTACTTGGTCATGCTGTCGTGTGATTATTGCATATGAAGGTACTAACAAACTCATAAAGACACAATTTTTTACTTTGATTAAAACTAATTCTTGGTTTCAGAATTAAAGGGCGAGTCATCTCTGAGAGTAGTGCACAAATACGGAGCATGCAATCATCGTCAAGACACTACTACTACCACAATTCCCGATCACGCGGAGATCCTCCGGCAGGACCAGTCCCGAGTGAACTCCATACAATCCAAGCTCTCCAAAAGCTCCACCCGCAACGATCAGAAGGTGACGGATGCAGCCACCTTGCCGACGTTCGACGGCAGGAAAATTGGTTCAGGTAATTACGTTGTCACAGTTGGACTGGGAACGCCAAAAAAGGACCTCTCTCTTATCTTCGACACAGGAAGCGACATTACATGGACTCAATGTCAGCCATGTGTGACATCTTGCTATCAGCAACAAGACCCCATTTTCAATCCTTCCAAGTCTACTTCTTACGTCAACATTTCGTGTACCGCCTCACTCTGTAATTCACTTACCTCCGCGACAGGTACTTATCTGGATATATAGTTGAGGTTTTAACTACAAATAGCATAATACAATTTGAAGGTTGTATCATTTGTTGGGTTCACTTGTGTTTGCAGGCAGGACCCCAGGTTGTTCTTCTTCAACATGCCTCTATGCCATTCAATACGGCGATTCCTCATTCTCCGTTGGATTCTTCGGCAAAGAAAGGATGACTTTAACATCCACCGACTCATTTGACATCTACTTTGGATGCGGCCAAAACAACCAAGGTCTCTTCGGCGGATCCGCTGGTTTACTCGGTTTAGGGCGAGACAAACTCTCTTTAGTCTCACAAACCGCTCAAAAGTACAACAAACTCTTCTCTTATTGCCTTCCCTCAACATCTAGCTCTACTGGGTTCCTCAACTTTGGTGCATCGCCGTCATCGTCTGTTAAATTCACGCCGTTATCCACCAGCTCCGCTGGGTCCTCCTTCTATGGCTTAGACTTCACCGGGATCAACGTCGCTGGCCGCAAATTGGCAATTTCCTCATCGGTGTTTTCAACACCTGGGGCAATTATCGACTCTGGCACCGTGATCACCCGCCTCCCTCCAGCTGCTTACTCTGCTCTCAGATCTACGTTCCGACAGGCGATGTCCACATACCCCACAGCGCCGGCTCTGTCAATACTCGATACCTGCTATGACTTTAGCAGCTACAAGACAGTGACAGTTCCTAAGATTGCATTTTTATTCAATGGCGGGGTTGTTGTGGATATTCACTTGTCGGGCATTTTTTACGTTAATAAAGCAACGCAGGTGTGTTTGGCTTTTGCCGGAAATAATGACGCCACAGATGTGGCTATTTTGGGGAATGTGCAACAGAAGACACTGGAGGTGGTTTACGATGGCGTCGGAGGAAGGGTTGGGTTTGCTCCAGGTGGCTGTAGCTAATTTTCAGATAAAGTTAAAAGGGTGTTGAAAAAGATGAAAACTTATGTGTGGTGGTACATTGATAGTACTAGTAGTAAGTGGAATTGAGGGCAGGAAGCAAAGCAAGGAATGTTAAAGTTGCAGACATGCATAGATAGTGATAAATAAGATTGTTATACGCAGATGCAGATTGAAAAGGCAAGCTGTGAATAAATAGAATTTGAATTTACATACTTTTATATATTTGTACACTTATATTTCGGTGGTTTTGTTACAAATTTCTTCTAAATATCAAGCATATACCAAAGTTGTGCCTACACCTTTACACGATAATCTCGAATATATCAGATTAAACAAGACTCAACCTTCTCTACCAACAAATGGAGATTCCTATATTCCTCAATTGAATCTCAATCTAATAGCTACTAGATATTAACCCCTATTTCGAATGCAGTCCAAAGATAGCTTCATCAGTTTTTCATTTTCCATCTTCGTGATTCTGGTCCAGATCAAGCTTTTGTAGACGCTCTTCCTATTTTTTTCATTATAAGGTGTGATAAAGATCACATTTTTTCCACCAATCTAAACACGGAAACATTAAACAATAGAAAAAGATGAAGAACAGAAGGTGAGTATGTGAGGGGGTGTCTGAAGATGTCGAAAAGGGAAAGAAAGATAAAATCTCGAATGTTCTTACTAGTCAGAAACAAAAAGACAAAATCCAAGACACATACACGTAAGACACACGTGAGAAAACCAAGTCAGAAGCATTTGGTCAAAACACTATTGTTTTCAACATTTCTGAAGCCAATTAAAACGCAGCCACAACACTCAAAACGCACAGCAACAGAAGAAGCATTAGTGAAGCACATGGAAGACACATGACAGCATATCTGACCCATTCAAACCTCAATTGAAAGAAACTGACTTCAACTCCTATAAATAAGACAGACTTCAAGGCTTCAGACACACATTAGTTTTCTTATCACAGTGTAAGCATAATTCAGTGAGTGGAAGAATTAGAGTGAAAAGTTTCAAAGTGTGCTAGGATACTTATCTGTGAGTATGTCATTTTCAACGCTTCTGAAGCCAATTAAAACGCAGCCACAACACTCAAAACACACAGCAACAGAAGAAGCATTAGTGAAGCATATGGAAGATAGATGACAGCATATCTGACCCATTCAAACCTCAATTGAAAGAAACTGACTTCAACCCCTATAAATAAGACAGACTTCAAGGCTTCAAACACACATTACTTTTCTTATCACATTGTAAGCATAATTCAGTGAGTGTAAGAATTAGAGTGAAAAGTTTCAGAGTGTGCTAGGATACTTATCTGTGATTACTATGAGAGTTCAGAGACTCTTTACAAGTGTTTTAGATAAACACTCAATCTCTGTAAATTTTCTCTTCTTCTTGATGCTAGTGGAACTACTATAGTGAGATCCTTAAACGTAGATAGCATTTAAGCTATCGAACCAAGTAAATCTTTGTGTTCTTTATTTTTTGCAATCTTCAATACGTACAAGGTACAATTTTCTTTATCAGTCTTTACAATATAAGGCAATAGTGCAACACAATTAATCTAACAGAAGTAGTATTAGAGCTATTCGAAACCTCTTGGGTATTTTTTGGCTACTCAAAGTGTAGCATCCCAACCCCGCAGGACCCAAACCCGATATCGTGGGTGATATCCGAATCCGCGACACACGAGATTGGTAA
>JAOTIZ010000008.1:14939012-14956461 GCA_027123425.1 Erythroxylum panamense | reverse complement strand
TAAATGAAATAAACCCTAAAAGGCAAGATGATTAAGTTTCATATTTACGGTTCAAGAGTTGGATTCCGGTAACGGGGTCCAACATTCCGCATGTGTGTCTGTAAAGAGGAAAAATATATACCGAATTTTGATTGATCGAGTGCTTTAGCACACCACCCTCGCGGGGCGCGGTCTCGGATATCACCATCGATATCGGGTTCGGGTCTTGCGGGAGTGAGGTGCTACAATTTCTAGGTTATCCATAGGGAGTCAAAGGTTATAAGATCTTACTACTACAAAAGGGAGGCTTCAAAACTATTATAAGCGGAGATGTAATCTTCAAGGAAGATGAATTTCCTCTACTGAATAAGAACTTCTCAAATTCAGACCTCCAAAAGGAAGTTCAGGAGCAATTAGGATCACTAAACAACTCAGTTTCTTTCTAAGTGCCACCAGAGACTAAAGAAGATGACATCACTCAACCTCTTGATGTGGATCCTAGGCAAGGCACTATACATCATGAATAAAGGACAGAAAAAACATAAAGAGAGGGTGAAGAAGTAGCCCCACACATAACTACTAATGTCCCTCAAGGAAATCTACAAGACTATCAACTCATAAGAGATAGGCAACTAAGATAGAGAATTCCTAATAAGAGGTATACTAACTCAAACTTGGTTGAATTTGCATGTCTTATGACTGAATCTATAGAATGGAGGGCACCTGAAACTTTTGAAGAAGCCATGACTAGAATTGATGCTAAACATTGGAAGGTGGCTTGTGAGAAAGAGTATTCTTCTCTAATGAAGAATATGACCTGGACTCTAATACCTAGACCTCCTAAGGTCAAACTAATGGAGAACAAATGGTTATTCAAGCTGAAAAAAGGAATAACAGAAGCTGAACCAAAAATATTCAAGGCAAGGCTTGTAGCTAAGGGGTATAGGCAGAAAGAAGGAGTTGACTATAAGGAAATATTCTCACTAGTAGTCAAATTTAAGACCATTAGGCTCATTCTAGTGTTAGCTATTATCTATGACTGGGAAATCCATCAAGTGGATGTCAAGACAACCTTTTTATATGGAAAGCTTGAGGAGACTATCTACATGAAACAACCCATCGAATTTGTAGATAAAGACAAGCCTGACTATATCTGCTTGCTTTAAAAGTCCTTATATGGGTTGAAACAAGCACCTAGACAGTGGAACAAGAAGTTCCATGAGGTAGCAAGTGAGATGAAATTTACTAGAAGTGCCTATGACTATTGCTTATACTATAAGGACTTAGGAGGAACAGAGGCTATCTGCTTCTTAGTCTATGTAGATGATCTAATTATTGTTGAAAAAGAATTAGGCAAAATAATTGAAGTGAAGAATGCTCTATACAAACATTTTGATATAAAAGACATAGGAGAAACACAGATGCTTCAAGGGATGCAGATTATAAAGAATAAGAGGGAAAGAAAACTATGGTTGAATCAGTAGAGTTACATTCGAAAGGTGCTTGCTCAGTTTAACATGGAACAAGAAAAGCCTACCTCTATCCCTATATGCTCACATCTTCAGATGGTTACTAGTAAAAGCCCCCAAACTGAGGAAGAGAAGAAAGCTATGACGTTAGAGTTGGTAGCATTATGTATATAATGCTATGTACGAGACCTGATCTTGCCTATGCTATTAGCATTTTAAGCAAGTTCATGGCTAACCTTAGTTTTGAGCATTGGTAAGGACAAAAGAATGTCTTTAGATACCTTGCTGTAACACTAAGCTACGGATTGTGTTTCTCTAAATCTAAGCTAGCTAAATTCAACAGCATATGCATACATGGATTTGTACATGCAGACTATGCAGCAGACAAAGACATTAAAAAAAAGTCAATTTCTGCATACTACTTTACACTAACAGGAAACACAATTAGTTGGAAAGTATAGTAACAATCAATTGTATCATTTTCAACTACAGAAGCAGAGTTCTATACAATTACAGAAGGGATAAAAGAATTATCATGGTTATCAGGCATCCTAAAAGAAATTCGAGCTAACCCAACTACTGCAACAGTTTACACTAATGGCCAGAGTGCACTCTTCCTTAGCAAGTATCCCATCTTATATGAGAGGTCCAAGCATATAGATGTCTGACTCCACTTCGTGAGAGACAGAATTGCACAAGGCTGCTTTAACCTGGAGAAAATTACAGGAGAACAAAATCCATCAAAATTTGGGACAAAGATAGTAACACAAAGAAATTCACTTTCTGTAGAGATTACTTACAGATAAGCGAAGGCCCAGGAAATCGAAGGATATTTCATTCAATGTCGCAAGTTTGGTGAAACTAGGGTTTTCTTTAGATTCCTAAATCACTCACAGATCTATGAACTGAGTGAAGATTGATGGAGAAGGAGGGAATAAATGAGATAAAGATCACGTTTTCTCCACCAATCTACACACAGAAACATCAAACAATAGAAAAAGATGAAGAAAAGAAGGTGAGGGTGTGAGGGCGTGATTGAAGATGTCGAAGAGGGAAAGAGAGATAAACTCTCGAATGTTCTTACTGGTTAGAAATAAAAAGATCAAATCCAAGACACATACACATGAGACACGTGTGCGAAAACCAAGTCAAAAGCATTTGATCAAAACACTGTCATATTCAACACATCTAAAGCCAATTAAAACGTAGCTACAACACTCAAAACACACAGTAGTAGAAGAAGCATTAGTGAAGCACGTGGAAGACACAGGATGCCATATCTGACCCATTCAAAGCTTAACCAAAAGCAACTAACTTCAACTCCTATAAATAAGACAGACTTCAAGGCTTCAGACATACATTACTTTTCTCATTACATTGTAGGCAAAATTCAGAGAGTGTAAGAATTAGAGTGAAAGTTTCAGAGTGTGCTAGGGTACTTATATGTGAGTACTAGAAGAGTTGGTACTTATCTGTGAGTACAAGGAGAGTTCATAAACTCTTTGCAAGTATTTTAGATAAACACTCAATCTCTATAAATTTTCTCTTCTTCTTGATACTAGTGGAAGCACTATAGTGAGATCCTTGGACGTACATAGCATTTAAGTTATCGAACCAAGTAAATCTTTGTGATCTTTATTTTCTACAATTTTCAATTCCTGCAAGATACAATTTTCTTTACCAGTCTTTACAATATGAGGCACAATGCAACATAATTAATCTAACATAAGGAAATAATGGGTCTAAAAGCACCTTTGGATTATGATGTTTGCTTATGTGAGTTCTCTGAGAAAAATAAGCTAAGATTGCTCCCTATGTGTAGTCATGCTTTCCATATCAATTGTATAGATATGTGGTTACTATCAAACTCTACTTGTCCTCTTTGTAGATAAACCCTTTTCACTTATAGGTTTCCAATGGAAAATTCTATATTTGATTAGAGAAGATGAAGGCTTTCCTAGTAATGGAGAAATTGGCATGAACTATAATCCAAAAACATGTAGAAATTGAAGACAACATTATGGAGAAGGGGATTTTGTGTGTGAGACTTGGTAAATTCAAAAGGCTAAATCATGGGACATGAGAAGCAAGGGTGTTTTTTGAATATGTTGTTGGCATTCATAACTCAGGGTGGCTTTATAAAATGATTGGTGCATCTGAGATATCAAGCACGTGAGAGACATAAGACAAAGTGGGAATGTGGAAGGAAAGACCATTAGTAGTACGGCTAAAGGATAGAGCTTATCTGTGTCTAAAATTTGGCTTTGTTTTCCACCTCTTCAGATGCTAATAATGATATGCCTTCTTCCCTGTGGACTTGCCATAGATGGGTAAAACACCAGAGAAAATAAAGGTATTTTCCTTTTTCTACTTTTAATTTTTAATATTTAATTTGTTAATAAGTGACGTAGTAATTACGTGTTCAATAACTTGATATGGCATTAATATCATTCCTTAAAACTTATCCGACGAACTAGAATGATTTAATTACGTGAAATAGACTGTTATGACATCAACTTTCAAATGCATAAGGATTCTATTTCATAGTTGTTGACTCTCTCAACCCTCGCAAAGATGGAGCCTTGTGCACTTAGATGGCTTCCTTTTTTTTGCACCTACGGGCAAGGTTGGTCCTGACGTTTCATAAGCTCTGGGTAAATAAAAAATGGTCCTATTTTATCCTTTTTCTTTATGATAATCAAAAGTGGACTCTTATAAAAAATAAAAGAAGTAAAATAAGGACTCTTTTGTTGCTCTTTATAAAGATCAAAACTTTTATAAAGAACAAAATAAAATAAAATAGAACCCTTTTTATTGTCTATTTTATTGATCATAAAGCTGGGCCCTGGGCAAGTGTCCTGCCTGCCCTTGCCCAGGGACACCTCTACCAGCGGCATCTAGGTTTTGTTCCGACAAGAAGACAATTTGTTTTGGCATAGATATACAGACAATGGAGCTTTGAGATGGGAAAAGGAGACACAGGTAATTTTGAGATTGAATGATAAAACTATAGAAGCAAAGGAGAATTAGTCATTAACTGCCATTTTAGGATTGTTAGTGTAATGGGCTATTGGATAAGGATGACATTTTGATTGCTAAATTACCTGACTAATCTTTATATGTTAGACTATTTACAAGAGTAGACATACCTTGTAATTTTAGTGCACTGATAACTTTTATTTGGAAAAAAAAGAAATAGCTTTTAATTTCTTAAAATAATTTAATTGCAACTACATACTTTATAATAATTAATAGTAATTTAGACTAGAATTTCAATTAAAATTACTTATTAAAATTTTTAAAATAATAAAAATACTAAGCACTTTAAGTTAATATTTATGTTTTCATCAATTTTTATATTTTTCATTTTATTATAATTAAAAATACTATGTTATGTTAAATAATATTATATAACAAACTATTGTTAATATTACATAATAAAACTTGAGAGCTTAAAAGTATGTTGTCCGTAATAGTAAAATTTTATAATAGTTTTACATATGCTGTCCGTAATAGTAAAATTTTATAATAGTTTTACTCATAAAAATTTATAATAGTAATATTCCCAGCATACAATCTAATTTTTGGCGTTATCCATAATTGCAAAATATGCAATATGATTGCAATTGCAACTTTGGAGTAAAAGATATGAATTTGTAATGTAATTTCACTTATTTCTAAAATATTTTTAAAATATCTTTTATTAGATTTTCATCAAATTATTTTTAGTTGAATATTGATCACAAGACAAAGTATGCATGATTAGTCTAAAACATTTTTAATAATTAATTATTAAAATATCTCAATAATAATTTTATATTTTATATTTTATATTTCTAATATTCAAAATTCTTTGAAGAAACAATGATATTTTTAAGAAGAGTAAAATTATAAATTAAGTAAAATTATAATTTTTTATTGTTTGCCTATAATATAGAAGTCAACTTTGAATAAACATATGGTATCTTATATTAATTCCAAATGTATAGAACTATAATTAAGTTTGCCATATTCACATTAAATCTTAAACTTTTTGAGATATTCTCTTTTCCCCTTTCTTGCTAAATTTTTCTCTTGAAATTTATTTGAACATGTTCATTATATGTTACTACAATTTTTATTGAAGCAAGATATTCTATTTAGTCTTTAATTGAAATAATAAATTGGAAATTGGAAACTATCAATAAAATTATTATGTCAAAATTTTAGAAATTACTAATGGATTACTATCTTTTTAGGATATATAAATAATCTCTAAAAATAGTCTATTGCCTAGAAAGCCTAATACATTAAAAACTTAATCAAGCATGAATGAACTAGAGTCTAAACTATAGAGATTATTGACCTTATCTGAAAAGGGGAATTACGTTAAACTAAAGAGAGGAGGGAGCTAAGATGCCGAGAATTAAGAGATCCAAATTAACAATCATCTAAAGACATTAGAGGTTCCATAATTCTAAAATTGATGTGGCAATATGTTATGAGAGAAAGAGAAGAAGAAGCAAAGCAACAGTAAGGATAAGGAAACATTGTTGTATGGTAAAGGAATGAGATAATGTCATACATTATCATTATATAAAAAGGAATATAGTAGTACGTGTGTTGTAAGAAAACATTGTTGTATGGTAAAGAGATGAGATAATGCCATACATTATCATTGTATAAAAAGGAATATGGTAGTGCACGTGTTATAATGTTAGTGGATATTATTTAGCAATTAAATTAGTTATTGGCTAATAGTCATTTTAAATTGAGAGAAGCTCGTAACAAAAATAATAAGATTCTCTCACATTTTCTATGCTTTTCTTCTATATCTCTCAGTCTCTATATTTATTTCTTGATTTAATTTTGAATTACAAATTATCATAATACCTTAATCATCCACAATGAATTAAATCAAGAAAATCAGTTATATTAAATTGGTGTCAGAGCAAGATTTTGACAAAGTTAACACTGCAATATGGTTGAAGAAACAAGAGCACAAGAATGTAGAATAATAAAAGAAAATTATACAATGAAATGCAAGATTTAGAGCTCAAGTATGAGAGGAATATGTAGGAGCTAAAGGAGTGGATTATGCATCTTTGTCATGAAAGCAACCCAAACTTTATAAGAGGGGGGAATGAATACCAACAAGTTCTAGATGCTGGATGATTAAAAAGGGCATTTTGTGGCCATTACAACATTCCATAAGATTTAGTAAGATTGAGTTTCTAGTGCTTAATGGGAAAGGGTTGAGAACTTAGATTTTTAAATGCCAATAGTTCTTCACATTCAATAAAACAATAATAGATATTAAAGTAGGTTTGGTTGGAAGGAGAAGATTAGCTTGGTAAGAACTACACCTCAAAAATAGGTTAATCTGAGAGCCTCTAAGTTAGATCAAGTACATACTTATAACGAAGTAGAGATTTAGGGAAGCCATTTTTTAGGATGTTATGTGAACTAAAAGAGCTTAGCAAAAGAACTATTAGAGAACATTATGTTGAATTCGACTTACTTTCATACAAGCTAGTGATGTTAGACTCATTATTTGTGATAAGTGTAAATTGCATCGTATTTTAGGGCATAGTTTGGTATGTATTTAGTCGTTAATTCAATCATTTAGTATGTGTTTCAGGTAAAATTGTTTTAGTTTGTGATTTATTGATGTTTTAGGTGTTTTAAGGGTTAGTACAAGTTTTTTAGCTTAAATATTATATTTTTAAGGTACCTTGATGTGTTTGCTAATGTTTCAAGGCTAACATCGAAAAATGAAGGAATTTCGAAGATAATTAGGGCGAAACAATGGCCCACAATCATCACATGTCTGGCCACGATCGTGACAGAAGCTTCATATTTGGCCCACGACCATGGTCCTATAGGCCACGATCGCGGTTGAGAAATGCTAGAGAAAATTCATTGAGAGATAGAGGAAGAGAAGAAGGAAGAGAGAAGAGGAGAAGAAGCTGGCTCAATGTACTTCCCGGATCAGGAGATTTCCTGATGTCGTTACCTCCCATCCTCCATTTAGATTGCATTTCCTATTTATTTTCAGTTTTATCGTTGTATAGAATTGAATTGAATAATTGATGATAGGATCTAGAATGTTGAGGATGTTCTAAACTCACCTTCAGACTTTTATTCTTGAATTAATGAAACCTGATTTTTTATATGTTTATTGGATTTGTTGTGGATTGATTCTACAATTGCATAATTCGGTAATAAACTGAGATGATGAATCAAGTGAAAATGATTAAATTGGACTAACAAGAGTTAGGTGATTTAATAGAAAAAAAATTGAATCAGATCGAGAAATTGCATGAAGAAAGATCTTGCATAGGTTTCTGATAGTTTAATAGAGAACTTCAGAACTAATTAAGGTTTTAGATAGTTTGTAAATTGAGAAATTACATCTTCCATAATCTTATTAAGGTTTATGATTTAGGGTTAATAGTTATAACTCAAGAAAGAGTAATCAACCCTAGGATCATCTAGAACCAACAATCCGATAATTCATAATCAGTTAGGTTAGCATTAAGGATAGGTAAAATTCTCTTTCTCTCAATTGAAAATTTCTTTCAATTGATTCTTGGGTGTGTTGCAATTGCTTAGTAATTAGTATTTCGTGTTTGATTCTTAAATTGTTTGATTGAATTAAGTTCTCTTTTTTAGTTTTGCACAATTTGAATTTCTGTTATTATTTTTGGCCTTAGATTTTAGGATTAAATTAACTCTCTCCTCGTAGGATCGACACCTTTGGCATTACGCTAACGAACTGTGCACTTGTGGGTTATCTGAGGTTATTAATTAATACTTACATACAATAAACACCTGATCAAGTTTTTAGCATCATTGCCGGTGAGGCCATTAGTTTAATTCTTGTAGTCTAAGGTTTTTTGACCTTCTTTTATGTTAAAAAATTGGGTATAAAGTAGACGACACATCAACGTGGATATCACTGGACAACAACAAGAAATCTCAAGAGTTGAATACTAAGAAGAGGGAAAAAAAGAACTATCACAGAGGATCTATATTATAGGGAGCAAAGGACTCTTGCAAATTTCAATAAACCCTAATTTAGTTAAGGAAATCATCATTCTTACATAAACCCGTACACTTCGGGGTGGTAGAACCACCCAGATTTCTATTGGTCTAACAAAGTAAGTACTCACAAAGGACATCAAGACCTGTTAGGACTTCAGCAAGATGAGTTTGGTTCATGGGATTCCAAATTGGACAAAATCATGGATAAGATAACAAACATAGAAAAGACCCAGAAGAGACTGAAAGAGTAATTTGATCGAGTAACAGAAAATCATGCCTCTTCTATTCACAACCTAGCGATTCAAGTGAGACAACTTTCCCGTAAATTTTGTAAAAGAATTGTGGAAGTCTCTCTGAGCAATATGGAATTATACCAACGAGAGAAATGAGGCTATCATACTTAGAAATGGGGAAGAACAAGAGGAACCAGTGGAAGACCAAGCTAAACCCTATCTTGTAGAAGACCAAGAGACGAGGAAAGAGGATGAAGAAAAGAATGACAACTCTCCCTATTATTCCCTAGATCTTGGTATACCATGCTTGAACATTGAAAAAACTAGGGTAGATGTCTATAAAGAGAATCGCATCATTTCGATTAGTGATGACCAACTGACATTCAACATGAATGATGTATTAAAGAATTTGAAGGAGGGCAACTCATTTAAAAAATTGATGTGCTTAAATCTTTGAAGGAACTAGGGAGTTTTGTTATTCCCTGTTTTGTTAACAATTTGCTCGAAAAAGGACATTACTAAAATTAATTGGTTTTCTCAACTTTATCAATATTGTCCTTATTATTTTGCAATTTATAGCTTACTTACGAGCTATAAAATTGATGTTGAATGCAAAGGGTGGAAGCAAGCTACTTATAATTGATCCCGGCTGAGTTTTCAATGATATAAGGTCAAGCTAATGACCATAAATTAGCATGTTTAGGTTAGATTTAAATTGTTATGTAGCTAAAGTTGTTTCATTTCCATAAATAAATATCAATGATTCGGAATGCATTGCCTTACTAATTTTCTTTCTCCCTCTTAATCAATTATAACATAGGAAAGTCAGCTTGGCATCAAGCGCATTTGGTCTCTGCCTCTGACACATCACCACCTCAGTCACCATGATGGTTTCCTGTTCTAACCCTTTTCTTTTCATTTTTATGTGTTTTCATCTCGAGTGTGAATTTTTCATATTGTATGATAGTTTGTTTAGGTCGCATTATATGAATTGTGTCAATGTGTCAATGGCTAGGACTTAATGGGATAGATTTAGCCTTAAACATAGTCTTTTAGGTTGCGAAGAATTATTAGCTTGTGAAATTAGTGACCTAAGTTACTTAGGACTAAATATGTTGGTTAATTAGGATACGATATTAGTCCATTCACCCTAGGAATTTGTTAAACTCATTTATAATTTTAGGTCAATCAAATAAGTAGCATTATTAGTACATTTTCATGAGAATGATTAGCTAAAGCAATAAGGTAGGAAAATTTTTGTGTTAAAAAAAGAAAAGGAAAGTTGTATAAATTTTAACTAAAATAAATATTTCGTTAGCCTTCGGGTTATGAATATAGCTTTTAGCCAGTTTCAAATATGATGTAGCTGAGTAACCAGATCGACTCACATCACAAATGTATGCCTTCGCATAAAAAGGCTATAATGACATTCCAACCAAGCAGCTTAATAACAATATAACTTAGTTGAGTAATCGGATCAACATTCATCACAAATGTTTACCTCCACATAAAAAGACTACGTTCATGTCCTTAAAGAAAAAAAATGTTTTCAAAAAAAAACTACCAAACTTGTTAGTAGCTTGATTTTTCATAAAAGCTTACTGAGGAATATTGACACTTTTGTTTTGACTGAATAATTATCAATGTGTGTGTGCAAGTGATAGAGGTGAATAGACTTAACATTAAAATTTTGATTAATTTGTATATTTAGTCCTAGGTCCTTAAACGTGGATTTTGCTTATTAATAAGTTAGAACAACTTAAAGGATAGTGTTTACAGTTAAATTTGTTTCGCTAAGTTGAAGTCATTGTCTCATTATTGCATATATGTGTTTTATGTTTTCTTGATTTGTTTGATTGTTTCTATTTGCTTGAGGACAAGTAAACGTTTAAGTGTAAAGATGTGATAAGTGTAAATTGTATTGTGTTTTAAGGTATAGTTTGGTATATGTTTAGCCATTAATTCAATCATTTAGTATGTGTTTCAGCTAAAATTGTGTTAGTTTGTGAATTATTTATGTTTTAAGTGTTTTAAGGGTTAGTACAAGTCTTTGAGCTTAAATATTATGTTTTTGAGGTACCTTGACGTGTTTGCTAGTATTTCAGAGTCAACATCGAAAAACGGACGAGTTTTAAAGACATTTAGGCTGAAACAACGGCTCACGATTATGGCATATCAGGTCACGATAGTGATGGAAGCTTCATATTTGGCCCACGATCGTGTCCTACATGTCATGATCATGACAGAAGCTTAGGGAATGGCCCACGATCATGGCCTGCATAGGGAAGATGAGCAAACACTAATGAATGTCAAGTTTTGAGAGATTTTCTAGACCTTTCGAATCCCAGAAAAACCTAGGGTTACCTAAAACACAAAAGGATATAAAAAGAACAAAAAGAGGCAAAGAAAGAAGCTTTTGCATTATCCACCTTGAGAAACCCTAAAGAGAACTCATAGAGAGATAGAAGAAGAGAAGAAGGAAAAGAGAAGAGGAGAAGAAGCTGAGTCAATGTACTTCCCGGATCAGGAGGTTTCTCGATGTCGTTACCTCCCATCCTCCATTTAAATTGTATTTCCCATTTATTTTTAGTTTTATCATTGTATAGAATTGGATTGAATAGTTGATGTGGATCTAGAATGTTGAGGATGTTCTAAACTCACCTTCAGAATTTTATTCTTGAATTAATGAATTCTGATTTTTTATATGTTTATTGGATTTGTTATGGTTTGATTCTGCAATTGCATAATTTGGTAATAAATTGAGATGATGAATCAAGTGAAAAACGATTAAATTGGACTAACAAGAGTTAGGTGACTTAATAGAACAAGAATTGAATCACATCGAGAAATTGTGTGAAGAGAGATCTTATATAGGTTTCTGATATTTTATTAAAGAACTTCAGATCTCATTAAGGTTTGGGATAAGTTGTGAATTAAGAAATTGCATCTTCTATAATCTTATTAGGGTTTATGATTTAGGGTTAATGGTTATAACCCCACAGAGAGTAATCAACCCTAGGATAGTCTAGAGCTAACAATCCGATAATTCATAATCAATTAGGTTGGCATTAAGGATAGGTAAAATTTCCTCTCTCAATTGATAATTTCTTTCAGTTGATTCTTAAGTGTGTTGCAATTGCTTAGTAATTAATATTTCGTGTTTGATTCTTAAATTTTTCGATTGAGTTAAGTTCTCTTTTTTATTTTCATGCAATTTGAATTTTTGTTATTGTTTCTGGCCTTAGATTTTAGGATTAAATTAACTCCCTCCTAGAAGGATTGACACCTTTGGCACTATGCTAACGAACCGTGCACTTGCGGATTATCGGAGATTATTAATTAAAACTTACACACAACAAATACCCGATTAATTTGTAAGTTGTGTTTAAAAAGCCTAAATTTTGAAATTGGATATCATATTAAAATGTGTGAACCTTAATTCTTTACAACATACATATGAATTAGCTCAAAAGAAAGTATGCGATAGTGACCTTGCATTGTTATATATGGGGAAAATATAACCAAAGAAGAAAAATAATTTCCAAAACATAGGTTTAAAAGAATATGTTTCAGATGTATATAGTGGAAAAGAGATGAAGGAAAAGGAGTTTATCATGAAGGAGAAAGAAAAGAAGTGATCTATTATACCCTTTTAAGCAATATAAATGACAAGTGAGGAAAAATATCAACAAGTGAAAGTGAAAGGACAAGTTAAAGGGAGAACCGTGTATGCACTAATTGATAGGAGTAACACATAAGTTTATTGATAAAAGGTTGTTAAGGAGGGCAGGAGGATAGGAGGACAATTGGAGAAGATTCAGTTGATTAAAATTATGGTGGGATAAGGAATGCATCATTCATAAATCAAATTTGTACAAACTTCAAGTGGAAAATGAATGGGAAAAATTTTAATATTTGATATGTTGGTGATTAACATTGAAGAAATTTCTAAAGGTATTATGGTTATCCAATCTAAATTATATCTTATGCAACTATCAAAAGGAAACTATGAAATTCCTATAAAAAGAGCAAGAGGTAGAATTAAGCAATGATGAAAAAATAATTAATTATGGTTCAAAAAAGAAAGTAGAAAAGGTGTTAGTGGTGGAGGATGTAGTGTGTCAATTCTTAGTCAAAAGAAATGATGGAAGATATTTGATTATTACTTTAAGTTAATGATGGTCAATCGTTTGGAACTAAAGTACTATTAATTATAAGATTAATTCAAACAAAAGTTGACTATTCTTTTATAGAAGTATGAAGATGTATTTGAGCAGCCCACAGGGCTACCTTCAAATAGATTCTATGACCACAAAATCTCTCTTGAGGAAGGAACGAAGGTCATTAACTTTAGGGCTTATAAATATATGGGCATTCAAAAAGAAATTGTTAAAGAAGTAATAGAGTAGATGTTGAATGAAGGCATAATAAGGAAAAGTATGAGTCCATTCTCTTTACTAGTGATCTTGATTAAATGGAAACATAGATTGTGGAACTTTTATGTAGATTATCGAAATATGAATCAGCGTATCATTAAAAACAAGTTCTTAATTTCTTTAGTTAAAGACTTGTTTGATGAGAAAAATGTTGTTGCACTCTCCAAATTAGATCTTAGGGTTAGGTATTGTCATATAAGGGTTCATGTAGATTATGTGTACAAGATGGATTTCAAAACTTATAAAGGAAACTATGAGTTTTTAGTAATTCCCTTCAACCTTATAAACGCTCTAGCAACTTTTAGAATTTTGATAAACTCTATATTCAAACCTTAGTTGCATAAATTTATGCTTCTCTTTTTTGATGATATATTGATTTATAGTGCATCATTTAAGCAACATCTTATAAGTTTACAAAAGGTGAAGACTTTAGTAACTGGATGTCAAGCTTTCCAAATCTTCTTTTAGGACATTCTAAATGAGTAGTGACAAATCCCTTAAGATTCAAATACTACAATATTGGAACCTAAAACTCCTAAGCAACTTTGGGGTTTATTCAACCTTTGTGACAATGCCTTTATGTGGAATCAAGAGGCCACAATCGCGCTTTTGGCATTGAAAGAAGCTACACCATCTATTTCAATCTTAGCTCTACCAAATTTCCTAAACCATTTTTGGAAATGAATTCTTATGGTGAGGGCATAGGAGAAGTACTTACGTAAGAGGGGCATCCCATCACTTACATTACGAAATTGTTTTTAATTAGATATAAAAAGTTACCAGTATATGACCAAAAATTCTTGACTTTGGTGATTGCCATCAAACAATGGTCATATTATCTAATGGGAAGACATTTTCTAGCTTAAACTAACCATCAAAATCTAAGATAATTGATGGATTTGAAAATCACAACTCTATTTCAAAAGCATTGGCTGTCAAAGTTGATTGGATTTGATTTTTCAATTTGTTACAAAAAGGGAATCGATAATTCAATAACTGATTCGTTTTATCTCGCAAGTGCAAACAAATTTTCTATTGGAGGTAAGAGAATAGTTGGAGTAACAATGAGGCAATACAATGATTAGTTGCTTATATTCAAAAAGGGAAAATAAATCCACATAGTACACTTAAATGAATGATATCTTACGTTGGGAAAAAAAAACAATTAGTGATAGGCAGTTTGCTGGAAAAAACTTATAGTTTTATTTCATGCAACAACGCAAGGTAATCATTCAAGGTGGTTAGGGGCATATAAGAAGCAAATATGCATTTTTGTGATTATATGTGGTAGTGTGAGATCTGTCAGTTAAATAAATATAAATGGTAGTTTTATCTAGGTTGCTACAAATGCTACTTATTCCATATCATTTTTTGGTATAATATTAGCAACAATTTCATTGATGGTATTCCCAAACTAGATGGTTATTCAGTAATATTTTCAATTGTAGACCATTTGAGTAAATATGCTCATTTTGTTTCTTTAAGCCACCTTTATTCTATTTTTTAAGTCATTAGTGCTTTCATGGATGGCATCTCTAAATTGTATGGAATGCCCAGTGTTGAAATATAAAGAGTGGGAGTTTGTACTACATTGGAGAAAGAAAAGAAAGAAGACTAACATATAAGTCTAGTAGGCTACTCCACCTATCACCAAATGGTTTTAGGATGGAACCTCACTTAGACTTGTATGTGATCTAACTTTTCTTCTCGTATGAGCCCGTGGACCCATTGTAAGTTCTAACATGGTATCAGAGCATGTTGCTCTTATATTAGTCGTTAACACCTCATAATGATAGATTATGTCACGTCTTAGACCCACACAAGAGGGGGTGTGTTGAAATATAAAAAGTGAGAGTTTGTCCTACATTGGAGAAAGAAAGGAAAGAAAACTAACGCATAAGTCTAATAGGCTACTGCACCTATCACTAATTAGTTTTAAGAAGAAATCTCACTTAGACTTGTATGTGGTCTAACTTTCCTTCTCGTATGAGCCCGTATGCCTATTGTAAATTCTAACACCCAAGACCATACAAATGACAAATGTTATTTTTACAAGTTCTTTTGGAAAGAGTTGTTTTGTTTGCAAAGCATGATATTGCAATTGGATACCGATTATTATCTTTAGATAGATGAACAAACGGAGGTTCTAAATTGCACAATGGTTAAAAAAACTCAAAAATACATCTAAATATCTAAATTAGTGGACCAAATGGCTCCCATTAATGGAATGGTTTGACAATACTACCTTTTGCTCCACCATATCCATTGATGTATGGTTAGCCACCACCCTTATACATACCTTACTTGCCTGGAAATTCTAATGTTTTACTTGTTGATCAGGTACTAAAAGATCACGAAGTTATAATTCAAACATTGAAGTTTCTTCTGCAGTATGCTCAACATCTTATGAAACATTAACTAATAAACACAAAATGGAATGAGAATTTCAAGTTAAATTGTGGGTTTATATTGAACTCCATCCTTGTTGTCAACATTGTGTGCAATATAGATCTTCACAAAAGCTCTCTTCATTATCTTTTTGACCATTTTGAGTTCTACAACTGGTGGGGCAAATTGTGTATCATTTGGATTTAACATGTAACAGTTATATTCATCATTTTTTCATAATCATTTATAATACGGAATCTAAATAATTCATTTTATATGCCAAAATCACAAAATACAAAGGTACATCAAGAAATGGACTTACAGGAAAAGTAGTACTTGAAAATTTGGGGAAGGAAATAAACAATCGTTGTATTATATATGCGCCCCTCTAATAATTAACCATACGAGTAACATGAAAAGAAAGACTACGATGGAGTAGGAAACGGATAATATATGTTTAATAAAGTGGTTCCAACTTTTGACAATATTTTTTAAGAAAGCTAAGTGATGATTATCATTCACCAAAAGAAATTCATTTATTATTACGGTTGGGGCTTTGTCGTACCAATTAATTTATGAGATAGATAATAAAATACTAATAGCAAAAAAATGGTATTTATCGAAATTAATTTGAGAAAAATGATTTACATTATTTAGGATTAAGATAATAGGTATTTGATAGATGAAGTTAAATATTTTGAAACAAGTATAATTAAAAGTTGAATTTTTAATGTTTATTTTTAAAGTGATATTAAATATTATTTTATCTGTTCATATTAAAATTTCATTTTTTTTCTATTATAATTAATTTGAGACATATATAAATATTTTTAAGATATAAAAATTTAAAAAATGGTATAAAAATTAAATTCTTTTTAAAATAATAAAAGAAAATTTTCATTAAAAAAAGTTACCAATAAACATATATAAATTATACATACTATAAACTAAAACTAAGATAAATATAAAACTCTTTTAATTAGTAAAAATAAAACTCCACCAACAATTAAATTTTCAGTAAAGGGATCAAATTAAAAATCAAATATTCTGAATTTGTTAGATTTTTATTTTTCTTAAATTTACTACCTTTTATAATTTCAATGTCAAATAAATTCATTTTTATATTTCCAACTAGATCCTTTTTGATAATTTCATTATGTATCTTCATATTTTTTATCAATAATATCTTTTTTGACATCCAATCTTTTCCCATATTGATATAGCCTATAATTCTTCTTTCTAAACGATAAGACTAAATCACGCATTTGACCCATTATTGTATTTGTCATTTCGGTAATAACTCGTAAGATAAAGATGTATAGAGAAATGAGCAAGGACAAGGAAGAGTTGGAAGCTTAAGAGTAAAACAAATATTAACGGTGGTACTTTATATGATCTCAATACACTTAGATTAGAAGTAAAAAATTGTGTGATGGAATACGTTTAACTTTCTAGAATTTAATAATAATTAATATTTTATTTTAGTTATTAGTTCTTAAATTTTTAAATTTTATTTATTTTACTAAATTTATATATTTATTAATAAATGAAACATCTATTTCCAAAAATGTACATTACAAATACACTTTATAAACATGATGTATTATTTATTTTCATTTTGTTCAAAATATAAACTATCCTTTTGAATGAAATAATAATGTTCATTTATTATAAAAGAGTTATTTCAAAATTAGTAAATTCTTATGTATTTATAAGATAAGCAAGTTAAAGTAGGGTTATTTCACAATTAGTAAATTCTTATGTATTTATAAGATAAGCAAGATAAAGTATATATATATATATATATATTGAGGCTTGCACGATATGATTCACCAGAGAGTGGTTTTAAACCATTGTCTTTAATTAGAAAATTATAGTATGTATAATTTATATATGTTTATTGGTAACTTTTTTTAAT
>JAOTIZ010000008.1:14906569-14938912 GCA_027123425.1 Erythroxylum panamense | reverse complement strand
AAAGATAAATTAAAAGGAGTTTTAATTTATTTAATTCTAATTATGAGAAGATTATAATTTATAATCATTACCAACATATTTGGGAACCTAATAGGTTTCACATATAGAATGAGTTAAAGAGAGTAAAGTTAATTTAATCGAGTTAGACTTGATTGTAAAGTTTGAGAAACTTTATGATTAAATATGAGATATTTAATAAATAAGGATCAATATGAGTTATTGAATTTAATTTAGGCATAATTGGTATTTAATTATAATTAAATACCAGTAATGCCTAAATTAAATTCAATATCTTATGTAATTCTAATTAAAGTTTAATTGAAATTAGAATTTAATTTCAATTAAATTACTAAAAAATCCAAAACCTATTATAAATAAGTTTAAGCTTTGTAGAGCTTTCACTTCTTGCTTAATCCTGTCTGTAAGAGTTACAACATTTTCTCAATCTATTATGTGGATACCGTTAGAGATTGGACATTTATACGACTACGGTCGTTAGGACAGATCGGTTTTAGAAATAGTTCAAGGAATAAGAGGAGAAAAAGATCAAGCTACGGAATAAGATACGAATTAAATTTCCGTTTTATTTTGATTTATATTAATTATTTAATAGATTAAAGAGATCTTGATTTTCGGGAAATCAAAATTTATGATTAATCATGTCTGTAAGAGTTACAGAATTCTCTCAATCTAATTCTGTAGATACCGTTGGAGATTAAACATTTATACAACTACGGTCGTTAAGACAGATCAGTTTTAAAAATGGTTCAAAGAATACGAGGAGAAAAAAATCAAGCTGTGGAATAAGATACGAATTAAATTTCTGCTTTATTATGATTTGTGTTAATTATTTAATAGATTAAAGAGATCTTGATTTTTTAAAAATCAAAATTTATGAAAAAGTTTCGCAATTATTCCATTGTGGTTAAAATCGAATCTCAACTCGATTTTCTAATAGAAATATGACGCATATTTGAAATACTTACGAACATTTTAGGAAAAAGATCATTAACAGTATGATACGTATTTAATTAAATATCGAAAACAAAAGCCCTGGTATATTATTCGTTCATGCCACCCCCGCCATCTCCCTTAAAGCTTAAATGTAAAGTGAAGCTTGAAAGTTCTTTTTATTTCTTGATTAAAGTTACAAGTATCAGTGTAAACGAGAAATTGTTCAACATTCATATAGACCTCGTTTCCCATTGTTAACTTCCTCATCAGCCTGAATGTGTTATATGCAAAAGCTTCGGATGCTCAATAGAATTTAACCTTCATGTTACTTGATGTCAATACATAAAGTGAAAACAAGCAGCTGGTGTAATTTACGATGGTTCCCTTGAAAGAAACCCACTTCCTAGGCCAATACCTATCCTATATGCCATAAGGCTCAAGCTTTTTGAGGCTGATGACAGACTGACAGTCCCCATGAGCTTGGCAACTGCCCAAAGTCATAGTTTCGAAAGGATCAGGCGGAAACCAAAATTTTATATCATATAGTTACCGAATGTTCAAAAAATATAGATTTACACTCGATAGTTACACCAGCAATGGAAAGATATGACGCACAAGGAGGAACTCAACAAACCCGTGTTAGGGACAATTAAAAGATTTTGTTATACTGGCTTGTCAACGAGTCTGTGAGATTTGCATAAAGGTTATAAAGAGAGTACTGTCTAAGGTTCTCAACTTCATACCATGAGTTGAAAACTGAAAGGTGCTTATCTGTGCCAGAAAATGCCAATTGCATTCCGAGACTGCAATCCACAGAACCTCCATGGTTTTTACAGCTGGATGTTCTGATTGCACAATCCTGATTGTTAAGGCACACAAAGCTAGAGGAACTTCCTGAGCATTTAGCGCACCCATCCCTTTTCCAATATAAATTTTGTAGCCTGCCCTTCTTAAACTCAAGCACCTGCATTAAAAGAATTTAAATGGTTTAACAGATCTCCTGAAGTTAGGTAGGTATTCACATTATACCAGAATATTGTTTTACCAGTGTAAAGCTGGTTACAGTAATGTACTGTTTGCAACAAATGCAGGAATAGACCTCGCAGCATATTTTCGTCCAGCAAAGGCTACCATATATCCACCATAATTATCCTGGAGAGCACAAGGTCACTACATCTTGATAATGGCCATAAAGCAGAGGTAAAAATTGAATCAAATAGCCATGTCTTCATGTAGAGCTAGAACAATAATATCTGATAATGCAAAAGGTTTAGGCTAATCAACATATTTCATCTTCATTTAACAAAATTAAAACAGAGAAGTCCCCAATTACACCAGAATTATGTTAAACCTAATATCTTGATCCAAGTTCTAAAATGAGAAATATCATATCAGGAACCTTACCAACCAAAAACCCACATTCATATCCAATTGACAAAGGGAGTCCATATCAACCAAGTAAATGGAAAGAAAAAACTATAAAAGCAATCATAAATACAATCTTGCAAATCATGACTCAAGGAATAGTCTTCTTTCTTAAGACTAATACTAACTTGTTTGAAGATAAAAAACCCCCATGAAGAATGTCCTCTGATAGAACCTAGGCCATTAACAAGTAAATAGGAAACTAAATTTACCTGATGTTCATGACGTACAGAACCTAAGCAAATAGACACTGAGATCTTAGCCAGACAATGTATACATTACGAAAAGGATAGTCTCTTAACGTAGGTCTTAAACTCCAGCTTGTAGAAGAGTAACAGTCCTTAATGTTTCTGATATACTACAAAGCTCTAATGATATTGTGGTCCTGTGAAAGTCTGACTATTTGAGGAGCCATGGTTCTTGGTGATACAAGTCCATTTCACTCATAAGAGTTCAAAGAAAATAAACTCTCTAGAATAGATGTCTTCCATTCACTCATGAGATCTTGAAGCATTTAGCCCTTTGGTTACAACATCTGCTAGTTGATGATCCGAAGGAACATAAAACATACACACTAGTCCTTCCAAATTTTCTTTGATGAAATGTCTGTCAATCTTAATATGCTTTGTCTTGTCATCTTGTACAGGATTATGTGCTATACTAATTGCAGACTTTTTGTCACAATAGAGCTTCATAGGACCTTCCCATTTGATTTTTAAATCATCAAGAATGATCTTCAGCCATAATAGTTCACATAGTCCCTGTGCAATAGCCCTAAATTCAGATTCTACTGAAAAGCGAGCCACTACGTTTTGTTTTTTACTCCTCTATGTAACTAGATTGCCTCCAAGAAACATGCAGTAGCCTGTTGTTGATCTTCTGTCAACCGGAGATCCTACATGGTCTGCATTCGTGTAGTTTTCTAAGGATAGTGTATGGCCCCTTTTAAACAATATTCCATTGCTTGGACTACCTTTCAAGTAATGTAGGACTCGGTAGACAGCTTGAAGATGAGATTCTCTTGGGTCGTGCATAAATTAACTAATTACACTCACCGAATGTGCTATATCTGGCCGAGTATATGCTAAATATATTAGCTTGCCCACTAGTTGCTGATACATGTTCTTGTCCACTGCGGTTCTTCCTTTGCTTCTCCAAGTTTGTAATTTGAATCCACTGCAGTAGACTTTAGTTCGCACGCAATTTTCCCAACGTCCATTAATAAATCTACAACATGTTTTTGTTGAGAGATGAATATCCCTTGCTTTGAATATGCCACTTCAATACCGAGGTAATACTTTAGTTTTCCTAGTTCTTTTATCTCAAATTCCTTTAACAATTTCTACTTTAATTCCAGCTTCTCTTTTTCATTATTTCCCATCATTATAATGTCATCCACGTAGACCAAAATAATAGTCACCCCTCCTATTTTTGAGTGTTTCATTAAAAGAGTATGATCCCCTTGACTCTGCTTATATCCTATTCTTTCATCACTTTTGCAAACCTACCAAACCAAGTTGGAGATTATTTTAGTCCGTAAAGAGCCTTTCTCAATTTACACACCTTGTTACCTATATCTTTAGTAAATCCGGGTGGAACATTCATGTATATTTCTTTATTGAGATCCCCATGAAGAAAAGCATTCTTAACATCATACTAAAGAAGCTGCCAGTCAAAATGAGCTGCCAAGGACAAGAAGATCCTTATTGTGTTCATCTTCACAACTGAGGCAAATGTCTCCTGATAATCCACTCCATAGGTCTGAGTATATCGTTTAGCTACCAACCTAGCTTTGTATCTCTCTAAGGAGCCATCAGCCTCGTATTTTAGTGTGTAGAGCCACTTACAGTCAATAATATTCTTCCCTCTCGGTTTGTCAACAACCTCCCAAGTATGATTCTTCTCCAAAGCATTCATTTCTTCTCTCATAGCATCTCTCCATTCCTTTTTTGATAAGGCCTTAGAAACAGTGTTAAAAATAGCAGTTGTATTCAAACTCACAATAAACCTTTTATGGGTAGGTGAGAGGTGTTTGAAGGAGATATAATGGGAAAGTGGATAGAGCGATCGATGGGTGCATTCTCTAGTTCCTTTTCTAAAAGCAATAGGAAGGTCTAAATCATCACTTGTGGAATGTTTACCTGTTTGGATATTTGAGCATGGTTGAGAACTCATGGGGATCTCATTTCCAGGACTAGGATTTGATTCTTGAACTTGCTTCAGCGCTAGAATGTCTGGAGTTTGCTTCGGTGGAATGTCTTGAGTTTGCTTTGATGTTGGAATGTCTTTTCTCCTTGACTTGTGGGGGGTTTTTGGCTAGAATGGGGGTTAACTCAGGAGGCTTTGTGTCTGGACTTGGCTTGAGTTCTGTGATGCTGATAGGATTTGGTTGGGCTAAGTGGACAGGAGTTGGAGTATGAGTGAGGTCTAGGGTATTTAGTGGTTCGAAAGAACCGCAAGGACTATCTTCCATTATGCTATTCTCCCCCTAAAGATAGGACTTTGAGAAGAAGAATTTGCACTCTGAGAAAGTGACATCAACTGAGATATAGGTCCTTCTTGTAGACAGATTGTAACACTTGTATCCCTTTTGAGTTGATGAGTATCCTAGAAACACACACTTAATGGCTCTAGGATCAAGCTTCCCACACTTTTGGCTATGGACATGAACAAAAGCAGTACACCCAAATACCCTAGGAGTGAGTCTATTGGAAGTTCGAAAATGAGGGTAAAAAGAGTTTAGGAGCTCGACAGAACTCTTATTGTCTAGAACACATGAGGGTAGTCTATTGATCATATAGGTGACATTAAGAACTGCTTCACCACAATAAGATTTAGGAACATTTCCTTGAAAAAGTAAGGCCTGAGTGGTATTAAGTAGGTGTCTATTTTTTCTTTCGGTCACTCCATTTTGGTGAGGTGTATTAACACAGGATGAATCATGAATCATACCATGTGATTGGAAGTAAGGAGATAAAACTTGGTTAAAAAATTCTCTAGCATTGTCTATTCTAAAAACCTTTATCTTTAACCCAAATTGATTTTGAATCATTGAATGAAAATTTAGAATAACAATCCCTACATCAAATTTTTGTTAGGAGAAACAGCCATGTAACCCGAGTACAATCATCAATCAAAGAGACAAACCAACATGCTCCATAAATATTAGGTATAGTGGATGGACCCCATATGTCACTATGAATCACATGAAAAGGATGAGAAGCGCTTTTATTGTTAATTGGAAAAGACAAACGAGTATGTTTTGCCAATTTACAAATTTCACAATGAAATTTAGAGATATCTAATCCTTGAAACAAGTAGGGAAACATAGTTTTTAGCACTCTAAATGATGGAAGAACTAGACAGACATGGTGCAACCAAATGGAATCTTTATTCGAAGAACTAAGGAAGGATGAAGGTGTATTTATCTTAGCTTTTTGATATAGTTCAAGGTGATAGGAACCATGCCATTCCTTAGCAAGTTCAATCCTCTTCCCCTTGTCCTGGTCTTGAAAAACACAGCAAGAAGGAGAAAAAATGACAACACAATTAAGATCATTAGTAAGCCTTTGGAAAGAGATTAGACTAGCTGATAATTTTGGTACATGTAAGGCATTTTTGCAGAGAAAGTGTAGGGCCCAATTTTATGTCTCCATAACCGGCAACAGTGGCTAATTCTCCATTGGCAAATATGATTTTCCTATTAATTGGACTAGGGTTGTATGTGTGAAAAACCGTGAGATAAGGGTCATGTGGTTTGTGGCACCGGAGTCTATAATCCAAGAGCTATTGTAACACTTAATTTCTGAGGTGTCTGTATACAAAGAGAATGTAGGTTTACCTGAGAGAGCAAAGGAACATGTACCTTTCGGTTGTCCAAAGGAACTCAACAAATCTCTTAATTTCTCAATCTCTTCATTGCTAAGACTCCCTTTCCCTCTGTTCAGCCGAATGTGCTTGTGGTCGTGATTACCCTCCTCAATTTCCTCATTCACGACTTGGTGGGTTCCCATTAAATTTCCATCAAGTCTCCTTCAAGTGTCTCGATTTTTTGGAGTAAGTGCACCATAGATTATCCTTCTTTTCCTTCCACAAGTTGCCCTTTCCAGATTGCTTAGGCAGGGCTTGATCACTTCTTTCTTTGTCTTGTTTATTTGCCTTTATCACCATTGTTGACCCATCCATCTTCTGGGGCTCAAGCATCACATTTCTTCTTCTCTCCTCTGCTCCAGTTAGGGACATAGCCTCTTCTAGTGAGGGTCTGGACTCCCTTCCAAGAATTTCAACTCTAACTTGATCAAATTCAGGGTTTAATCCAGCCAAGAAATCATAAATACGTTCTTTTTCTATGAAATTTTTCAGAAAAACATCTTGGTCAAGTTATTGCCACAAAGTTTGCAGAGCATTAGCATATTATGTGACTGATTTGTCTCCTTTCTTGGTGGCATGGGCTTTGATCTTAATTTCATAGATTTGATCGGCATTGCATGACTTTGAATACATACGTTGAACACAGTTCCAAATCTCCTTTGCAGTAGTTAAAAGCAGGCACGTATCACTGATTGAAGGTTCCATGGAGTCCCACAACCATGACATGATCATGGAGTCCTCTTCTTCCCATGTTTCTATTGCTGAATTCCCTGTTGCAGGTCCTAATTTTAGCAGGTGATCAAGCTGCCCTTTCCCTTTGAGATAGTTGCGAACAAGAAGTGACCACTTAAGGTAATTCTTGCCATTGAGTCTATTGGAGACACAAACATTCTGTAGTTCCCCAATTTTCTGGACAGAGACATATTCATCTGGGCTGGAAATGGTGGTTTGAGAAGTTCTGGAATTTTCCATGGTGAAAGAAGTGAAAGATTGGGTAGAATAATAGTTATGGAGATTGAGAAATCTGACAAGAATGAGCAGCAATGAAAGCTGACTAAGGCAGCAATGAAGGCTGCACCGAGAAAAACAAAGAATACTTCCAGAAAACCTTAGGGCTCTGATACCATGTTAAGATTCCTAGGAAAAGTGTATATCTTATTTAATATACACGGCTACATAAATATACAACTTAACCAGCAGGAAAATAGGTACCAATCTTAACTAAACTATATCTAGAAGTCTATAGCAGAAATCCCTTAATTATAGGGATTTCTGTTTCTAATAATCTTATCCCATAAGATTGATCTTATCTAAATCTCTATTCTTCAACATTTCCTTCCATATAGAGGAACAAAATGTTGAACCCCTCTTCCCATTTGCTAGCTACAGTTCCATGATCAATCATGCAACCAGCAATGTGAATCCAGTTTCTCAATTAGATGAATTGTCAAATCAGTAGTTTCTTCACATAGACTTCACCGAATACACAAAAATAACATTCGGTAAATTTTCACCAATGAATATGTTCATCTGCTAGGGAATAACCACAAATGGACAAATTAAGGAGTGCACTCACAGTCATGAACTATAGCATAAAGTATGCACTATCCCAACCACAGACTAAGAATACAGACCAGTTATCGTGAAAAAAAAATGTCAGTGGCTGGAGTATGAAAAGCAACCTCAAAAAGAACCAAGCATTCTTCCGTCAGTTTGAAAAATAATCTGGTACGTGCAATGCTTTGCTGCCAGATTTTAACAAGAGATGCATCATCCAGATTGCAAACAATTTGCAAGATAACAACTAGAACTTCACGCTTTTCAACAGCATTCAGGTTGTAGAAGACAGGCATCTCATCTAGGATCTGCACCCATCCAAGCTATGAACTCAAAACTTACAGGAAATAGGAAGAAACTATTGCAAAACAGAAAATAGGAAGCAATACAAAATGACCATCCAGTTACTTTTCTTTGACATGTAAATAGCATTTATGTTGAAGATAGTGGCTCGAAGAGAAATGTTGAGTCAACCCAGAATTTGATGGAAAATTGTATTCTTAAAAGTTTTTAGAATGTTCCATTAGTGTAGTTGCACTTGTGTTTTGGGGTGATTTTGAAGGAATAAAGGGCCTTGTCAGCAACTTCATCCATAACAACAGACTATCTAAATACGCTATACTTCATGCATCACTCATGCTAAAGTGTCAGCTTCTTATCTTATACCATCAGGAATTTGGCTCAAAATAAAAACACTAAAAAACATTACCCAGATTTTAAAGACACATCAGATTACCAAAACCATGCCTCCTTAGGCTAAAATTGAAAACAACTTTCAACCTACCACATGGGTCTCTTCTACACTCATTCTCTGATGACCTTAGGGTATCTTTCATCACCTTTCAATCAAGGTACAAGTACAAAAACAGAAACTAAACAACAAATATTGGACTTCAAAAGATGCATAATCACACATCTAACAGTCCCAGTGTGTAAAAAAATGAGCAAGGCAAATAGTATATATAAGAAGGAACATTAACGAGAGAACCGGAAATTGTCAAAGAAGGAATTGGGATTTTGAGATGATGCACAAGTAAACAAAGTATAATTAAGAAAGCCCATGCAGAAGATTAATTCACAAGTAAACAAAGTATAATTAAGAAAGCTCATGAAGAAGATAAAGCACAAAGCAAGCAGTAATACAAACCTGACCAATAAGGGGAAAATATAACTGAGCAATATACAGTTTATCTTCAGGTTTTTGGTATCGAGCATCAAACTCATGTTTGCATAAGAGTACCACCAAGATTCTAGCTGCCTAGAACCACCAAAAAGGTAAGGCATAAGCATATATATCTAGCCATGCGAGCCCCAAGTGCATAAGTGGCTCAATTTAGAAGGAAGAAAAGTTTGAACTGTGCATTGTGAGAAGCAGAAAAGGTACTTCTGTCACCTAACCTGGAAGATAGTAAAATTGTTCAACATATAAAATTATGCATGCAAGATACTCACCTTGGACCGCTGAGTTAAATCATCATGATCCCAAGTCAGGAAAATCTCTTGTATCAAAACCGAAGAAAGATAATTTCTACAATGTGTAGATGAACATAATTAGGCAAAATATCCTTGAAATGTGTGACTAAGATCCTTAAATTATATGGAGAAAAAAGAAAAAACACATCACTTCATGCATCTGGTCCAAATGGACTTAGCCACCAGCTGACCCTTGACCACAAAAATATACAACTTTTAGTCAAAGTAAATACAAAACAATAACTGTGTTATGAGTCGAAAAGCCAGTCAATCATCATGAAGTATAAAAACAGCAAACAGAGAGAACTAGGCAGTGACATCAAATTTTCATTAGAAGCCTTAACCTATAACTGACAGAATGTAAAATGATTAGAAATTTTACAAGAGAGCAAAGTGACATTGATGTGCTGCAACCCTAACTTTATAAAAGACACAAAATTCATTTTCTCTCAGAAAATTATATGTGACTATCTAAGAATTGCATCCAAACCGTTTACCTTGATCTATAGACCCACTAGGAACCAAACCCTATCTTATGGTTTTCCAGAAAGAATCAACTAATACCAAGAGAAGACAAAGAAGGAAAAACAGAAGTTCCCAGTCACATTAATAGTACTCTCCCTTCATCAACAAGGAAAGTAGCCTAACCAACCAAAGATGATTTGAATGATGAAAAACCTGTCTGAAGGGTCTCTCCCAGGCATTTCGACAAAAAGATCATGGTCACATAAAATTTGTAAGAAGGTAAGCTTGCAGTCGTGCAGAACAGATTGGCACACCCCAGAAAACTTATCTAGGTACAATGACACCTGCAAGGAAAAACCAATAGTAGCAGTCACAGAATAGCCCATGCTTCTAGTTCAAAACAAAACGGGACCATCACTCAGACTATGCACAAATATGCAATTGCAGTTCTTTTTGGCTCATAAAAATTTAACCCCCAGCTTTGGATAATAAGAGAACTTTCATGTTTTTACAGTTTCAAATACATCAAGCAGATCTATCAGCTTGCTGATAGACATCATTCCTCATGTACAATGAAACATAGCTACAGAAATAACTATTTCAAGAGCAACTTTTACTCGAAGCAAAATTTTCTTCAGAATCTTATGGCTGTAGAACTTTATACAAAATTAAAATTAAAATGTCAAAGGCAGCATACCAGTTCAAAAACCTGACAGGGTTCAATGACTGATAAAAGATCATAACAGAAGAATGCCAAACTACTATTCAAACGTTTTGCCAGGCTTAGGCCCTTCTTACAACGCTCATGCACTTCTGTCAATAGGCAATCATATAACTGCATTATACATCTGAAGACACCTTCTTTTAGTTGCATTGGTGGGACATCTTCACCTGTGACAGCACCATAAATTCCCCAAAGTAAAGCCATAAGAAAATTTTGGATAAAGTAATCAGTTAATTGGTACTTTTACTCCCTTCTATACCTATCGGAAGACTCTGATAGAAAAGACGACTTTGCTCCAATGCCATTGACTTAACAACTAGCTCGAGAAAGAACCATGCCATTGCCAAGACGTCATCATACACAGGTCCAACACGGTAGCCTTTAGCCTGTAAACAGCCAAAAGAATTTAAAATTATCAAAAGCACAGAAAAGGAGAAGAGGAATGAAGTAAAATAAGAAACAAAGGAAAGAAAAGAAAAGAAAAGAAAATAAATGTATGTCTTTGTCAAAATGATTCAGTTAAACTCCCAGTACCATGTTTCCTTCAACCCCTTTCATATAACCACTTATGGATAGCAGGCTTCAAATAATCAAGGCTGACATTATGCACATCAATATAACATTTGATTTAGACGTTTAATTCATTTCTAAAAATTTAAATCAGAGCAGTCCCCTGATCATCATAATTTGCAAGTGAAATGACATCTTCAATCCCTGAAATCACATTCTCAAAGAATGCACAGGATAGGAGTTTCCCTATCATTTTGGCATTCCTTCCACTCTCTAAAATATCAGTTGTAATAACAATGGCTTTCATCCAATAATAAAGCAACTCACAAATTCAAAGATAAAATCCAGTAAACAAAAATAATATGAGCAACACACAGGTTGGGACAACATACCTTACTACGAGCCAAGCTTCCCCACACAGTTGATAAACCAGGATAAACAGGTGATTGACGACCACCAAAGTCATCAAACACATAATCAACATAGTTTACAAGAAAACGGTTTCTTTCAGCATCATCAACTGATTCCTGCTGTACCCTATAAAAACGCATATCCTTGAGCAATTCACTAAACACGGAGCACCCTATAGATGAGCTCCTATGTGCTAGTAACTAAATACAAAGCAGAGCCTGATGCCGAAGCAAGTTCATGGAAAGGAGAACTAAAGTTTGAGTATAAAATATTTCTGAAGATTTATTGAGGCTTTTTTCATCAGTATTATTATCATAGCAACAAGGGAATGGAACCTAGAGGAACTAACTACACTTCAGCATATGGGTGTAGAAAGAAAAATAGAGAAAAGAAATGAATAAAGCAATGATCATCTTAAATTGAGAATATTTGAATTATTCAGTTCTTCCTGCAATGGAAGGCATCTACTTCTTCTAACATGTAGGCAGTTGAGAACTCTGATATTTCTTGATGGTCAAATATTTTTCAGATACATATAGCAAGATAAATTACAGCTTGTCCATGTGAAACTGATGCACTGAATTCAAAGGCATACCTAGTTAAGATATTAACCATAGCTCTGAAGGCTGCCACCTAGAGAAAAAGGAATACATAAACAATGAAGTGATTATGACCATCTGAGAACAAACATAAACGATGAATTCAGAATTATTTCTAGCAAAACATCAATTAAATTGTTACAGAACCTGAAGAGTTTCCCCACCACTGCCTATAAGATGTAGAAGCATGTTTAATATTGGGTGAAGGAACTGAAGCAAAGCAGTGGAATCAACATTCTTCAAGCTGTTAATAGCCTGCATCAGATAAAAAAGCAATCATATCAATCCTCGATGAAGACAGCCATACAAATCTACTCATTCAGGATTCTTGTGGGTAACTACACTAATATCCCTGTGGTTTTGCTGTTTTTCCAAGAAAGTCTCTATGATTTGAAATTAGCTCAAAGGTCCCCCTTGTCTCAAAACCAGTAATTAAATTTCATTTTACCTGTTTTTTATAAACACTAACGACATGAAAGTACTTTGAATTATGATGTACTAACAATTTTTAGATACCATACAGTAAAATATTTTTTAAAAAGGATATCAAAACACAAGCTGCACTAGAGCTAAATTAAACCACATGGGATTCCAGGAAACAGCAAATTCATAAGGGTCTTGAAATAATTCGGCCACATTCTTTCCAGAAGAAGCAATAACTGATGCAAAATTTTACCAATTGTGTATATCCAAAATGTAACTTCTGCAAGTCAACTCAAACTATTGGCTAACACAACAGAATGTAAGTAATGCACAGCACCCCAAAGAGGAACTCATACATGTTCTGCAAATAAATCAAAAGGTGAAATAGTAAACTATAAATAGATGGAAATAAATACCTCCAAAAGTTCAGAACCCCAAGGTGGGCTTGTTCGAAGGGTGTGCCTATCATATTCCAGAAAAAAGTCTCTAATGCGTTCATTTAGGGGATACAAAGATGAGCATAGTTTCAAACGCAATCTGAAGACATTTTTTCCATCTTCTATATAATCCAGCCTTTCCTATGAAAGGGCAAAATGTGGGAAATATGAATTGACATCAGACTAATCACAGAACATAGAAACAAAGATGTAACAAGTTAATACATGTCATCCAGAACAGACAAATTCTGCCAGCCACGAGATTCAGAATCACAGAAAAAACTGATTACGAGAGAAGAAAAATCATCAACCAGCATGATACCGATTAATAACCTCTGAAGAGAAGGATCATAAGAGATGAAAGGGTTAACACTTAACACATTAATGAACCAGTGAAACGAAAAACAAAAGTGGTCTAAAAAACTTATTGTTGAAATATGAATTGACACCAGACCAATCACAGAACATAGAAACAAAGATGTAACAAGTTAATACATGTCATACAGAACAGACAAATTCTGCCAACCACGAGATGCAGTCACAGAAAAAACTGATTATGAGATGAGAACAATCATCAACCAGCATGATACAGATTAATAACATCTGAAGAGAAGGATTGTAAGAGATGAAAGGGTTTAACACATTAATGAACAAGTGCAACGAAAAACAGAAGTCGTTTAAACAAACTGATTGTTGAAAACAAATTTGACCTTAAACTCTCTTAAGCAAAAGCTAAAAGAACAGTGATATTCTCATATCCAGCCCCCCATTCGTGTTTAATGATTTTGAGCCAAACTCCACTGTTTATTTTAGTGTTCCCCTAAAGAAAAACTGGTTTAAACTACCACTGCTTAGAGCAGAAAGCCTGATGTGCTTGAATGAGAAACTTTGAAAGCAAGTGAAATAAGCAGTATAATCCACAACAAATTTGAACTCAAAACAGAAGGAAAGAATAGTATCAGAGGCTAAACCAATGCATAACAACAAATTTGAAAGATATAAATGAAGATATCATACACCACTACAAACTTACCTTGCCAGTATCCTGGAGATAATGTGGAACAAGTTCTCTCATGATTGGTAAAGAGATTTCAGATTTCAACCTGAGTAAAATATTCAAAAACTCTTATATGTGATATCAGACAATGGCAGTAATAAAAACTAACAGAAACCTCTGAACATTTTAAGACAACTGAAAAGTAAACATTTTACATAAATCCTACATGGCTGCACATTATGTGACAGGTCAAAAGGCGCAAAGCTTAAAGGTTAAACATTAACAGTGTTTACAAAAAGAGCACAACTGACATCAGTGATGACAACTCAAACATTGAGCAAAGCTTCCCATGCATTAGTATACATGTCTCGCCTTTTATTAATATATGGATAGCAAAAAAGAGAAGCACAAAACATAAGAGAAGTCCACAAAGACCTTTGGTATAACTGCAGCTATAAAAACAATAACAACAACAACAGCCAGGACATCATGACAATTTTAAACTTAAATGTCACACCTTTAAACTCTCAAAGGTAAAAACGTTTTTAGCAACTGTCATGAATTTCTTCAGAGATTCAACAAGGATGCAATGCATCAATAAAAACATCAGACAGACAAGTAGTATTAAATAGAATCAAATACAAAGCAAGCACCAAAAATCAGCTTTTAAAATGTAAGAATAGCCTTCCAGAAAAACAGGGAAAAAGAAAAGACCAATTTTAAGCTTTTTACATACTGGTTGTAAGTAGACAGTGGAAGTGCTGCATATCCGATCACCACCTATAAAGAGGGGAAATGGCAGCTCAGCTGAAAAGGATTCATAATGGAAACAAAGCCTGAATACTAACACTGGACTGTAAAATAGAATGAATTTCACAAAGACAAGTTCATCTCCAAAAAACCGGACAAGAGATCAACAATGTTTCATCTTTGAAGAGTTTGACCAATTTTAATTTCCAAATAACAGTGAAGTTTCCAGATCAATTTCTGCACTTCTAGTCCACAGTTAGTTTTTCATGTCTATCAAAGTTTTATATGTCTATTAAAGTTTTATATCTCTCAGCATTTTTGTTTTAATACTGTTCCCCACAGGAAGGCAATTGAGATAATATACTTTAAAGCCAAACTGCCTGTAAGTTTAAAGGAGGATTCAAAAGCTCATTTATCGATTAATTCACAAAGAATAATTATGCATGAGCCATCTTTTATTTAACTGGGATCTCTAACACCATAACCAGCCAATGTAGTGTTAACCAATGAGAACACAGGCCACATATAAAAGAAATATATGTGTGTGTGTGTGTACACGCACGCACGTGTGCATATGTGCAATAACTTACTGGCTTTGGAGCTTCCAGTTTTGTCTGAAGATCAACGTGGAAGAAAGTGAACAAAAGATGATGTGATGGTGTCCAAGTGGCAGGCAGAGAAAGTTTAATCTCATCATGGTAACATGCCACTCTAGTACCAACAGCAACCTGGGTGTGGGCCCACTTTTGAAGTGAGGCTCCTGGCTCTCTCGGATATATTGCCTAGTATTAAGGAAACATGCATTATATATGACTGAAATTTACAGACAAAAGCTTTCCTAAAATACATATTGCAGAGTTACCTCCAAAGGCTGTCTACGAATATCCATATCATCCTTTCTCAGTTCCACTCTCATAAACAAATTCCTCTTCCGACTCAGGTTAACAGTTAAAGGATAAACATACAGAGAATGAAAAAGCTGCGAGAAAGGCTCATTTCGCACCGTTGTTCGGAAGTCGAATGCATAAAACTGTGTCAATCAACATGGTGATCAATCAATTACATATGAACTTGAAACTTCCAAACTCCATACTTTTCACAATCAAATGTCCAAGGTGAAAAGATTAACTGCCTATATGCTACGCCCATTACATTAGTCTCATAATTAGATATGTTTTTCCTGCTTTGCAGCGAATAATTAATTAAGAAAAATAAGTATGTCATGAGGCCTTCATCCTGTATTTCTTAACAAGAAATTTCTTCTTTTATCAGAACACATACACACGCTTCTTGTTCTTCATCTCTATCTCTCTTCTTTTTGAAAAAAGACACAGATACCAAAATTAGCATTAGTAATTAAACAATATCGTAAAGAATTCTCAATAAGAAGAAATTTTTATTCAAACAAAAATATACTGATGGGAGCATTTTATTTACTGGTGCAATGGCAGAAGCCTCGGAATAAACATCTAACCATGGACAAGCATCTCTGTTTTGAGTTTCCATTTCATAGACATTAAACCTAATGTTGACCACCATCACACTCATCCACTAATTTCCAAATGCATTACACCATTTATGTTTTGATGCATTGTATTGGCAACAGAAAGTCTTAAGATATAGGCGGCACATAGACACCATGTACCTAAATATTCCAGTACTGAGAAGAAGGCACGTACATGTTCACGTGACAGTAACATCCAAGAAGCAACATGAGGGCAAAACATGTCATACTTACATCAGCAGGATTGGGATCAAGATTTCCATGAGTACTTGATCTATCTCGAGAAGTATCTTTTCCATCAAGGGTGTTCCATTTGGAGCTGCTAGTTTGAGGTGCTTCAAAACCATTGATGGGGCTTTTTGCAAATCTGGAATCAACAATATGGTCCCCTGGATCTATGGAGTCATTGGTCACCCCACTTTCAGATAAGTTTTCCAACTCAGCTTGACCAGACTGTAGCCTCTCAATTTCTAATCTGAGAATGCCTTTCACAGGTTTATGAACCTTGCGTTTAGGATCCTGTTAATTGGAGTAGGGGAAAAACTTAAGAAAGTAAGATAGATCTAAAGAAGAGATTTTATTACTAAAAAGCAAGCACAAACATCATTTCCTAAGATTATGTTAGTGGATATGAATGCATCAAGCAGTCATGGGATTACATGAAATACTCAGGGCAAACAAACACCAATTAAATCAAGAGCAAAATACATAGAGCATGAAATTCTAAGCTGAACCAAAGTGGGAATCGAAAGAATAACAGAATATATGAACATCAAACATGAAACATAGAATGATTACGTTTAGAAGATCAGCTAAATAAAAAACATAATTATTTAATACACACACATGCACGTATCCATATATTGCCATGCTTAGATGAAGCAACACGATAGGAACATTTGCAAGCAGAAAATGACCTATAATTCATAATATCAAGTCAACAAGGGGTTCAAAACCATAATCCATTCATGTACTGTTCTCTCGAGTATAAACTTCTTAAGCACCAAATAGCCAGGATTTTGCAGGTTACTTTTTTCTTTGAATAACCAGACATTCTACTGAAGATCAACAAGGTTTGGCATCAAACCAATCAAAAAGGTTAGGTCCCATTATATTGTTTCTTCACATCAAAGGCGATCTTCAATTTGGGATTATCCTTCTTCACATCAATTCCGCCTCATTGAAATGTTATAATAACTTGATTTAGGGAGTATTTTGTTTTACCCTTTAAAGACGTCGGAGATCACAAAAAAGTACATTATCCCAAAAAGCAAGTGCTGAATTGGCCCCCTTGAGATTATCACTACCCAAGAAAGGTTTTCCCTAATAACAGATATAATTATATAAAGCTGTGATTAGAGAATCCAGCTCCTTCAGGTTTTAGAAACTGTACTACTCAACTATCTTGAAGCACACAAGTTTATAATAAACACAATCACGAAGCACATAAAAACCGGTCTCAACCCACAGCCCTAACATTGAAGCAACTTCAAGGCCTGAAATTACTCCTTGAAATGATGTTACCAGAGTACAGTCTCCAATTTTCTAGGCCTTCTTCTGAGCTTTATAAATGAAAACATCCTCTCCATCCCCACCATTTCACACCCCAGTGCATTGATTTCATAAAAGAAAATGAGGAACGAAGTAACTTATTCAAACTACTGAAACCAATGCCAGAAGAAGGTGCATTCAAGGGCAAGAACACAAAGTTGAAGTCCAGGACAAAGTACATTGCTCAATTTGAGTAAGATAACAAAAGCCTATAAAGCTATCCTGGCTGAAACAAAATCATGAATGTTGACTACTATCTACCAAGATGGAGAAAAGGTATAATTTTCACAATAATCAAAAGCAAAAGCACCATCTGAAATTGCATGCTATCTGAAAAATAGATATGAAACAAATATGAGATAGTGACAAGACTAGCACTAATCAAGAATATAAGACTCTTATATAAGCAGTTGATAAAATATGGAAAACAGAGCCATCAAGCCGCTATTTAAAGAGTAAGAAACACAACAAACTGTCAATAAGCTTCTAATGAGTCCGCACATGATTATAACCAATCATAAAACAATTGATCATTCACAGAACAACTGGAGTGTCTAGAAAAACAGTCAAAGAGGGACAAAAAAGACTCCCAAAAACATCAACCAAGTGCATATTTTCCTCACCTGAAGTGAGTCCTCAGTATAGCTCTCTTTAACTTTGTTTAAATTTGAAATTTCAACCGCAATTGAGCTTCCACTTAAATAACCCAACTTGCCATCCAGTGTAATCTTTGCACTGGGTTCATAAACACCGTCATGAGAACTTGAGCCAGATATACTTGGTGCAAGCGGGCTGCTTGGGGAAACTGGTTCACCAGAAGTAGCACCAATGCTATTGTCAAATAGTGGAACAATTGCCCACGCAAAGGACTCTCTATGAGGCATAATTCGGGACCACACTTGAAGCTTTTGCTTCTCTCTCTCACTCAAGTGAACCTGTGGAAAAGAAGGAACATACTTGTCAAACAAGATGCGAATTGGAAGCTTGTTTCAATCAGTGACTAATTTCAGCCCGGCTGCATTCACAAGTACAATCCCCCTCATTTAACATGTATTCTGGAACTAGTCATACTTAAAGGAATCAGGTATACATAAATATTGAACATGTCATTTCCTTCTTACACTAATCACAAAGAGTTGTGTTACAACAAACTTGTGCAGTTTTTTCTCCTACATTAACTATTACCTATTGCACTCAAATGAGGAAATGGAAGGGGACTGGTTGAAAAGGGAGAAGACTACTCTCTACCTCTCCCCACCACTATTGTCCACCCAGGCAAATGCAGAAGAGAATTGCGAACAGGCAACAAACTTTAGTTTTACATGATTAAACAATCCAAGATAAAACAATCAAATGTTACTTGGACATACTGGTTCTTTTCGTGAATAAACAGATGGACTAACACCTCCTTCTTCTGTGGCAGGCTTCTCAAGTTGGATTAGCAGACATACTGATGCGGATGGAGCATCTAAATAGAAAATCCCACGACTTCCATCAGATACTTTTGGCTGGAAGAAACAGAAGAAACTATGAAATTAAATATTTCACATCCAAGGATATCAAAATACCTGATGATGAAGATGACATTGACAGTAATCATAACAGATATGAATAAGTAACACAATAGCGAATGAAATTACAGAATAGTGATGTAAGTAGGAGAAGTGTATTTAACTTTTGTTTCTTACATCTTGTGTGTCTGTAGGCAACACAGAAAAATAAGCATCCTCAGACAACTTCTCTCTTCTCTCCTTGTTGTACAAGCAAATTGTACCATAAAACGGCTCTGGGAAAGAGAATGAGATAGCTATGTCAGAAACCTTAAACCAAGTAAAATAACATACCATGCAATGAGAAGTTGGACACTCTTGGTTACTCCACAAAGCTTTTAATCATGAGAAATAGTTTACAAGTGCTTATAACTTGCAACTTTGAAAATTTAATGGCTATAAATAAAAGGTTCCAGCTATCTACAACACAAGCAACCAATGGGCCAGATATTCATCACAAGCATAAAAGCAGGACCAACTAATAGGTATTCAGCAAAAAGCATAAAACAATGGAATCAACAGTTGACACTGCCTACACATCATCAAAAGGGAAACGACATTTAGCAATTAAGCATGGCACTTTAATTTCAGTCAAAACCTTTATCATATGTCAATTGCACAAGCAACTGCTCCCATTTATTTAGTTTGGAGGGAGTTAAGAACCTTCCAGACTAAAAAACCATTTGTTCCAACACAAGTCATCATCAACTCAAATAGAATCAACAAAAAAGTAGCAATGTGATCTAACAGCTGAGCAAATAGGCTCAAAGTATCCTGATTCTACTCATAAGCAAGCATAATGAAAAAGTGATTTTAACTCAAAGTTTTAATGTTTTATAAAAGAAAAACCCACCTGCAAGTTCTGCCTGAAACGATAGGGACAAAACTTTCACAGAAATCCTCAATCCACTGCAACCATCCCATGGAAAAACAAAGCAATAAGATTAGCATTTTTAATAGGGAAACAAAATGAGAACACTGAAACCGCTTTTACTAGGAATTTAAATTTAGAAAACCTGGCATACTGTGTGGTTGGATTATCTGGAACCCTTTGGCCAAAAATCATTGATCTTTCATTTTCCCAATCGAATGCTGGCTCATAAGCAGGGATAGGAGACTGAACAAAATGCTGTAGGAACACAATCATTACAGGAGGAAGACAAAATGATCATGCAAATCATGGAAGGTAAATTTATTAAACAAATTGCATGGTTAGAACTAGAAAAATAGACAAATCATATAATGAGTTCATAACCAAATTAGCCCAATACTCCAGTCAGTACAACCTTTGAGATGTGTGAGTTAGAACTTGATAGGATGCCATCTGCTAATTGTCTTCCTGAAGTGCTTGGGATATCATCTTCAGCAGCGTCTTCAGCTTTTGTTTGTCGAGAATTGGCAAGCTGCATTTCTGCAGAAAGTTTAAAGAAATGGCATCTCAATCAAGCATATCAATTGAGGAACAAGATGTCAATAACTGTACAATTTCGGGCATTAGGACGACGATAAACAACACAGAAAATTGTAAGCTTCCAATAATTTCATTAGCAAGAAGATTGTAAAATTCCACTAATTTCATAAACCATTAGGTACAGTAAAACACATATATTAGTGTAAGATTCCACTAATTTCATTAGCCACTAGGAACAGTAAAACAGACAGATTAGCCTTAGAAACTAACACTCTAAAAATAGTATAATAGTTTAATTATGGCAGACTCATAATTCCTTTCCTCGACCATACCCGTCTCAATATCAGTATCAGGCCCTTCAAAAACCTGGTTTTGAAAAGGTGGTGGAGAGACGCTTTCATAATGACCATACTTGTTTTCATCCTTCACCCAATCAGTTCTGTAACATTGAACAAGCTCATGCAGGTGAGGCCACTGCTCCAAACTGTCATCAAGCTAAAACAAGAAAAAGTATTTACCAGAAACGACATTAGCATCGAAAAGGCATGATTTACAGAAAATATAAACGTAGAACTACTTTAAGTTGAAGTTAGCAATCTAAGTAAATAAAGAGCAGATGGAAACACCAAAAGCTCTGTTGATGTCATAAACTACAAAGAATAGTAACCAAGAAAAAAAGAACTCACCAAGGGATCCATCTTGAAATGAGCAAGTGACTGACGCGGTATTCTATTAAAGCGTTGACCGCCACTGTTACTACTAGAATCCATCTACATTATTAAAAACCAGAGCAAGTTCAAAGATTCAAAGTCAGAACAACAACAGAAACAAAGTCACCCAAATAATCTAATTCTCGGAACTAAGAAATGAATAAATGCGCGACTTTAAGAAAGAAAAGAGAAGCAATAACTTACTGTACAATGCCGTACGCTCTAGATCTGAAACGAAAAACGATAGAGAGAGAGAGGGGGGTAGGTAGGTACCTTAGAGAGAGCAAGTACGAGAACCAAAATACTGTGGAAATGGCGACTGAACTAGAGCCAAACATTAAGGAACGGAACTTTCATTGTCGAGATCTTGAGAGAGACAAACTGGTATGGAAAATTTTGGCATTTTAGGGGATCAAAGGGGAGAAGTAGTAGGAAAGAAGGCACAAATCGTACGAGCCAACCAACCCTAGCAAGTAGGAAGTGAAAGGGATAGGTTAGTTAATTAAATTTTGTAAATTAAGGGAGAAGAAGAAGAAGACTATAAAGAAAGAGGAGAGAGAGTGAAATGAAGGAAGCGACAAAGTCAAGAATGAGTCCAAAGCGAAGCGCTTAGCTGGTCAACAACTCACGAATACAAAAAATGAGCTAAATGATTGGCGCGTGTTTGGTTACTTCAATTAATGGATTCTATATAGTGTTTGCAAATTCAATAATTATATGGTAACATTTTGGATTCTTTGTGACAATATTTGACGAACTAGGCATGAACAAAAAGTATCAAGCATTTTATATCTTGGTTATGACATTCTAAGAAGATGATTATAACCAAAAATTAAAAAAACTCAACCGACTTGATTAGTTCAATCATAAAAATCTTAAAATGTTTAACTTTTTTATTCCGTTTTCAACTTCAATTTACTTTATTAACTCTTATTGTTAAAAATTGATCAACTTATTAATTAATTGATCAATTTTAGTAAATTAACAATTTTTTATAAATCAATTAATTTTTGGTAAAAATCTCTTTTTTAATTAAAATTCAAATTCTTCAATTGATAAGGATAATCTCTTTCAATCATGTTTTAAATTCTTTAATTTTATTTAATTTTTAGCTGATTTTATGACGGTTTAATGCCGTTATAAACCTGTTAAACCTTAAATTTCTTGTCTTACGAGTTTAACTTCCACTCTAATTTTTAAAACATTAATTATAACGTGATTGTATATTGAACAGTGTCATATAGGATACTTCTTTCACTTTGCATATGAGTTGTGTGGAAAACTTTACCTTAGAAGGCTTTCATGTTAGGGGATGGGTTAGATAGGTTCAATTTTCTTTTTATAATTGCAAACAATTAGATCCTTGAGTATAAAAATAAAAAGTTTTCCAACAATGCCCCTAGTGGTTTTCCTTTATATTTAAGATTGATTGTCTTGTAAGATTGATAGATTGTCCTGTAAGATTTCAAAGTTTATATTGAACAGATCTTATGATAGTTTTGTATGCAAATTGTACACTCTCTATTGAATAAGTGACACAAAGTCTTTAAAAAAAGAATCAAATGTTGAAGGACATCATCTTTGTACTTAGTGAAGAGTTTGGCATATGTTATATTATGTACTCGACTTGATATATCTTTCATGATTAAGATTAGCAATAAATATAAGTTATCTTGTTATTATACATCATAAAATAGTTTAAGAAGATTCTTAAATATATATATACATAACATACTACAAATTTATGTTATGCTATTGCCAAGAATGGCTCAAATTTTTTACATTTAGTAACATTAATCGATCATCAAATTGAGATAAAAATAAATGCAACATTTGGCTATGCTTTTATATTTAGGGTAACATTATTTTATAATGTAGTAAGAACTAAATTTGTGCTACCTATCATATATGATAAGTGTTAATTACAATGCATTTTTAGCATGATTTTATAAAGTATTTAGTTTATATTTTAATGATTTACATGAAATTTGGTGCTTAATTTAGTTTATATTTTATATAAGGGCCTTTTCTAACTTTCTAAAAAATGAATAAATTTGAATTAAGTTGGAGTAATTTGGTTTGATTTTAGAGGAAAGAATACGAGACCAATATTCAGCTCGTATGTGAATAAAATATGGGACCAATATGAACTCGTATTCAAGCCATATTTAACCAATGTTCAATATTTTCTATTATGTTCTTCTCGTTTTTGCCAGAGTAATATAGGACTAACATGGAGTTGTGTTAGACTCGTACTGATGTCATTTTTATAGAAAAAAGGTTAAGAAGGATGTAAAACTACACGAAGACCAACACAAGATTATGTTTAGTCCATGTTTAATTGAATTCATTGGGTTTTTTAAGGAAAAAATAAACAAGATAAGGTTGTATGTTGTCATTAGAGATATAACTGCATAATCTGTATGAATTAACCCATCAAATTTACAAAAAGCAAATTAATGTGTTCTTAGATTGTTTTGATTATAAAGAGATTTCAATCAATTAGTTTACATATATGGATGATATATCTCAAAAGAGAATATGACTGTAACTTAAAACTTTTTATCAGTCTAAATAATCATGATTAATTATTACTATAAATTCAAAGATAGAGAATTTTAGTGGGATGCTACATCTAAGTTTTGCCTATCTATTATTTGTTATTCTTATCTATGACTTTGGTTGATTAGCTATTATTTACTATTTAGATTAGTTTAGTTTCTTTTTTCTAATTTAAACTTTTTACATAGAATAGATAATAAAAAGACTATTAGGATTATTAACACTTGCATACTTGAATTTTGACAAATGATTAATACTACTAATCATAGTTTTCATAAGATCGACTTATATTCATCGATGCTAGTTACGATTATAACATGCACTTGTAGTTAAAAAACAATCAAGTTTTTGAAATTATTGTCGGGGAATTGTAATGTTAAAATAGCCTCATTTTTTTATTAATCTAGTAATGTTTTTCTTTTATTTGTGTATTTGTTTTATCTTTAGTAACATAGGCAATTTTTATTTATTCTCTTCTTGTGTTTATTCATTTTTTTAGAGTTCTCTATCTTTTTTTAGAAATTAGACAAATATTTATAGAAAAGGTACTAGGGTTTTTTTTAATTTCTATTAAAATTAAATACAATTTTATAATTAAGTCCATCTTAATTAAAATTGATTTTTCCTTCACAAACTGCTTTTTAATGTGTGACTTATTAGGTTCCTAATATTTTGGCAATGATTACAAATTATAAGTCTAATTCCTAATTATAATCAAATAAAATAAAATTCATTTTAATTTATCTTTAATTCTCTAGTTAACCAAATTATAATCATAAATCAAGATTGACGTTTAGTAACATGTCATGACCATCCAAATCTCAGAAATATTAAAGTAATTTTATTTAACTTCTCAAGGCATAGTTATGATATATAATTTAATCATGTAATCATCCAATGCTCCAATTGAACAGAGTATGGATATAATGTCAACCATTCTTCATTCAATTATGTTCATTCTTGCTAATTAGTAATTGATTTATAATTGATATTTGAAAATAACTTTTCAAATGTCGATTAACTCTGATCAAAGAATTTTATAAATCATTATTAATTAATAACAATAGAATATTCTCTCTGATTATATTATAGTGACGAATCATTTGTTGACTTACCTAACTATCCCTATATGGTTCATATTGCATCCAAGTACTATCGACTGAATTATCTTAGGATAGTTCATAAATAGGATCAAAACAAAATAATTATTGTATTAGATACCTCGATAATCTCAAGTTTATAGATTAATTATACAATCATCATTATAAGTAAATCTACAAACACATGAGTAATATTTTATTTATGATTCTCATAGTCAAATCAGATCAATGAACTTATTATCTAATAAGCAGCCACACATTAGTTTAAGTATCTTCATATTTTAATTTATGAGATCGATTACTTTCTTTATGAAAAAGAAATATAACGTATGATAGTTTTACTATTTTATCACTGTCTTGACTTGATGAAACTACAATTAGAAACATTTTGGAATAATATATAAATGTTAATTGAATATTATAATTATGAGTTCATCGTAATTTCAACTACACAATAATTATTATAGGAATTTTATTATATACATCTAAATACATACAAGATAAAAAAATACTTTTGAATTATTTTATTAATAAATCACTGTCAATTGATTGACAACATCAGCTGAGACCACCAGTGGATTGTCAGATATTGCCAGATCAGTGATATTCACAGCAATATGACAGTAATAACCAGAAACTCACTTACGAGCAAAAGAAAATCTTGGAGATCTCTACTACAAAAAACAACTACGTAATTCAAACAGTCACAGAGCAAAGTAAAACATGGCATTTCAATTATCACCGTAAACTCGTCAAAGTTTCCAAACGAAGGAACATCTTCAAACACTAAGTCAGAATTATGCAATCTGATGGATCAGAAGACACCAAAACAAGTAAAGTTCTTTCTTGTTCGTCTAAAGAAACAATGAACATAAGAAGCATAATTTATAAAGATAGTGGTTCAGCCTGATTCTGACGAGACTGCACGCTGCCGTTTGGATCCATGAGAATGAACAGCTCCGGCTCAAAGGTTCCTGCAAAACAAAGAAGGCACGTCGGGGGTTGTTTCCCGATTAGCCCATCTGACGCTCAAGTAAGTCTTTTGATGAAAATTGGGTAGCCGAAAAGCAGAGAGAACTAGAGTTATGAGTTGCGTACCTTCATCGTAGTGAAATTATACCTTATATATGGGATGGACGCTAGGGTTAAGTCTTTAAGTAGACTTCTACTTCTGCATGGAAGGTTTTCTCCTGCTAATGGGTCATGGATGTGTGGACCGGGCCCGGGTTAACCAATGGGTGTGAGACCCATCTTTGAGAGATAGACCGATCGGCCCGTGAATTATTGTGATTAGATTCGGGCCCAATTCGACCGACCCGACCAGATAGGCATTAAAATTCAGATTATAAAACCTGCAAATCACATGTAAATAATGATACATCAGTAGAATCAGTATTACCTATCGGAAGAATTTCTATTTCTATGCTGGAATTTACATTAATTAGTTGGGCAAAAGACAGAGATCTCTTGTGTAGTTTAAGAAAATTTTAAAAATTCTACAGTTCTTGAAAAAACCATTTTAATTTTCTGTTTTAAAAAGCTATTTTCTTAGGCTTTGATTAAAAAATAACGACGAAGTACATACAATATAAACATCAGATATGAACAAATCAAATATCATTAATATAGTACCTCAACTAAGTTCTTAAACCTAGCTTAAACCAATTAAATTAGACTTAAATTAAAAATTTATGACAATTATATTAAATTATTTGTTTGAGTCAAAATTAATTATTTCAGTTCGAGTATAAAAGCTTAATTAAATCTTCATATAAATAACATTTGATTAGTCCATATATGATTATTGTTTTAAAAGATAAAATGCATAATTGAAAGGGAAATAGAACTTATAACTGAATCATCAATTTGAAATAATGAAACTTGTAACTTACCAAAATATAAAGCCAAATTTCTAACAATCTCTCACAAGTTATAAAATTTCAAAATAAATAGTATATTACAAATAAAAAAATTATAAAACAACTTTTACTATGTAATAGACACACTGCACATTTTAAACATAAATACACATTTTATGACTAGGATTCAACTATTGTAAGCCATCTGATTGGAATAATCGAAAACTAACGAGTTAAGCAAAGTTTGCAATCTATTCTTCCTTCATACACAAGGCTATCAATAAAATTATAATTGCAGATGACTAGTCACTAGAGCCGTTTATAATTTATCATCTTCCCTCTTCTAGTACCACGTCTAACTTTATGCCTTCATTCCATAAGAAAATTGGATGCAGACAGAGCAATAAGCTGTTTATAAATGATATAAATATTACTTAATTATCAAAATCCAACATTAATGCCATCTAATTAAGGATATTAATTACAAAAAATTTCAAAATTTATTCAATTTTGTCCGAACTGAAAAAGTGACAATTAAATATTCAAAATTTTAATTTTTTTTAAATTTTAACCTAATGTAACTATTTCCGTTAACATTGATGACATAACTTACCACATAAGACATAAACCCTAAACATTTATACACGTCAAACTTTCATTCTGGGATTGAAATCTCCAAATCACTCTCCTCTTCTCCTTCGTCTTTAAAAGCAATAGACTCTCATGCATCTAATTGTTGGGTATTTATAAAATCATCATGATGAGTATTTTCACATATTCGTAAGTAATGTTCCATAAAGAGTTGTCATGATGGATCAGATCAGTTTAATGAACTCATCATTTGACACGTACTCACATGTTTGTTTAATAATCTTTATATTTTAATTTATGAGATCATATGCTAATTTTTTTCAAAGTATTAATGTCCAATTTTATTAGAGCAACGATTAAGAATAATTTATAAATAATACCTAAATGCAATGTAAATTTCATAATTCTAATATCGAAACTTAAATTTTATCTTATAAGTTAAACATACAAAAATTAAAATTTTCTTTAATTAATTATGTTTATGCAACCAAAACCAAGGCCATTCTCACGGATGTTTATTCTTTCCAATTCATTTCTAAGGATGGACTCAATTAGTCACTATTTTATTTGACGGTGAACCGGATTTGCAATTTAATGGCGTTGATGGCGTTGGATAAAGGGTTTAGTTTTTCTGTTCCCTGTTTGTCTGTTTAAGAACAAAATGTGACGAAACAAACAAGTGTATGAATGTCCGCATTTGCAGTTATTCAGCAATTCACGGTCCTTGAAGGGCTTATGTTGATGGGGGATGTCATTTGGCTACCTCGTTGCTCACACTGACTGCTACTTTCTTTCCCTTCGAAATGTCTACGCCCCACATCCGGATCTTACTGTTGTTGTTAATCTATGTTAATGCCTTCTGTTTTCAGGTTCATGCCTTCAACAGCCACGACTACGGCGATGATAATGGCTCATGTGGACCAGATGATGCGATTACGTTTGAATTGATTCACAGGCATGCACCTGAGCTAGCTGATTCAGGCTTTCCCACTCTCGGACCACCCAAAAGCAGGTTAGACCGCATGAAGCAGCTTATGCACAGCGACCATTACAGGCAACAAACAATTGGGCATCGCCTGGGACAAAGAAGGAAGGCTTTTGAGATCAATGGGACAATTCCTGTCGAGATACCAATCCGTTCGGCTGCAGACGTTGGAATTGGTCAATACTTTGTATCTTTCAGAGTTGGAAGCCCACGGCCTCGTAAGTTTGTGTTGATAGCTGACACAGGGAGCGACCTCACTTGGATGCATTGTGAATACAGATGCGAACATTGTCTTAAACTCCAACCATATCCTGGGATAATTAGGATCTTCGATGCCGATACATCACCGTCCTTCAGGACAATTCCATGTTCATCTATAACCTGCAAAGATGAACTCTCCTTCTCTTTGACTGCTTGTCCTGCGCCAGAAGCACCCTGCCTCTACGACTATAGGTAACGGAAGAAACAGCATTTTGGCTCTGTATTATAATTATCTACGATGGATTCAAATAGCGCAATTATCCATCGGCAGGCCAATGCTTATTCTAATGTCGTTATGACAGATATGCAGATGGCAGAAATGTTATCGGATTATTTGCAAACGAGACTGTAACTGTTGGGCTTCATAATCACCGCAAGATAAAGCTGCATGATGTCTTAATAGGGTGTAGTCAAGTGTTCAACGGTTCCTTTCGCCACACTGACGGTATAATGGGGTTAGGCTACAGCCAGCATTCATTTGCAATCAGGATTGCCAAACTTTTCGGCTACAAGTTCTCCTATTGTTTGGTTGATCACTTTAGCCCCAGCAACCTTCGAAACTTCCTCACCTTCGGAGACGTTAAAAACACACCAACACTGAAAATGCAGTACACAGAGTTGGTGGTTGATGTTATTAATCCATACTATGCAGTCAATGTCTCAGGCATCTCAGTAGGCAATACACGCCTGAAAATTCCGTCCCCAGTGTGGAATGTCTATGGCGATGGCGGAGCCATTATTGACTCTGGTTCCAGCTTGACATATTTGACAGAGCCTGCATACAATGCTGTCATGGAAGCTTACGAGCAACCCTTGGCAAACTACACGAAGGTAAAAATTCCGGACCTGGGGCCAATGGAACTTTGCTTTGAAAGTAAATGGTTCAACGAAACATCAGTGCCCAAATTGACAATTCATTTCATGGACGGGGCTAACTTTGAGCCACCACTGAAGAGCTACTTTATAGATGCTGCTGATGGGGTGCTGTGCCTGGGATTTGTACCGACCTCTTGGCCTGGCGTTTCGGTGATTGGCAATATAATGCAGCAAAATTACATGTGGGAGTTTGATCTTGGCGCTGCCAAGTTGGGTTTTGCTCCTTCATCCTGTACTTCTGATGAATAATTGTAACTGTGTAAGCTTCTTTTTTTTCACTCTTTTGTACCTTAAACCAATTATTAAACTGGTTTGCTGCTGTAAACAAAATAGCCATTACACATTTGCATGGCTACGTATCTAATGCTTATCCCAAATACATTGCGTGTCTTTCCTTTTCATTTGAATCTTTATTGTATTCTTGCAGATTCTATAAAGAAAATAAGAACACAACTCTAGTAATTACTTAGCAGAAATAGAAAAAAATCAACAGTACTGCTACTAGGTCCGCCTAATACAAAAAGCAGTTAGATGAACCTCAAATACTCATTGAACGTTGTCCCAATACAAACTAGAAAGCAAAGATCTGCTAACCAGCAGTAGCAAAAGAGTCTCAATCATCTGTCACAGCAACATTAGACACTGGGCAGTCAGGCCAACCACGCTAGCATGCAACAGGCTGGTTAAAGGCCGATGACCTAAGCCTTGCCTGAATTCGGTCGTCATATTACCCTGCTTCCAGATTACGGTTTTTACATTAGGAAGTTCCGCTAATATTTGATGTTAAAAAACACTGCAAGTGATTGCATACTTAAATATCCCCACTTTAATGGAGTCTTCAGACACCATTGGACTACCACACTCCAACTCTCCAATGTAATACAACAAAGTGGAGTAAGCATAACTGCCAGCCCAAGCCTTCCGAGATTCTCCAAGTAATACAACCAATTAAAGAAAAATGGTAGGGTAAGGACAATTGCCCAAGTTCTTTGGACAACTATGGCATAAAAACATTGGATCCATGCAACCTCATACTCGGGACCAAAACCACTCAGTCAACTGCTATCTACAAGAAGCTTGATGGCAAAACCTCTCATAACTTGAAAAACTTCTAGAATCACAATGGCAATCTTCTGTGTGATGAAGCTTTGAAGGATGTCCAACATGACCTCTGACTTCAAAGTTGGTCAAAATTTACTGTAAAAGACCACCTGTATGCACATAAATTCATAGCCATAGTTAGATAAGGTAGAACGTAGCGTAGCTCCAGAAAATTAGAATGGAGTAATTGTATAACTTGCTTGAATGTTAAGATTCTCACAAAAACAAAACGAAGATTGATTACACTAGCTGTATTTATCGGGGTTTTCCCTACACCGGATGATAGGGACACCATCATCCCTCCAATGTATTCGTTCTTCACATAGCGCAGCTGCCACCTCTACATATAATTGATGCTCCTGCAGAAATGATGAAGGAAAATAAGATTAAATTAATATCACTTTTGGCCAAAATCAGAATGTCCCCTTTGTTCAATGTATTATGATACCATTTATAGCTTAATTCTGCAAAGCTATGTCAATATTAACATGCTTGGCATGACTCGATACTTCCCTAATCAGACAAAGACATTTAACAAGATGGTACAACTCTAGCATAAGATAAAATGAGCTGGAAATGCGAACAATATCAATCCCACAAACACAAGTAGTTTTTGGTTAAACTTTGCAAGAACACCAAAATACAATGCAACTAATAGCTAAGTACAATATTGCACAAAATATGGCCAAAGGATAGACAAATCCGATTACCACTTCAAGAACCCTGGAAGCTAACTCCTCTGCTGTGTCATTGGCTTGCACAGGCACAACTCTTTGAGCAAGGATTCGTCCCTCATCATAATGCTCATCAACAAAATGTATAGTTGGTCCTGAGTATCTAATCATGCAAATATACATGTGAGGAAACGTAAATTAAGAAAAAAAGAAGTTATGGAAACTTTTCTTTTTTTTACTCTTTTTCTTCTCCTTAGATAACTTGAGGGTCCAATAAAAGAATTGAAATGGAACAGCACTTAATGCAAAAGAGCTTAGAGTCTATAAAAGAATAAAAGAGGAATATTTTGTCAAACATAACATTTAATTTAGTGGGATGAAGAGTGGGGGTTGAATTGACAGCAAAGATAACATAAGGCTGAAATTTAGTTTATGATGGGTTTTCTTATTAGATAGGAAATAGTAGTAAATTAGACGTTATCCTAATTGTTTATGACTTAAATTTATTTAAAAATGTAGAATTCTTATTAGAATAGGATTTAATTTTGTTTTGGATATTTTAATTAGGAACCCATTTATTACTGGAATAAGGGATTTAAATTTTTTCAATATATGTGTACTCAACCCTAAATTCTAGTTTTATCAAACCTAAAATTTCAGTAAAATCAAACCTTAAAAATTCTAGCTTAAATTTCCACCAATCAAATCCTAAAAACTTTAGCTAGACCCAAATCTTAAATTCTGTCCCAAGCTTAAATCCAGATTTGAAATCTGAATTTTTAGCAACCTAATAACATTCAAAAACTACATTTCCTAGTTTTCCTGAGTTTTAGCTACTAGTTGATAATTCTTCTATTTGTCGTACATTAGCACTTCTGATTCAACAACTTCAAAGACTCACAAAAGAGTAATATGTATCATCGTATGATGCTACAAACCTTGCTCCAGAAGTGATAACAGCTTTATGCACTTTCATTCCATAGTAGCCTTTGCCTCCAAAAGCTGGAAGGAGT
>JAOTIZ010000008.1:14883962-14900297 GCA_027123425.1 Erythroxylum panamense | reverse complement strand
CTTGTGCATTGAGTTCAGCATTGTCTCTATGTATTCTGCATTCTTTGTCTTGTGCTTCTAGTTATTGCTCCATTTCATACAACCAGATTCTAACCTTCTTACTTGCTAATTGTATGATGAAGTATCAATGCTTTGCAACTAATGATTTTGAGCATAATTATAGGTTCCTTCTCCCAGCATCACTTATCGTCATTAATGACATATTTGCCTATATTTTTGGTTTCTTCTTTGGAAGAACCCCTTTAATCAAGTTATCTCCGAAGAAAACTTGGGAGGGATTTATTGGAGCATCTGTCACTACTATAATCTCTGCTTTTGTGGTAAGCAAAGATTTTGTTCCTTTTCCAGTCATAGTTGCAGTAACATTTTTTCCTGCTATACTATCAATTTGAGAACTAGTTCTGTTCATATGTTACCACTTTAGTGGAACCTCAAGTGTTTTACTAGTCTATTGGTGCTGTATCTATCATGTAGTTTTTCCTAAATAGCTGTTAGGAAAGCACAAATGATAATGTAAGTGATAACTGTGAAATCTTAATGACCTTTACATTCTCTTTGGATCTTTTTGGTATGCCATTTTTTAGTTAAAGGGCATCTGAAGATTTTCTTTCTCTAAGTTGACCAGTTTTTGCTTTAAACAAACTGCTGTTATGTGATTCATTTGATTAAATGGTCGAGTTTTATGGATTAGATGGTACTATTCACTGCTTGCTTTAGGCTAATGCTTCTGCGGATTCCATAGTTAGTGTTCCTTTGTGTATAGTACTTTTCAGTTGTCATGCTCTTGGAAGTTATGATTACCCCATCTTCCATTTGCATTTGAGTGTGGAGAGCCTTGAATGGATTAAAAAAGAATCTAGACTTTAACTAATCTTTTCTGCTTGTTTATGTAGCTTGCAAATGCCATGGGACGTTTCCAGTGGCTGACATGTCCAAGAAAGGTATTCATTCTATCTAATAGTTTTCTTCACGTGATCAAAGTAGATTATGCAAGTTGATAAAGGAACTTCTTCTCACGCAGGACTTATCCACTGGTTGGCTTCAATGTGATCCTGGGCCCTTGTTTAAGCCAGAATACTGGACACTACCAAGTTGGCTTCCTCAGTGGGTGAGTTTGTTGTGAGCTAAAATTGTTCTCAATTCTCTGATTCTGAATCTATTTTCTCTGTTTTGAGGGCTTTTTGTTGGTATTTATCCACTCTCGATTATTCTTCTTAACAGTTTCCTTGGAAGGAAATTTCGATTCTACCAGTTCAATGGCATGCCTTGTGGCTTGGATTATTTGCATCCATCATAGCTCCTTTTGGAGGATTTTTTGCTAGTGGTTTCAAAAGAGCTTTTAAAATTAAGGTACACACTTGATAGTCTTATCTTCCCTTAAGTAACACTGGTAAAATTGTTGAAAGGCATGGCATACTCTGCAATCCATGAATGATGACACTGCCTGCTAATTTCCTTCCATGCTTGACAGGACTTTGGTGATAGCATTCCTGGTCATGGTGGAATTACAGATAGAATGGATTGCCAGGTGACATGTTAAAGAGTTTACTTGTGACTGCCTGCTGATTTAGGGTTTTCTACTTTAGTCTTTGTCGTACAACCTTGTTGAAGATTGCAGTCCAACATTTTCCTTTGTTTTCTATGTCAAAGCCTCGTTTGCGTATCTACTTGTTTTGTCTTTTTGCCTGCTTTCCTTCTCTGAACAGCAAGTGTATTTACATGGCCTAACTGTGTTAAGCTAACCTGCCTGCTTCACCAAATAATTCATAAATGGTTTTATAAAAAAGGCAGAAGAGTCTGCTCTTGTAGCTTATACCTTTTGTTGTTCAAGATGTGAAGTTGGAAATAATGGTCCCGTTGAATATTATAGTCTGGTTGATGATATGGCTGGTGCAGTTTGCTGTAAATTGTATAGGCATTTATTGTCGAAGTCTGCAGATTCTACTGCATGTAATTTTATATTATGCCACCTTGTTTGAATTTGCGTAAGGACCTATGTGATAATTAAACAAAAAAGTCGTGCGATCATTTTACTGAAGCTTTCAGAACATATACCAAGGAGACCATGCTTTGATATAATGTTGCTTCTCCCTTCTTTTTCATTATCTCGGTGACCACAGTGTTTCTCCTTACTTGTATTGTATTTATGCTTAACATCAAATTACATCTTCTTATTGTAATTGATGGGAAACTTTAAAAAACACTACATTCTGCATGCCACTGGCTTTAGTTTGGTGTTTCCCTCAAACTGAGGTCTTTTGACTGTAAATAATGCAGCTTTTCTTAGTGATCATATTTTATCCATGCATGAATCTGATCTGACGGATATAGTTGGTTAATGTAGATGGTAATGGCTGTGTTTGCGTACATTTATCATCAATCATTTGTCGTTCCTCAGAGCATCTCAGTTGAAATGATCTTGGAACAGGTAAACTGTGCAGTTGCTAAAATTATATTGCACGTTTCCTTCTTAGCTTATGTGGTGATTATGTATAAGTGCTTGGTTGGTTTTGCAGATACTGACAAATCTAACAATTGAAGAACAGCATGCTATATACATAAAGCTGGGGAAAATAATTCAGGAGAGGGTCATGGGACATTCTTGAGCTAACTGTATAAGTGCCCACTAAATTGTAGTTACGTTCGGCAGACCAAATTGTGATCTAGCAATTGAAAGGAAAAAGGATATCTGTATATGGTGTTGTCATCCTGTTTGAAGTGCTACAGATTGCACTTTTTGTGGTGTTAATCAAGAAGTATAAGCGTTTACTTGAGTGGAGTGCATGTCTTCATCGGCCTCCGCCTCCGCCTCCTCCTCCTCCTCCTCCTCCTCCTCCTCCTCTCCTTTCTACATCTGATATTCTATTCTGTCACGAGGTAATGAGAGGTGGGGCAAAGGCAGTCTGAAAACAAAGAAGGGAAGCCATTGAAATTTTAAAGGAAGCAATTTCTTATATAGGAACCGAGAGATACAGTTTCCATTGTAGTTTGGTAACTTAGGCTTTTATGCACATGTGATTGCTAGAAATGAGATTCTGATTTTAGTGTATTGTTTTTTGACATTTGCTGTACGGCATATGATTCCTTTTATCGGAGAGGATAGACAGGATCATCTATGCTCTTTTGACACCAAGTCACTTTTTTATGGTTCTCGCCAACTCGTTTTAACTTGGAATTCCTTACGATTTTTCAAATGCTAAAGATATATTCAAAGGTACGTTCTTTTTATTGTCAATTATGACTCACTGGCACCTCTAGACATGATTATGAATTTTTTGGAAGTTGACACGATCCTATACATTTTATACTTGAAACGTTGTAATGATCATAATAATAACATTTGGAAGCTAAGTTCAAAATGGATGAACTGCTTTGGTGTAAGTTATGGTGGTGGTGGTATGTTTGTCAGAGAATCCATTAAATTGTTCTTTTTATCAAAAGATGGTGACGAAGCTTTGGCATGACTCGGATGGATGCCCCTCCATCAAAGGCTATGTTCCCCCTACTCAAAATTCTATGTACTTGAGAACAAGCGGAGCTCTTCACCTATAAATGGTTCGCCATATATTACAAATAAAAGTTCTGTATGTAAAGCAACGTCAAGTCAACGATACTCAAACACAACGAGTAAAGGCCAAGGGGTCAAAACAAAGTAAACGATTTTAAACGACTGAATGACCACCCAATGTAATAGCTCAAGAATGACAGGGAAACAAAATTGGATTCTCACCAAAATTTAGTAACAAAGTTAAGAGTATTACAAGTATCTTGGCACTAATACGATAACAGGAATGAGGAAAAGAAATGACATCTACTGTAACATCAGAAGTCCAACAAAGCATATAATACAGTACATAATCTACTCTTACGGTTAAAAATTTTGGTATCTCATTTTCTTTCTTAAGATCCCCATAAAGCAAAAATTCAGCAAAATCATCTCTGTTCCTTAACTGTCAAAACTTCAAAATCCTAGAAGAATTCCTAACAGGAGAAAAACTATAATTCCATGATCATTGATCTTTTGGCTTCTCAATCTTCACATATGGAAGAATCCCCAGAAAATAAACAATCTTTGGAGCCCATCCTCGTTGTTCCGAGCGGCAAAACATTAAGAAAGTATTTGCAAAATAAGAGTTGAAGCCCATAAGTAAGTGCCACAGAGCATGACCCTGAGGATTGATCCACCACCTGGTTATCTCCTCACAGAAAATCCGATCAAAAAGCCAACATAAGCTACCAATAAAAAGGCTAGCCACATACAGCCTTGCGAACCGCTTAGCGGAGGAATCTTTAGTATGAATGTAATACTTGTACATTCGAGGAATGCATAGCAGGCAGAGGAGCACATAATGCAACTTGAAGCCAATTTTAAACCGCACCACAGAATGGACAGCGGCAAACACAGCACCATATAAGAAGAGGAAGGTGGGCATAGTGCTGCGATAGTGCCAATCTGGTGAGTAGAGTATGTACATATACAGCAGCATCTCCCACACCATTGGGGTTTCATCACTCTGCTGCTGCCTGAAAATGGATTCCACTATATCATCTCACAAATTATACATACCAAAACAAGAAAGATCAATATCTATGGCACCACCACTTGTTTGTTATTGGTTACTCTTGTGATTATACCCAAAGAAAGAAACCAAGCATGTAAACTATCTAGAGGGGTAGGTAGCAAGAGCCCTGGCACATTGTAACGTGATGAACACAGCATAGACATATAAGAATATAGTGAGCTTTTAAGTCAATATATAGAAAACAATTCCTCTTCAACATGCAGAACTACTAGAACATAGAAAACTGCCCCATCCTATCCCCCTCCCGTTCACTAGAAATGAATCAAAATTTCAACTATCACATACCATATCCATCATAAATTCCCGTAAATGTATGAGCAAATTGGAATGGAATTAACTCCTTCACCAACATCTCAAGTTTCTGATCCTTTTTCGCTACATTAGACAGCGTAAAGACTCCACCAGGGTGTGGAGGAAAAAACTTTTAAACTCCATCAATGAACCACCGGCTCATTGTAAGTACCTCAGTAATGATTACAGAACTCAGAAGCTCCAACATTGACAACAATGAATTAGGCAAATACGAATTCACTGCAAATTCAATCTTGCTGTCTCTCTGAGTAAATAAAAGCATCAATGGGTTTCTCGCATCAAAGCCCACAGATGACATGAAACAGAATTGCTAAAATAAAATCTTTATGTACAGAAAGCAAATATTTTGAGAAAAAGAGCAAAACAATTGGAGTTAGAGAAATAGTTCAGATTACGACAAAGATATTTTCAAAAATGTGGCTGATGGTGTCATGTTAATGTTCATATTATTCACTCACAGGTTTGGATTGAATCTTTTAGCATATAGTTAAAACCACTTGTACATGCTGCGTATTTAAGTTCTAAAAAACTCTTCTCTTAAAAAAAAAGGATAAGCATTTAAACATCAACCAAATAGAGATTCATACTTACACACGTTGCAACGTGGCATGGAAAATCATGCTGCCAATAGCAAGTATCATATTGGATAGATGAAGAACCCAAAATCTCTTCTCAAACCTTTGCCTTAGTGCGTTTATAAGGCCAATGAGTGCAAAAAGAATGCTAGGTATATTGGATATCGTGTTGAAAAATTCTGCAATATATGAAGAATGGACATAATTCTTCTCACAACAATCGGTAGTGGATGTGACTGGACCCCAGAAGCTTGAAATTCCATCAGCCATTCTTTCTCTGCCCTCTCTTAGATTATCTTCAACGAAGTGTCTTCAATTATGATGTTCAAGGATCATAACATATTAACAATGCACCTGCAAATACATTTAAAGAATTTAAAATATATATATATATTTAAAGAATTTGGCAAAAGTGGAATTGAAGGGAGACAATGTACATAATCAGATGCAGCCATCTTTCTTCAACATACAGGCCATAATAAAGCAAGGACAGGCAATGTACATGAAGGGAGACAATGTACATAATAAATCAAGGACAGGCAATAGCTCTAATTGTTCTAAAAGAAAGTTCACTAAGAAAAACACACACTTGTGACAAAATTGACTCTAAACTTCTGTTAGATAGAACTAACGGAAAGAAGATGCATTGCAATCTTACAAATCAAAAGGAAAGTGCAACACAGGAATGGTATGGTTTCTTTGAAGATGTGCATTCGGATGTCAGGTACTTGAACTTTTAAATAGAAACATGAAGATATAGCCTCTGACGGAAGAGGGGCATTGCTGAAAGAGGCATCAAGGACACTAGGCAAGAAAATTTATCTCATAATCTCTCCCAAAACAGTACTCAAATTTCGGTTAATTTGAATCAAGATTTGCTGGAAGGAAAACGAAAACTAACCAGTATTATAAATTGGTGAGTAGCAGTGAATTCAATCCTTGCTAAACGGCAGTAACACTAAAACAGGAGCCAACAATAAACCTCACAAACTATTAAACAAAAGAAGTACACGGAAATATAGCATTCAACCAGGGAACAACAATAACGTTAAGCACACAGATCTCACACTTACAGATGAAAAGCCAAACAAATTATTAACCCAACCGGATTGTAAAGACAAAATCAAACAGAAACCATAATCAAGCATTATTATACAATGAAAAATCGAATCATCCATTACGAACCCAGCACGATTCTACTATTAACTATGTATTTTTTCAATCAAACAAAATCTGAGTACACTGCCAAAGAAGATCTCAATCCAAAACCTCAGGTTTCCAACGAATTGATACTAGAAAATTGAAACAAAAATCAACTACGGAAAGGCAGGAGAAACACAACACAGTAGACAAATTCAAAATGAAGATGATTTTTCTTAATTTAAAAGGCCAAGAACAAAGGAACCTTTTCGAATTGTCTCTGAAATGTGTATATTATGGTGAAGAAGTGGAGGACGAAGCTGAAATTGTGGTAATTGAACGATGGGAATAATAAATCAGAAAAGGGTTCTTGTCGACAATCTCTTTTGGGCATTTCGAGGCAAAGTAACTCTTTCACTCGCTGTTTTTCTTTTTCTTTTATTTTTACCTTTCTCCTATTCAATATTAATTAATATATTTTCTTTTTTCAGATGCAAAATATTATTATTATTAGGTTAACTAAAAAAACTCAAATCTTATTCTATTTTATAATTATAATCCGAACTTAAATAATAAAAATTAAATATCTGAACTCTTAATTTTTCTAAAATACATTCTAGTATGTTTGTCAACTAAGTTAATGCAGAAAGCAATATTAGCTATAATAAATCACACGTACTAAGATATTATGTATTTAAGGGACCAAAGAAATTAAATTAATTGTTATTATAATTAAATTAATTTAATTATAATTTACTATAATGTACGTCAAATTATAATTAAAATAAATTAATTGTTAGTAATTTAGATTGAGAGACCAAGGAAGGGAGTAAATGGAGAAGTAAAATAAATAATGTAAACCTAAAACTAATATTTACACAAAAACATATATAAACCTTACAAATCTAAGCAAGGTAATGGTTGAGAACTTTCAAACATAAATAATGGAGACTATGTTTGGAACGGACAAGTGAAGAAGAAAAGGGACTTCAACTCATTAAAATCAATTAACTTGGGTTCTAAGTCGATGACAAAGAGGAGATAAGGGTAGGTTAAGACATTTTTTTAAATTTTGTTAATTAAATTTAACATTATACACGACATCTTATATTTATCATAATATAGTTGATATGGCTCGTTACCTCAGTTTTATTAACGAAGACATTAATGTTGGGGTGTATTTGAAAAAAATTAAATATTTAAATATTTAACCGTTATTTTTTAAAATTTGAACTATAATTATAAAATTATGTTACGTTTATAATTTTTTAGTAATTAAGTTTTATTATTATTATTATTATTATTACTACTAATAATAAAAATTATTGGCACAGGTTAGGTGGGGCTGACATGTTAAATTATTATGTCAGGCGGAGCCCACATATTAATAGTATTTAAAATATTTTGAATTTTCTTGAAAAGTATATTAAATAAGAAAACTTGCCCACATTCTTTTTTTTTTAATAGCCATAACGTATCTTATAAGAGTCTCAATTTTAGAAAGACACTTTTAAGTCATTCACACTTAGATTAATTTCTACTTACATCGAGTCAGCCTGTAAGGATAAAGTAACTTTGAGTTGCTTTTGTAAGAATGAAAATGAAAGTGAGAATTACAATTTCAATTATGAAATTATCTTCCAAATCTTATAGTTAAAGAAGCCATCAATTGGGAAAAGGACTATTTAAAGGTCATCAATCCAACCTTTTCAGGTGCTGACGAAATACAATTTCCAAATGGGTCATCTGAAGTCGGAACAACTTCTTGTTTAACACTTTTCTTATCAAACTTGCTCAATCTCTATTTGCCCTTATACTTCCACACAACTAGAAATTTTTAGTTCCAATCATTCACTCCCAAGTTCAATGCATGTGGACACATTTTAAAGATTCAATGAATCTGCTCAATTTAAATTGGACATTGCAGCACCTCTGCTTATACCATATCTAAAAAAGACTAATTTTAATTAATAGAGTTTAATAAATTTAATAATATCTAAGAAGAATAAGTCCCCCTTATTTTTAAATAAGATTTAAACTTATAAACTAAATATAAAATGTAAATTGATTAGCAATTGAGCTAATTTATTACTGCTCATGCTTTTATTAGTATAGTTCAATCATAAGATTAACTTTTCAATTAGGTTGGTTCATGAAAATTGTAACATCACAAACTATGCACACTTGATCTGACTCGCACTGAACCTGGACCACAACTAGGACTGGATTCATAAGGACGCATTCCAAAAATTGAAGGCCTCCACAGTGGGAATAAAATTTTTTGTTTAATATTATCCTGTCTTATTCTGTTTCATAAAATCTTAATCATTTATTTTGTGAGATCCACGTGAGGTCCACACGGGATCTACACAAAATTCACATAAATAAACGACTGAGATTTATTGGACACAATAAAACACCGTAATATTAGATAGGAGAAGTCCATCCTCACGTTTGAATCCAAGTTGCAGCCACGGTCACATACATTTTTTCTCCCTCTCGTCTTCTACACGTCTATATATATGAGTGGGTCTACAAACTCAGTTTATTGTACACATTATGTCTTCATAATGTCATCCATACCTTCATCTTCAAACTAATGGACATTTAGTCTACATGTCAAATTCTATCGACACAGTTACCACATCCAAAGTTTCTCTCTCCTTCCTTCCTCATAAATATATAGGTTCAGAGAAGCGAAACCATCTTTAATCTGTTAATATCTCGGAGACTGAATAGAATGGCGAGATTCAAGAGGGTAGCTGCTGCATTCGACGAAGCTGCTCGTGTGAGGCTCTGCGAGAGCAGTGGCAGTGAGCACTTCTCTCCTGGAAATTCTGCTCATCTTTCAGATCTTGTCAACTCTTTCATTGAACGAGACTACGTTAACAGTGACGTTGTTGTTAATTCGGACCAAAGATCAAAGCTTGAGAATGATAACGATAAGATAGATGACTCAAAGATGTGCTGGTCCGATTCCGACACCAAGGTTATGTTGGAGAATTTGTTCCTAAGTAACTACCAAGACTGTGATATCAGGGAGCAGATTGCTTCGGAGGCAAAACTTGCGTGTGAGGAAATAGGAGATAGGTCCTCACAAGGGTTCAAACGGGCTCTTATGTCTCGTTTGCGTGATAGGGGTTTTGATGCTGGTGATTAACTATACTGCTTACCTTTTAGCATTTCGGGTGTCCTGTTTTTGTTATCTTGTTGTGATTTCTTTTAGGGCAATAACAAAAAAGTTTGTCCTAATCAACTGCTTGGTGTAACATATAGGTCTCTGCAAGTCCCGGTGGGAGAAATTTGGGAAGCATCCGGCGGGAGATTACGAGTATGTGGATGTAAACGTTGGAGGAAACCGGTATATTGTGGAAGCATATCTCGCCAGAGAATTCGAAATTGCTCGTTCCACGATAAAATATGGTGTGTTGCTGAACGTGATTCCGAACGTATTTGTGGGAAAGGCTGACGAGTTAAAGCAGGTGGTGAGGTTAATGTGCAGTGCAATAAGGGAATCCATGAAGAGCTCAGGCTTGCATGTACCACCTTGGAGGAGAAATGGTTACATGCAGGCCAAATGGTTTGGTCCATATAAGCGTACAACCAACCAATTTTCTTCTAAAAAGGGATTGCAACATGAAGCCTTTTCTGGGAAAATTTCTTTCGGGCTCGAGGCTTTTCAGAGGAGAGTTTCTTCTCATTGCAGAGGCGATATCGGGAATAAGATTGATCTGAAGGTTAGCCAGTTGACTGCTGCTTTCAATTGCAATTCATGACACGGATGTAGTATGTACATCCCTTGGGAAGAGAGCCTAAAGCTTCCATCTTTCTAGTTCTATCTACAAAGGAGAGCTGCACTTTAAAGAAATTAGCTTGCTGCTGCTGCAATTTTGTACAGAAAAAAGAATAGCTGACCATTGGTTCTTCTAGTGACAGATGTGGATTCTGCGCAAGTATTATAAGGAATTCTTTTTTCCTTTTTGTCCTATCTTTGAGGAGAATTGAGCACTGAAACTACCTATGTCAAGATGAAACTCTACCATTGTAATAAATTCATTCGATTTGCTGCAGGAACACAGATGTTTAAATGAAATGATTGCATTTCAAGTTTATGACACGAAGCTGTCCATTCTTCTGAAAAAATGATGCTCAGGATAGGGAGAATTGGTGCTGTTCAAACGTTTGAACTTTCAGTCATTGCAGATAAATTACTCCGGAAACACAGGAACTTGCATGATTAAGTTCTAAAATCATTTTTCACAAACACGTCCTAACTTTTTGCAGGCTTGATTAATAAGTAATATTCGTCTTTAGGAAAGCCTGTGTAAAAATTTTAAAAAAAGCGAAAGGTTGCATGCTATACCAGCTTTAATTTTAACCAAAACAACAATATCTCTATGAACTCATCCCTGAAGACAAGCTTCATGAAAAGACAAAGTTACAGTCTCCACCAGAGACAAAGACAGCCAGCCTCTTCCTCCTCAACTGGGGTTTCTTCCAATCTGTTCTAACCTCCAAAGCAGCACAATCATTCACTTTTCCAGTAGCATTACAACACTGCAAGAAGTTAAGAGACCCTTTCAAGGCCATTCTTGGTAGAGAAACCCAAGATTTGATTTTTAAGGGGTTGCCATAATTTCGTTGAATAAATGAAGAGCAACACCCTGTGAGCAAGCCTACTGCTCCCATTCTCAACCTCCCGAAGTAGGAACGGAAGAAGAAGACTAAAAAGTGATCCGACTAGACCTGCTTTCCACAGTGTGTAGAAAAGGTTTTTAATTAACATTTTGTTAACCCGAAAAAGAAAGGACCACAATCAATGTTCTCACAGTTTTAAAACTGTAATTAACGAAGGGACTGTCAAGCATCAATGGCTATTTTCGCGGTTATCAGTGTGGTAGTCCTCTCCTCTGCTTTGCTGAAATGGAATGAGTTGAGATACAGAAAGAAAGGGTTACCTCCATGTACCATGGGGTGGCCAGTTTTTAGAGAGACCACTTGAGTTCTTAAAGCAAGGACCAAACTTCATGAAAAACCAAAGAGGGAGGTGACTGTTTACATGCCATCTATCATTATCTTCCGAAAGAATGCTAAATTGTGCTTCCCTCTACCTTTTCTGTTCTCAGTGCCTTTCAGTTTCATTCACTTGTCTGGTTAGTGCGGTATCTTACTTCAAATGGGCACAAGCTATTCTCTTCCTATACTCCTTACATGCTATTCTCTTTTGTTTATTCATTGGCTAACTAACTTTCAGTTTAAATCGTATATTCTTTCTAATCCAAGCCAAGAAAGGAACAAGGACCAGTACACATGAATAAGAAAACATGCCTACACTGCTGTTTTCTTTTCCATTTTGGGGTGGGGATTGGTCCATGGTTAACCACCAATGCTGCCCACGTAGCAAAAACCAATCTCCTTTTCAAGGGTGATAGACAGACAGTTGCAAACCGTTATATGGGAAATTTTAGCTGCAAACATCTAAATATTCTCATGATCTGTTTTAAGGTTAAGTGACCATTGTTATTTTTTTTCGGAAGTGCAGGTATTGGAGTTTCCACATTCTTGGTTGTCCTACCAATGGATCCAGAGCTCAAAAGGTATATCTTGATGAATGAATCAAAAGGGCTTCATGTTGGATATCTTAGAGAAACGCAACATCGCAGCGGTTCATGGCTCCGCGCACAAGTACATGAGAGGTACTCTGTTCTCACTCATTAGCCCCACCATCGTTCGGGGAACAAGTCCTTGGAACCATTGATGAGTTCTTGACAGCCCATCTTAGTAACCAGGATAACCAAATTATTGATATTCAGCTCAAAATTAAAAAGATGAATGATTCATGGCCAAAAGAGCAATTTAGCCTTCAACGTTTACACTGGAATTTGAGTTAATTCATAATGTTTTGGAACGTTTAAAATGAACCTTAAAATTTGCAAAACGTTTAAAATAAACCTTGACATTTGGAAAACGTTCAAAAGAACCCTTAATTGGACGAACAACTGACAACATTAGGATTCTAGCAATTAAGGGGGCGCTTGGTTCACGGAAGGGAATGAGAATGTGAATGAGAATGAATATAGGAAGAAATGAGAATGAATATAATCATTATAATTATGATGGTTGGTTAAGATGAAGGAATGATTACCATTACCTTTAATAGTGGTTGGTTTGTTAAAAATCTTGAGAAATAAAAATTTGTTAAAAATTTGTTTTATATTAAAATTTAAATATAATTTAATTAATTATATTTTATGCACCCTATTTATAATGACAAAATGTTTAAAATTAAGTATATTGCAATATTTCATTTCCAATAGCTCTTGAAAAAAAATATTCCAGTATTTTCTTACATCAACATATCATTAGTTACATAATATCCTCAAAATATAGTTTAATAATCGGAAATATTGTACAATTCATCAACATAACATAATATCCGCCATTCTATTGCTATAGTAAATTCAAGTAACATAGTTTAATACAATTTACATTCCTCTGATAATGTACATGATGTAAAATATCTGTCGTATGCATAATGCCTTAACCAAAAACTTTTAATTGATGCAAAATAAACAGGTTAACATTACAAACATTGTTTGCATTACAACTACAAAAGACCTAACTAATACAAAATAACCTGGTTAGGCAACATTAATTGCATCATAAGTTTATAATACTTACAAAAATATTAATATGCTTCCTCGAATAATTCATAGACTAGAAGATGGATAGAGGAATCCAAGTACAAAAGATTTTTTTAAAAGACCGAGCAAAGCGAATAAAACCTGAACTTTGGCAAGACCACATGCATTTGAGATATGCCAATATTAACAAGCTCACTTATGAGTTCTTGCATCTTCACATAAGTTAGGGAATCAGATTTAGGCTTCGTAATCAAAGCATTTGTAACAGCTACATATTGTGAGGCCATTTGTTTGCAAATAGACTCAAACTTAGTAGTGAAATTGTTTAACCTTGACTCAATAGTATTCTGAAGTGTTGCTGGTCTTTTTTTCTTGTAAGAACTTTCCTTTCTTGGTGACAGGTTTTTTTGCCTTCTTATTCCATGGCTGCTTGAAGGAATATCCGAGGATCCTTATTTATCAGATACCACAAAAAGTTCATCTTCACTATCTGATGAAGAACACACTATCATATTCTTTTGGCTATTAGCCTTAGCACTTGCTTCAGCTACATCCTCATCTTTGAGTCCCATCGCTCTATCTTTACCCCATACCATGTCCAGTTTCTGCAAATATGGGAATTTAAAGTTCTACATTCCAATTGCATTCTTGTGATTCTGTAAAAAAGAATTATAAGAAGAAGAAGATTTAAAACGCAATAACAAGAAAATGTTATAATTATAAGAGAAGAAACTACGAAAATAAGAGTTCAATCAACTTTTGAATTAGATGTCCTTACTAAGCACCATTCATCAAACCATTGTTTCTCACAATTGATCTTATGCTCAACATCATCCCACTGACAACCACTTTGCATACACATTTCAGAAATTGGATTGTATTTGTTTCTTAACCATTTAATTTTAGAATCAATGTAGGGGTCGACATCCTTATCAAAATTGGGAATCTTGCTCAGCAACATTTTGTGCACTTCAACCATTTAATTATTCTTAAATCCCCCATCTACTTTCCATAAAGGATCACAAGCTAGTTCTTACAAAATATCGACCAAAGCTTCAACCTCATCATCCTTCCAATACTGCTTATTCTTTCCCCTCCCACGGACAGCCATAGACATTCCTAATAAAAAAAGGACAAAGTAAGACTTATCAAAGAAATAACAAAAATAACTTTGCTGAAAAATTTAATGCATGCACATGTAATCTAATAAGTCACGAACACATAGTCAACCAAACAGAGATGTTCACATGGGTGCATTTCAAAAGTAATCCAATAACTGAAAGTTATGTATTACTAATAGTAAACAATAACTGAAAGTTGTAATTTAATAAATGAAAGTAATCCAATAACTAAAAGTTGTAATTTAAGATGTTCAACATTCAGGTACATTAATCGAAATCAAAACATTTCAATAATCTAATAAGCATATGAAACAAGCATATCTTAAATTAAAAATATACATCATTATCATTGGATCTATTCATCCATATATTATACATGTTGGTTTCCATATTATTCTTGAATATCAGCCACTCATCAGTTGGACTAATCTGTGTAATGTATTCCATTTCATCATCTTCTTCACTCTCATCTTCCTCATCATTCTCTTCATCTTCAGTGATTGACTCTTGTGGATCAAAGCTCATGAACTTGCGAATCAAGTTATTCAGAAGGGAACAAGCCATTATAATGCGAACTTGGGTTTCAATTGAGAAAAATGAAGGAGATGCAAGGATCTTCCATCTTCCTTTCAACAATCCAAAGCATCTCTCAATAACATTCGTTGCTTTGGAATGTTTCATATTAAAGTATTCCTCTGCTGTCTCTAGTCGATGGCCATCGAATTCTTTGAGATGATAGCGTTGTCCTCGATACGGAGTAAGAAATCCATTTGCATTGCAATATCTAGAGTCAACAAAGTAATAACATCCTTCATAATTAAACAATAACTTATGATTTAGCAGCATAACTCAAAGAGAAATAAAATTGGATATTGTAATAGAAATTTACCTCGAGGGACACGTAGACCATGAGGCCTTGAGAGCGCATCTCGAAACACATGACCATCGTGTGCAAAGCCCTCCCAACCAGGCAATACATATATGAATTGCATGTTTGGGCAACAAACCTAAAACATTTGCTGAAATACATCCTTTTCTTGTGCGATATCGGGGCTTATCTTCATTAGGAGGTGTAACTTTAATGAGTGTCCCATCTAAGGCTCCTAGGCAACTCTACAAATTAAAACTAAAAGGTGATTTAGGGAATAACAGTTATGATATTAATGTTATAGGTTAATTATAATGTTCAATTACCTGAAAACATTTCCGTCTCTCATCTTGACAATCTTGAGTAATAAGCTCCGACTTTTTGAGCAAAATATGATGCAATCTTATAATTGTATGAAGAACTTGATGGAATTGCCGATTCACGGTTTCTTTACTACGAAGAAAAAGTAGGCTTATTGTCCTACTCTTTTTATGGTGAGCTAAGGTGTATATGAACATTGCTACAACCTCTTCTACGGATGTGTTCCTAGTGTCTTTTAAACCCCCGACATCTCTTACCATATCACACAATATCCTAAAGGTTGCTCTATCCATACGAAGCTCACTAATGCAGGCATTATCACAATCCATGGTCAATCTAAACATCCATCTCATTCTCTCAATCCTTTTTTCTTCCTTTGTTTTAATTTCACTGATCTTATATTGAAGGTACAAACAATAGATAATATAATGGATTGCAAATAAGAAAACCATCATATTATTTGTTGTTTGTTGAAGTATCAAAAGTTGCTTTAGTTTGTGCCGTCGTTTGTGAATAGGGGGGCGAGCCATGTTGATCTACATTAAAAAATTCAGAAAATAAATGTCCAACATATAGATAGGGTATGTTAAAAAGTTAGGCAATAGCAGTGGAAAAGAGATAAAACAAGAAGCGAAGGTAATAGAGAAAGAAGATCAAGAAGAAGATTAGTTCCTATGCCTATTTTAAACAAAATAGCTGATGTACTTCCAATTCCCAACCTTGATAAAAATAAATCAAGTTTAGGTCAATTGATTAATAAAGGATATAAAA
>JAOTIZ010000008.1:14858942-14875335 GCA_027123425.1 Erythroxylum panamense | reverse complement strand
TTTAATATATTTTGTAGTATCTAATTATGTTGTTAGTTATTTGCAAAGTTCGCCTATTATGAAGTTTAATGGACCTAATTTAACTTAATAGTGTGAACAAGTTCAGTTTAACTTAGGAATCTCAGGTCTTGACTTGGCACTCCAAACCAATAAGATCGTTGTTCTTATTGATACCAGTAGTGCTTAAGAAAAATCTTTCCATGAACTTTGAGAAATAACATATAGATTAAGGTTGATGTTTATGTAGATGACTGTGTCTAGTAATATTCAGGTTGCAATTTCTAAAATTAAAGGTGTTAAGAAATATCTTAAGTTTAAGTTACTTTTGGGACTTCAATAAATATGTTAACCACCATAAGGTCTGATGGTTCTCATACTATGCAAGAGCTGAAATGATAAATATAATAGAAAGATTAAGGTCTATGGGAATGTAAGTGAGTGAAGTTTCCTTGTGCAGTGTATTTTTAACTTGCATCATGAATATGGTCTATTCTAAATGAGTCACAATACTATAAAGGACAAATAAAATGTGAATGAATTTCAATGTATGCTTATGTAAGAGAAAGTAAGGGTTAAGAAACAAAGAGTTCACTCAATTAATTTATTGGTCATCAAGGAGCCAGAAAGAAGTTCAAAAAGGATAAACGAAAGGGAAAACATGTACCATATTAGGTTAATGTATTATAAACTTCAATCAGTAAGAAGAAACTAAGGAAAGATAGATGCCATTTTTGTAAGAAAAGTAGACATTATCATAAAGATTTCATGAAACATAAGACATGGTTCAAAAAGAGAGGTAAGCCTAGTGTTTTAATATGCTTTAAGTCAAATTTAGTGAAAGTTCCTTATAATATTTGGTGGATTGATTATGGATGTACCATTCATATTACTAATACAATGTAGGGATCCTTATGACCTAAGCTATAAATCTAAATGAAAAGTTTGTTTCTTTGGGAAATTGAGTCAAAGCTCTAATTGAAACTATTGGAACCTACTGTTTGATTTTATACACTGGACCATTTAGACCTTTTCTAAACTCTTTTTTTCCCATAACTTCTGGAAGCATAACTTCTTTGTCAAAACTTGATATTGTTCTATAATCTTTTATATTCAGTAATGAATTTTTTCATTAAAAGAAATTATATTTTTAGTGAAAGCAAAAGTTGTTACTAAAAGCAATGATATTAGTCATTATTATTAATAGTGTCCAATTTTTAAAGTCATTACCTCCCGCCACAAATACTTTCATCATTAATGAAATGGTGACTATCTTATAAAATGGTCACAATTGTGTAACATTTTTGTGATAAAAATACTGACACTAAAAATTATGAAATGTGTGACAAGGCTATATGGTCACAGTAACTTTACATATTTGTGACAAGTTTATTGTCACAAACAATATAAAGTAATGACGAATTAAGTCGTACCAATACTTCATTTTATTGTGACAAGTTTGTCATGACAAACAATATAAAGTAATGACAAATTAAGTAGTAACAGTACTTCATTTTATTGTGACAACATCATCGTCACTAAAATAATTGAAAATAGTGACAAAATATTTGTCACTAGTGTTTTTTTATCAGTATCTATTACTTCTTGTTTACTAATGTTTTAAGGAAAAAGTGTCAACATCATTTTGTCACAAAAATGAAAATTTGCCTTTACAAAATATAATGCCACTAATGTGTTTATTATTGTCACAAATAAAACGATCAATTCAACAATAGAATTGAATTAGTAGTAAAATAAATTTGCATCAATGTCCATATTGTCTAATAGATTTTGTCACAAGTATGAAAGTTATATGTTATAATAAAGTTGTCACTAAATAAAGATTATATGTTACAATAAATTTATCACCAATGTGTTCATGTTTTTCACAAATAATATTATTAAATTTAACAATTTAATTACTTAATCGATAAACTTTTTTGCATTGGTAGCTATAAAATAGAAGTTGTCACAAATGATACGATTTTTAAGTGTCAAGATATTGTCACACAAGCAAATAAAAATTAATAGTATAAATTAAAATATATAAAAATCACCAAAATTTACAAAATTCTAATTTCCAATATATAAAATTGGAAAATTTAATATCCAAGACAATTATATTTATTACTATTATTCCAAATTTCTACGTACTAATTTAATCTAAAACTCTCCAAGGTAAATTTTGTTGATGATTCTTATAGATGAAGTTTGTTTAGTTTGCTCAAACATAATTATCTTTTGATTATAGTGTTCTTTATGATGGATTGCATAAATTAAAACTTGATAATCTTTTTGATGGAACTATATTGACCTTGCATCATAATGTTGGTATTAAATAAGGTTTTATAAAAAACTTCGACTTATTTGTTGTATAAACATTTAGGTCAAATATCCAAAGAAAGAATGACCAGTTTGATAAATAATGAAATCCTTTTAGTTTTACATTTTATTAAACTTGGCATTTGTATTGTATTAAAGGAAAATGTATAAACCACATAATTAAGAAAGAAGCCATAATAAGCACACTACTCCTAGATTATATACAGTTATATATATGGGTCTTTCAATATTCCATTAATTAGTGGAGAAATCTATTATCACCTTTATTAATGATGATTTTCATGTTATGACTATATCTATTTACTCCATGAAAAATATTAATTAGTAGATGCCTTAGAGGTGTTTCTCAATGATGTGGAAAGATAATTACATAAAAAGGTGAAAATTATCAAACTGATAGGAGTGGTGAATATTATAGGAGATATAATAAAATTGGATAATGTCCTAGTCCATTTGCTAAATTCCTAAAAAAGTATGGCATATGTGATAATGTACAATGCTAAGTACGCCACAACAAAATGGTATAGTTGAACTGCGTATTCATACTTTAATAGGCATGATTAGGAGTATGATGAATCATTGTTGTTTACTTAGATCATTGTATATGTATGCTTTGAAAAATACTATGTATTTATTAAATAGGACATCTTTTGAACTGTAGATAGGAATAAAATCTAGTTTAAGGAACCTACATGTTTGGAGACAAGTGAGAATCTATAATCCACACGAAAGGCAATTGGATTAGAAAATAAACAATGAATTCTTCATTGGTTATCTAGAAAAGTCTAGATGGTACATTTTTTATTATCCTAATAATAGTACAAAAATTGTTGAACTAAAAATGGTAGATTTATTGAAAATGGTGAAATTAATAGGAGTTTAGAATTACATAAAGTGAAAATTCAAGAACTTAGATTACAAGTTTCCTTGTCTATAACTTCTCCTCAAGTGTTTGTTTCTATAGTTGATGAAAATTTTATAACTTACAATAACAACAAATACATGACCAAACTCTAAATAACGAAGTCACTATTAATGAATATGTTATATATGAGCCATATGAAGTAGCATTAAGAAGATTTTAAAGAAAAATGAGATCAACTATTTTTGATGATTATATGGTTAATTTACAAGAGGTAGAAGGTGATTTAGGAATCGATAAAGATCCAACATATTTTCACAAGCTACTGAAAGCGAAAATTTTAATAAGTGGTTATACGTAATGGAGGAAGAGTTGATATCTATGGATGATAATGAAGCTCAAAAACTTATTAAATTTCCAGAAGGTTGTAAGACATTTGGGTTGAAATGGGTCTTTAAGACCAAATATGACTCTAATGGCAATATTGAACAATATAAAGATAGACTTTTTCCTAAGGTTACATTAAAAAGGATGGTGTTAATTATAATGAGGCATTTCTTCTATTTCGAGAAAGCACTCATTTAGAATTAGTATGGTGATGGTGATTTAGAACTTTATCAAATGAATGTGAAAATTGCCTTTTTGAATAAGAATTTAAAGAAAGAAATATGTATGAATCGATATAAGGGCTTTCTAATTGCAGGAAAGAAAAATATGCTATGTAAACTTAAGAAGTTAATATATATATTTAAGCAAGTCTTTTGACAATGATATCTTAAGTTTGATGATATTATTACTTCTTTGAATTTAAAGAAAATATTGTTGATCTTTGTATATATCTAAAGGTCAATATGAGCGATTATATGTTTCTAGTCATATGTGTTGATGATATATTACTTGTCATTAAGGATCTCATTTTATTACATGAGACTAAGACATTTCTCTCTAAAAATTTTGAAATGAGAGATATGGGTAAGACATCTTATATGATATGAATTGAAATATTCCATGGTAGGTCACAAGGAATATTAGGTTTATCTCATATAGTATATATTAACAAAATTTTAGAGAGATAAAAGATAGAAAATGTTTTACAAATTTTGTTCCAATTTATATAGATGAATTTAGTTTTAAGTAATGCTCAAAGAATTAATTGCAACACATAGCAATGGAAAAAATTCTTTATACATCTATTGTTAGGTGTTTAATGTATATTTAGATGGAAAAGATTTTTTATACATCTATTTTTAGGTGTTAATGTATATTTAGACTTTCACTAGACTAGACATTTGTTTTTCTGTTGGAATGTTATACATATATTAAACTAATCCTGGATTAAAATATTCGAATGTTGCAAAGAAAATATTAAGATACTTACAAGGAATAAAAGATAATGTGCCACTTCTAGGAGATCCAATCATCTTGAATGATTGGATACTCAGACTCATACTATGCCATATATGTGGATACAAGAAAATCCAAATATAGCTATCTATTCCTGTTAGTTATATAAGCAATTTCAAGGTAGAGCACGAAACAGTCTGTCATTACTATGTCTACTATAGAAGATGAATTTGTGGCAAGTTTTAAAGCTGTTATTCATAGTTTATGGCCGCAAAACTTTATTTTAGGACTTGAAATTATTAACAGTATTGCTAAGTCATTAAGAATTTATTATGACAATGTCATGGTAGCCTTCTTTTCAAAACAAAGAAGTGTTCAAAAGGTGTCAAACATATAAAAATAAAATACTTTGTTGTTAAAGAAGAAGTTCAGCAACAAAGAGTATTAATCCAAGATATTAGCACAAATCTTATGATTGGAGATCCATTAACAATGAAAAGAATGTGCATTACTAATCTTCCATGGTTAAACAAAGTATTATTATGTATTTTATGTATTTACAATTTAAGCTTATTTATTTACTATTTCTAATATTTAAGTCTCTTGTTATTTATTATTTGTTGTTAGAATATATACATGAATGATTATGTGAATTTTAGCAAGATTTATCTTTTACAAATACATTATTATTGAGGCATTAAAATATATATCATTATTGATTATATTAAGTTTTGAACTAGTTTTGTGATATATAGAAAGGAGTATATCACATCAAAAGTGTAATAGCTCCATGTTTTCTTTGCTTAATTATGATTATTTTGTGACAAAAAAGGATTTAACTTTTATTATATGCATATTATGTCATATTATTAAAACTTGATTATGTTATATAGGTCAAGTAGGAGACTATTTGATAATATCACTAAGTCACCCATATTTTGTGGTTTAATTATATAAATGTGTAAATTTTATTAGTTACTTGAAGGAGATAATTATTAAATAAGATAATTATTTTAAATTTTTTATTGATATAGTGTGAAATAAAAGAAAAATAATTACAAAAAGTGTCATTTGAGTTTTAACAACTCTTGTACTTATTTATGTTTCGTTTTATTGCAACAACAATTAGAAAAAAGAAAAGTTGAAAAAGATAAAATTAAAATCTTGTTTGGTCAAAAAATTATTTTGATTAATGTTTAAATAATTTTCTTATCTTCATCATGGATAAAGAAGTTTATTTTAATAAAATCATTTTGTTTTTTTAATAAAAATTATTAAATTTAAAAATTTAAAAATTACAATTCTAAAATTGACAGTGCTTTAGATAAGTTAAGACAAGGAGAGGATCGAGCACAAAGAAATTACCCACTCAAATGTTCCATTTGGTTTTGGCATCAGAGGTAGTAACTATAGCGGTTCTAATCTAATTTGAGATTTTATTAGCAACGAAATATATATCTTCTCTATGGTCCTTGTACAATTTGGTATTTCTTTTTTTCCACGAAGAGTAAATGATTGTTGAGAATGCTGCTTGTAGAAGGATGACATTAGGTTGTCTAGGTCAAGTTAGGGAAATATATCTGCTCAAGGTATATTGACATTGTTAAAGAAAAATGTTGGAAGTGTAAAACTTAGATCAGGCTCAGGCTCTTGTTTCCCTTGATGCAGGTTATCCTTGAGACCTCAAGGAAAATCACTAAAGAAATGGAAATCAGAAAAAAAAAGTTGATACAAGTTTGTAGCTTTCATTGTATTTATGGGCTTAAGAAGTTGTTTTGTAGCTACGTAATTTAAACCACTACAAAATGATATCATGAAATTTACTAAATTTGAAGGTACTGGCGTTGAGTGTATTCAATTTGCCAAAATAAAGTTAACCAAGTTTACTAAAATGTATTGGCAAAATGTGTTATAAGATATTGCTCATTCAAATGCATACGTATCAGTCATTTGAAAGACAAGAAATAAAAAATTAAATAAAACTAAAAAACGACTTATTTATTTATATATAATAATTCATGAATATTTTCATCTTTCATTTTTATAAAATTATCATCATCAACATCCAATTAAAGTCTCACTAAAGTGCAGAGTCTAAAAAGGTCCGATAATATGCAGTCTTATAGAGATTGTTTAAAATATGTCACAAATTAAACATATAACAAAACCTTCTATCGTGTTCTGTTTTAAATAATAAACCCTACAATTGATTTATGAGTAAAAGTAGGCTTGACAATTGGGTCGAGTTTGCCCCATTGATTGACCTCAGGTCGGGAGGCAATGACAAAATAACGTTTTTTTGAATTTTGCTTGAGTCGACCCCATCCTGCTTAGTATCTTTCCTAAATGTATACATGTCACATTAAAATATAGAAAAAAACTTACATCATGATCTTTTTTTAAATTATAAAACCTAAAATTGATTTATGAGTAAAAATAGGCTTGATAATTGGTCGGGGCTGGCCTATTGGCCGACCTCGAGCCCAAAAATAGGCCAGCCCCGAGCCCAAAGCTAATGACAAAACGATGCTGTTTTTATTTTGAATTTTGTTCCAATCAACCCCATAATTTTCATTAGAATTAAACTGAATAAATACATTGATTTTCGTAAAAGAAGAAAAAGCTTGAAAAGGGCCCCCTCTAGTCCAAATTCCAACTCTCAATTGGGCAGGCCTAGGGAAAGAACAAACCAATCATTATTCAATCAAAATGTTGGCTACCCCACAAATAGCATCAAAATACTCCAATATTGCAACCAATGGCCTGGATTCCCCCACCAAATCAGTAAACTCACTGTTCCCTCCGTATCCAATCCTGCCAATTCCACTACCACCTGAAATTACCAAAAGCCCCCCAATACGCCGCCCAATCCCTTCTCTTATTAATTGAAATCCAAAAAATAGTGAAAAAAACAAGGAGAGACAGAGGGGGAGCTGCTGTTCTTATAGAGAGAGAAAGGGGGGCAAATTCTGTTTAGCAAATTAAAAGGAGCAAAAGCAGCAATCGTGACCCGATCCGAATGGAGGGAGTCGGGGCGAGACTGGGGCGGTCGTCGACCCGGTACGGTCCGCCCACCGTGTTCAATGGTCGAGTAAGGAAGTGGAAGAAGAGATGGGTCCATGTTTCAGCCTCAACCAACAACAATCATACAAATCACAATCACCAGAACACCATCATCAGCAACAACGGTACTAGTAACGGTAATAACGGCTCGCATCTCGTGCTTTACAAGTGGACCCCATTGAGCCAAAGCAATAACAACAAGGACTCATCAGCACCCACTAATGCTGTCAATAACTCCAATGCTAACAAGAATTCTCTGCACGCGCCGCCGCAGATGGAGGAGGAGCCTGCCGGCCCTAAGCGTAAATTCAAATACATTCCGGTATTTGATGCCTCTTTCCGGTTCTTGGCTTTTATAAAGTTTGAAATGGGTTTTCTTTATGGTTGAATTTTGTTTTCTTGTTGTTAGTCTCATTTGGTTTTGTGGTGTATGATTTGATGTTGCCGACGAATTGTTGATTGAGTGAGGGAATCGGGGATCTAGGTTCTGGATGAACAGTGGAATTTACTCCAACGGGTAGAATTGGGTGTTTCTGCATTGATGTTTTTATCTTTAGAAAAGACCAGGCTTTTCCTATATTTAGCTTTTTTGTACTTCAATCAGGAGTTTTTGCTTGGTGGTGCTTTTGTTTGTTTGAAGAGCAGCAGATAGTTTGGAGCTTATCCTTGTGCTTTTCTATTGGTTATTTCATTTATTTGGTAAAGTATCATGTCCATTATTAGAAAAAGTAAGTCTGATGGTTATGCATAGCTATATAATTTCAGAATTGACAATATTTGAAGATCATAGACTTAAATGCTTCTAAACCGTGTATAGTGTCTCAAAGCTTATTTTAGTCACTTCTTGCTGTATTCTTATGGAGAGGGATGTTTACTAGGCAAAATCCTTTACATTTTGGATCACATTAATTGTTATTCCGTCAAATTGGCATTGTTGTAAACATGCCCCATTTATGTGTTATCAGCTTAAGATATTTCCATGATTATGAAAAGGCTTTGTAGAGTAGCCCTTGAGATGCATATTGAGAATTTAAGAACCATCTAAAAGCCTACTCGACCAAAGCTGCAGCCTTTTAAGTGAAAATGTTGGTGTAAGTTCAAAATCAATTTCTTGAGCAGAAACAATCTTATGAAGAGTGACATAACTGCCAATGATTAGTCTGGTTTGTTATCCTATCTAATACCATATTGCCTCACAATGGCACTCTCTGAGTTCTATTGCTGTATTTCTGTACCCTTTTGAAGAAACTCATGAACATTGATGGAGAAGCCATTCCAACCTGAGAAAAATTCATGGGAATGACTAACTGCTTAGCACTTCTCCTTTCCACTTTGAAGTTCCCAAGCTTGGGCATCTCAATTGAGATCAGCCGTTTCTCTTATTGTTCTTGTAACCTTTGTGGCCAAACTAAGTTTCTTGTCCACCTTTTCTTTTTAGTTTAGTTTATCACAAAGGGGTACAGCTTTTCAAAATGTGCTTCACCCAGTATCTTACCTGGTAAAATATTGTCAGACAATGTCCATTGCTTCTGGACTTGAACGTACTCACAATACTATTCTTTTAGCTCAATCTTCTAGAATCTGCATGCATAAGCTTGTGCATTACATGTTTATTTTTCTCTTAAGCTCTTGACTACGTAATCCATCATTTGAGACTGATGAAAGACGGTTAAAGATTGTGTTCAGGAAATGTGATTGACAGTTCCAAGTGCATATCGATGGTAAACTTCAACTTGGTTCTTTGTGCTGCTTTTTAGCTTTATCAATGTGAGGTTATTGTGAGCCTGTAGGTTTTTTTTTGACCTTAGTGTTTATGCAGAGATTTTGGACATAAGGCTAAAATGATTACATTATGGATCTTTTATTTGTAATACATATGTATATTAAGTTGGTGGTTCAATAGTATAATCAAGATGATTTGAAAGACAATGAAGTACAAGCCCAACAAAGTCCAACATTTTGATATTGAAACTCATTCATTTTTCCTCTACTATAGTGAATCAAAAAACACAGAAGCTTCTTGAAATTGTCCCTTCTTAGCCAAGAAAATGAAAGAGCAGTACAAGATTTATCAGAGCATCAAGAGGGCTTATGGAGAAATTGTCAGTTAATATTCTTGTTCATGCCAATAAAGTTGGTCCTCAGTCATGAAGAACAAATGTAAGCTTATGATCATTATTAGGAAAATAGATGAATAAGCCCCTATCTTTCACTTTGGAAATACAATATGACGCATTTCAAAGCATTTTATTAAGCCCTTGCAGTAATAAAAGTAAACCACATAACCCATATTTTGACAGATAATGGAACCATTAAATGTATATGATTTGGGAAGGGTCAAATTCTTTGATTTTGTAATGTAGGGATTAAGTTGAATGCTCGAAAGGTTAGGAATTTAGGGATTAAGTTGAATGCTCGAAAGGTTAGGAATTTAATAAACTCTTTCGCCATCATAGTACATTAGTTTTTGCAATTTTGACAAAGATGTAGAGCTTTATTGTAAGACTACTAAATTGATACTGCATTCAATTTTTTTGTTGGTTTCGGATATGTCATTTCCTCTATAGTTTTGTAATATCATCTTGTAGCATTTCTAATCTATGTTGCTTTTCTGGCTAGTTATCTTTTAGTAGCCTTGAACCTATAGTTGTATGTTATTAGTAGCATGATGACTTTATGTGGCAGGCATAAAGTTCTTCATAACATGGAAATCATGCTGATACCAAAATAATCCAGTAATGCAGATAACCTAGAGGTAGAAGCGTAAAATCCCTGTTTTTTCTGTAATATTCTGTTCCATCCTAAATAACAGTTAAAAGATATTGATTTCAACCATTGCAAGTAAGCTTCCTTTTAACTGTTATAATTGTTTTCAAGATGTGGCTTGAGTTATGATATGAAGCAGGTTTTGTGATACCGGGTTGTCAATGTTTCTGCCTCCTTTTCTTTCTCTCCTTAGTTAGAATGGTGATGTAGTTTAATTTGTAGGTTTTGACCATCTAACGTGCGAATATATGTGATGCCTTGACTAAAGACAGGTTGTCCAACCACTGTTGTCATAGGACATAGCCACATAGTTATAGGCAAAAACTTCTGTATACAGTGATATAGTGGATTCCGACTGAGATTGAGGAAAGAAATATTCAGGGACTGCAGTTAGTATGACATCTTTTCCTATTTTATTTTGATGTCTTTAGTTTCATTTTTGATGTTCAAATGATACGGTTGTTTCAACAAGTTTTGGTTCACTGATGGATAAATGGCAATCTATATTTGACATGAGTAATATTTGTAAGTGGTAAATGTGGAGCTTCAATTAATATGTGGCAATCTAACATGTAAAAGAAAATTCCCTTGGGTGCTAGTGTTTCCATATGGCAGTGTTAGTTTTTGCCTTTAATATGGTTGCCTATTTCTTGGAGATCATTTAGCAAGTTCACGTCTTAGACATTCAGTTCCAAATCCTATGCATTGTGCCAATTGCTGAGTTTAAATGTTACTCTAGATAATTTTCTACTTTGCAGGATAAACTTTTGTATTGAACGCATGTCTCATGTCAAACTCTCTAGATTATGTTGGTATTGCTCGTGTGAAGGTCCTTGATTGTTGTCAAGGGATATCATGGTAACCTGGAATTACAATTGGAGGTTCAAATTTGCATAAAATGGTGCTTTGACAGAAGAAAAGAAGTAATAGATGTAACTTTTGAGATATTTATTGTAAGGAACCATCATAAGTCTGTTGATTGGTGGTTCTGAAATTGTGTTAAATGATTGCATTTATCATACCTGACGTTTTCTTTGAAAAAATTTATTTATTTTTCTTTTCTTTTTAATTCTCTAGGTTTATTTGTTAGAAGAACAGAAGAAAGAAGCCGAAGAAACTGAAGAGAAGGGTGATGATGAATCTAATCCAAGTGAAGTTAACACAATTATAGCAGACTCAATCCCGCAGAATGATGGATTTGATGAAAAGCCTGACATCAATGACATGCCTATGGAAGATCAGGTGAATGGTTAATCATATTTCAAGTGCATCATTATCGTTTCTGTTGGAGTCTCTAGGAAGTCTCTTATGATAATAGTTTAACCTGTTTGTAAATCCATGTGATTGAGTAAAGCATGTGCTTAAAGTGCTTTGCTTTTTATCGAAGGTGGATTTGTAGGCTGTATTCAACCTCTCTTTGGTTCAGTGGTTGCACCCTCTTGGATATTTACGTCTTCTCACTCTCCTTATGAATGCTATTTGACCTTGGTTGCTGCACTTAAATGAGTAAACTTTTGACCAGTCCCACCCACCTGTGTGAGGCTCAGTTTTGAGTTTCATGTCAGTTGTAATTTTTTCCCCTTAACTATGGAAGCAAATTACAAGTGATGGAAAAAATTACAAGTGACTGAAGATCATGAAACTCAACTGAGCTTCACACAGGTTGGACTGGTGAGAGGAAATTTGGCAAATGTGGAGTCATTTCATTGTTTGAAGTCTTACTTTAAGTGTTGATCTAATAACATGATCAATGACTGGTCTCAGGATGATAATGGAGTAGTGAGACAAGATTTGAATGAAAGCACTCTGGATCTCAGTTTAGGCTTGAACTCTCATGATAGGGACTCTGATTCAAGACCGGATCAACCTGGTGATGCCCATTTGGACAGGGTGAACTCGAGCACTGCTGGGACATGACCGGAGGCACTCTGCAAACTATTTGACATGTACGTGATGAGAAAGAACTGGCCTAATTGTTCATGAACTATTTGGAGAGCCATTTTTTCTTTAGTTTTTCTAGCCATCCGTTGGATGGTGCAATTGTACTTTGAGTGGCATATGCATGTGCTTTCGGCCTCCCATTTAATGCTCCTTAAGCAAACCCCGGCCACTTACAACACACATATTTTGGCATTGAGCAATTCTAAAATTTTTTGTAGTATTTCCATTGATAATCACATTTACGACAAAAGATCTCTTATTGCTTGATATGGACACTGAAGTAGTTAAATTGTTGTTGATTGGATACATGTTTTTACTTTAACTTTCATATATAAAGATGTGTTTTGTGATACATCTCATCTAGATGTTCCTACTTGTCTCTACAATGAGAGTTGTGAATGTGCTTAGATTGTACGTACTTCTTGGTAATTGCCAGTGCCAAGGAACTAAAATCTGCGAGTAAGGTTAGCTAAGGTGTCAAATATCTGACAGTTTTAACACAGCAGAAACTGGTTGATAATAGCTTATTAGCAATAGCTTGCCAAGAAGCCTTTAAGATTGACGAGCTGTCTTCTATTCAGTAATATTTAGCTTGTAGATGATAGTAGTTCCCGTATTATAATGAGACAGAGTTCTCATGTTATATTGAGACAGAACAAGAAAGCTATGCTTGATAGTATTTAACCAAAAAACTGCATGAAAGTCAATTCCCTAATAAATAGTGGAATCAGCAGATTATTGTTCGCCAATTGCCAGTCCATAAAGAAGTCATGTGGCCCACGAGCATTCGACACACTTGTCTAATTGTAGCAATCTTACGAAAATTCAACTACCCAAAAGATTTGGCACAAGGCAATGCGGAATGAAAGACTGAAATTGCAGAATCAAATACAAGGGAATATCGCAATAGGGCCTTAAAAGACCATGAAATATAGCACATTTTCGTCATTATTCCTTTGCAACAGCAGTTTCAGCCTCCGCCGAGTAGTCATGCCTGCACATATTGTGGAAGTAGTCATAAATCAGTCTATTTAAGACCAACTTTATGTCAAGTGATGCAGGAACATGTTTTCTTGAATAGGATGTATCAGAAGCAACAATTTCATCAGGATGCATCAATGTCAACCATTCCATTTTACATCCATAGTAGGAGTGCTCTCCTCATAAAAATGGCTACATAGTCCTAGTACTGTCATTCATATAATAACATATTCAAATACTTCGACGAAAACTTACTGTAGTTTGCGTGTGAGTTGATAAATGCCTGTACCAGCCATTGCAACATTTACGCTAAATAAATTCCAGTTTTTCTGTGGTTCAGGATCAAAGATGAAAAAGGTCAACCCGATTGCAAAAGAATGGCCTACTAATCGAACCAGGGTTGATACAAACGAATGAGAAGATACACTTACCGGTGTGATTACCAAGCTGTAGCGTGACCATATCAATCCAGTACATGTAACAGCTGCATATCATACAACAAGAATGAGAGAAGGAGAAACAAATATAGGATAGAAATACGTCTAACATGAAATGAAGAAAATTAAAATAAATAAGGAAATAACAATTGTCTGTTCAGGTAGCATTTGTCTGTGGACAGTAAAGGCAGCAGAGAGAATAGCAGGCTTATACAATATATGATGCATGTTGTGGCTAACATAAAGAACATACGAATGCATTTGAGTAAAAAGAATGTACAAGTAAATACCTATTTGTTGAGGATATGAAATTTTTTCAGGTGGTTTAGCAAAGTCAGCAACATTGGCAATGCTGATGCCCCACTTAAAGGCTGGTGCCCAAAAGTGAACTGTAAACAATAAGAGCTCAGTTAGCCATGCTTATAGCAGCAGCAATCATATCAAACCAAAAAAGAAAATCTAAAACGAGGATTTCATCAGCAACACCAGCAATGATCAATCTCCTCTACCAATACGTTTACCATCAGGCTCCTGGAAAAATGCACCAGGAAGCTGCTCGTTGATTGAAAAATCACTCATAAAGCTAACTTCATATATGTGAAACAAGTAACCAGATAAAGGAGTAAAGCAAAACTAGTTCCCAGAATCTCAGCCATTTCTTGAATCTATCCAATAAAGCCACATCCAGTAACATGACGTAATAACAAACAACAAAGAACAAATTAACAAGAGTAGAAAAAAAGAATACAGTCAAAGACAAAGGCTTTAAGGGAAGTAACGATTGCCCAAAAGGAGATTAGCAGCCAATTGGATCTATTTTACCTATTAAAGCATCGGAGAGCCTAAATTATAAGAAATGAGAAGTAAAAGGCACGGAAATCGCAAGGAAACCTAACCATAGGACGTATTGATTCCTCAAGAGATTGAAAGTAAACTCATTGATCATTAGAGAAAAAGAGACAGAGCACATTAACTGGTTTTGGGTCCAGCAGGGTGATTCAAGAAAGCTTGTAATTTGGAAGTAGCCATCACTTCTCTTCTCTAAACCCCTTTCTTCCTCCTCCTTCACGGTAAATGCAAATACTAGGAAATTATAGATGGCGAAGAAGGGCAGGTTTTCGGCTCTGTTCAGCTGTGGTTGGTATTATTTTTTCTAGCCCCACACTAACCAATAGTGTCCTGCCATGTCAGCAAACAGACATACTATAGGCCAGCGTCATTAAACGACAGTGTTTTCTGGACATCCAGTCCCCTATTCGACTATTTCCCTAAATTGCTGTCTAGAAGAGTAGAACTACAAAGTAAGCGAAAGAGTGAGAAGAGCGACAATGGACTCTCAAATGCAGAACACATCGTCGTTGCAGCGACTCCAGAACGTGGAAAAGGTTTAAAGTTTTAATGTTTAGTAATTCTTTTGTTTTTGGGGTGGTAATGGGTACTGGGTTTGAATCTAATTGGTGGCTTGTAAACTCTTTAGACAATCGTGAGGGTACTGGAGCTTGCAGGGGGTGTAATGGAAGAACTTGCAAATCCAACTGGTCCCAGGAAAGAAGTCATCAACAACCATTGCCGTGACTTTATGCAAATGATTAAGGTCTCTGATGTCTTCCTTCTCCTTTTTGCTAAGCGAAGTTATTTGCTTTGGTCAGACCTATCTATACTTTTCTTTAATATATGTGTTTTCACTGGATGGTTGTTTTCAGTTTACCTGTAAGTTCTAATACTAGAGCGATTATTATGCTATAAAAAGTTTCTAAATTTGTGTATTCTGAACACTACACTACATGATTGAGCTTTAAAACTCTTCTTTCTTCTAAGTAAGTTTGGTTGAATGCGTCGTAGAAGCTTTTCGGATTATGAGAACATAATCGCAGCAGTGATGTTATATTTGTGATATGCTGTATCTTTGTTGGTGATGTTAGTATTTGGAAAAACGAATTCAGGATATCCAGTTTACCCTGCGAAATGAGATAAAGAGTGCATGCGAATACCGTCCATTTGAGAAGAGCGACTATAGTTCTCGAATATCCAATGAAATCTGTTGCAGCAAGTTGGAGCACGTCATATCCCAGTTGGATCTCATGCAGCAGTCCATTGATAAGTATCATGCTTCCCATTGAACCTTGCCATTTCCGAGGATACAAGGTCTGCCCACCTCTCAACCCCATATCCTTGCTTCCTCTCCCTTTCCCGTTCCCCTTACCTTCCCTCTTCTATATGCTTTTTCCAGTTGTCTTTCCTGTTTGCATGAGATTTATCTGGGATGATATTGTGATTATAGTTTTAGTGTCATCTCCATAAAATTTCTCCCTTTGCATTTGATGCTGAACATTGTTTTTGATATTTATGCAGGATTGGAAGATTATTTGAGTGGATAAAACCGGGACTCTTTAAAGATTAGTGACGTTGCGTAACCATGAACCCAGCACATATCATATTTAACCAACTTCTCTGTGGAAATTGGATTAGGTCATTTTTGACGGTTTAAAAGAGAACGTATAGATATACAACTTTTATGGAGACACTGAAGTGAGATTTTGTTATTTAGATGGAGAAAATTGAACTAGACAAAAAGTTAAACTATATCAGACAAAAGGTCAGACAAAAGGCTTCAGTCTAAGACCTATTCTTGAACGAATGGGCATAACTTTTTCTATGG
>JAOTIZ010000008.1:14828076-14858842 GCA_027123425.1 Erythroxylum panamense | reverse complement strand
CTCTAAAATTCTAAGGCTCCTTGAGCAAGTTTGTATCTGGTGATTATTATGCTGAGAATATTAAATATGTTTCAGTGCACCCGAGCAGTAGTTCAGTTTTAGATGTTACGGTACTAGATGAGTTTTTCAGTTCAAGATATGTTCTCTTTACACTTTTCCCGGTTATAATATCTTTGATTAGCACAGGTGCATCTCTTGTGGTTTTTCTGAAAGTAATCATGGCAGCTTGGACCTTTTTTATAGTATTATATCACCGCAGTTCTTGCTTTCTAGGATTATCAGCTGTGTGTTCGGTGAAATGTTAGACAGTCACAGGGACATAACGCTATAGATTATCCAATACCATGCCATGCAGATAAAGAATTTTATAATGCAATTGTCGACTATGCTAGTTATTGGGTTGTGAGATTGTGGTAAAATCCTTTCAGAAATGTCTCGTGTAACTGGGTTCATTCTCCAATCTACTGAAGGAAAATATGGAACTTTTTTTTATAAATGAAAATATGGGACTGTTGAGAACGTTGACAGCAAACTTTTGGGTTTGATGCTCATACATTGCTAAATGTGTCATTACTTGGCAACGAAGTTAAGATATAGAGAGAGCATTTGCACCTCTTTCTCCTGAAACTGAGACCTTATCAAACCAAGAATTGATGATTATGAGTTCCATCCAGTCTTAGTCTTTTAGCTCATTTGATCAGCTTTAGACTGCACTAGTCCCTAATATTTGCTTGGATTGAGCTGCAGTTGTGAAAATTTTTTCTTTTTTGTTTTAGAAAAGCTAGATTGAAGCATCCATATCTTTAAGAAAGTTATGATCTTTTGCTTACACAGATTGATTCCAATTGCATAATTGGATCCATCAATATAAGCTTATCGCTCGCTTCTCGTCTGTGCCCTCCACTTACAGCAACAAACAGCAGTTCTGTTTTTAACAAAAGTGGACTTCCGGCTACCTCCTCCCCCAGTAGTCAAGCCTTACAGGTTTTATGGTCATTACAAATAGCTGAAACAGCTGTTTGCGTAAAAACGCTCCTATGTTGGAGCTTTTTATAAAAGAGCTGATTGGGTTGAATCAGCCAACTCAACCAGCTCATAACCAAACACTAGAATAGCTTTTCAATATGATCAAACCTCTAAAAATGGGTCAATCAGCTGAAAAACAGCTTATAAGCTGTTTACCAAACGCAGCCTTTATATTGCTGATTGCCGTTGAATGAACTGAATAATCTTATATGACAAAGAGATCATAAGTTTATCTCAATCAATCAATTTGTTAATGGTTGGAAGATATGAAGAAAGGGTGCAGAATTACGATTTTCTTTGTTCTCCTGAAGACGGTCTTTTGGTGCCCATTTTAACCTCATGCGTATGTATTCCGATCAACGTTGACTCATTTTGATTAAAATCATCAATCTAGGCGTAACGTTTATCAGTTTAGGCACTGCCCCACTATATAATTATGAACACGCTCAAAAGGTGAGAGTTATAAGAACAGTTTGGAAGTATGACTCTGAACGCGCCAAATCAATGCGGAAGAAAAGAGATTTTCAGAATCATCAGGTTTACTCTTTAATAGAACTTGTACAGATTGGTCGAGACAGGAGTGGTAGTTGAAGTCATTTTGCCTGCATTTCTCTAATTTGGAGAACCTGTAGCCTAGACAGCTGCTATGAGAGTGCTTATAAAGCCAATGTTAATCTTGGCAGTGACACTTTGTAGCACCATTGCGTTCACCCTGTTTTCGCGGCCAAAATCATCGCTCGTCACGAAATCAGACACCATGGCTCGTAGCTTCATTCTTTGGCTTCATGGGTTGGGCGATTCCGGCCCTGCAAATGAACCCATCAGGACTCTCTTTACTTCTCGCGTGTTCAGAAACACCAAATGGTCCTTCCCTTCTGCGCCTGATAGCCCGGTCACCTGTAACGGTAAATTCATTCTCGTTATGCATTCAAAAATTCAATCTTTTATTGCTTTACAGTTGCTTTCTGGGTTTTGCTTTTCCTTGCTTGCAAGTAAAATTGTTAGTAAAGAGCGTGCTTTTGACGTCATGCTCGTTCAAGGGTTTCCGTATTCGAGCGTTGACATGATCTTACTTTCAAAGTTCCCGTTTTGGTGGTTTCTTGCTGTAGCTTAAGAGTTTATAGATGGGGTTTAGTCTGTGATACGTAAAGGTTTTTCTGTTGTTTATACTAGAAGCTTAAAACTGATAATGGAAGTGAACCAAGTGATTCATTGGAGTGAATGCTGGTTCTTGCAAGTAAACTGTGTTGATTTTACGGATGGTGATTACTAAATTGGAATGCTGGAAATTTCGATGGGAGCTCGGTTAGGTGGAACAGAGAGTGTAAAATCTAGAATATGCTGTTTTTCACTTGTTATTCATAGTATTCCAGTAATGATGAAAAGAAAAAGATAATTAGTAGAAATCAATTAGAAACTGACACAACTGTTGGCTTTTTTTATAGCCAAACTAAGTAAACATTACTAGTACATCAACTTGTGAGTGCAATTTAGATGCATCTCCAGAGATTAATTTATGGTGTGAATGATGAAGAGGTTGAATACTGTTATTCTTCTTCATCTATCGCATCCCTTCCCTACTTGTCTCAAGATTACTTAGTTTCATTGTTGACAAAATGCCATTGAGCACATTACTTCTACTTAAATCATAACACGCCAGTATTCATCAAATTCATTATGGAATAATATTGCTTGTCTTTTGTAGATGGTTATGTAATGTCTTCATGGTTTGATATCCACGAGATCCCTGTGACAGCTGTGAGTTGATCATTTTCTTATCTAAACTTTATTTTGCCGTCTTCTTCTTGATCCATTAGACTTTCGTCTTTTTCCATTGAATTACAGACTTCGAACTTATTTATACTTTTATTGGCAATGAAAAAAAAAGAACCACAAAGTGTTTATTTTTCTCTATGATAGTGTTGAGAAAATAGATAGCAAGAGAATAATGAAAGATAGAACATAAGAACACAAAATTTTTAACGAGGTTCAGCCAATTGACTCTGTTTATGTCCTTGGGAATTAAGAGCGACTGATTCTCTTTTGAATAATTATACTAATGCTTCCAGTAAAATAGGTTAATATATATATATATATATATATATCTAATTGGTACAATTTTATTCAAATAGTCCATTTACTGAAATCAACCAAATTAAAGTGCACCGAAACCATGCTTTTAAGATAAGGTTAACTTTCACAAACACAGGTTAGGACACGGTCATACCCTGGCCATGAGTCTCATTGTCTGTTTCTAGAACATGGCATTGGTTTTGGTACGACTATGTCTCATATCGTGTCTTCTTTCAGAAACACCTCCTCCAACTAACACTTCCATTCATTCACCTTGTGTCTTCACCTTTGTTTTAAACATATCTTGGGTCACCCTCGTGTCTTAGACCATGTCCACTCAAGTGGTTTCCAAGAAATGTGCATGTCCATCTCAAAACTCCAAGATTTTATGTTTGTGTATATGGGTCTTATACAATAATCTCAACCTTGGTGAATATACACTTTATAGGTTGGATTGTATTCATGTCTAAGATCTTGAGATGTTAATCAAGTCTAAGTAATTGTTGAACTTCTCCATGGCAATCGACTTTGTTAATGTGTTAGCTACATTCTCCGAAGTGTGAACTTTTTCTAATAAGATCTATCTAGATGCAGTTTTCTCCTTGATCTTCTAAAATGTAACTTGTATGTACTTAGTCCTTACATGATATTCTTGACTTTTTTCCAAATAAATGATACTTTGACTATCAAGTGAATTTGAAATCCACCTTAATTTATGCCTACCTCTTTTACTAGCTTTGTAAGCCATAATACTTCCTTAGCAATTTCAGCCATTGCCATGTATTCAACTTTAGTTCTAGACAATGCAACAATGGATTGTAATATTGATTTCAACAAATGGACCTTTCTATAAGAGTAAAGGCATACTTTATAGAAGACTTCTTACTATCCAAATTTTTCGCATGGTCCAAATTCTCATATCTCACAATCGAAGATTCATCTTGTTGATATCAATGCCATATAAGGTTGGCAATGGGTTCGGTTAAGTTGCGATTGTTGTTGGCCTAGCCTTACCCGATGCTCATTGCCTATAGGCTGGGTCCAGTCTGAAGCTTAATCAAGCTTGGGATGAATGACCTAGGCTTGGAAAACTCCAAAATGGCATCGTTTTAGTTTTTAGTTTGTTAATCCTACAATACAAAATGACATTGTTTTGGACAATTAAACTAAAACGACATTATTTAGATAGAGGGAGTTCAATCCTTTTAGGCCTCTGAAGCTTGAGTCCAGCTAGAAGTCCGATCAACCCAGGCCTGACTTGTTGACTTCAGGTAGAGCTACGCTCTAGTTGCCATTCCTAATCCCATGGTTTAACTTAACCCTCAAGGACCTCAATGTCCACTTGACTACTGTTGAGTGTTGTCTTCCAAGTTTCAGTATGTACCTACCAACCTCAGCAATGGTGTGAGCCAAATTTTGCCTTGTACAAACATTGCATACATTAAACATCTAGTACCGCTAGCATATAATAACTTAGACATATCATCAACCTATGCATCTATTTTCGAACATTGGTCTAAAAAAAGTTTGAAGTGATTTGCCAATGGAGTACACAAAAGTTTAGCCTTGCTCATTCTAAGTTTGTCCAACATCTTCTCAATGTAGATGGATTGAGATAACCACAATTTTCTAGAGCTTCTATCCCTTTGAATCTCCATTCTTAATAGTTTTTGACATCATCAAAATTCTTTATCTCAAATTCCTTTCCCAACAAAGTATTTAGTTCCTTCATATTATGATTACACATTTGCAACATTTAGCATATCATCCACATATAGTAGCATGAAACAAAATTATCTATTATTAAGAATCTTAATGTATACACAACAATCATAATTTCATATCTTGTAGCCAATTCATATGATATAAGAGCCAAACCTTCTATACTATTACTGGGGAGAACAATCATACTTTCATATCTTGTAGCCAATTCAGATCATATGAGAGCCAAAGCTTTTATTGTAGCATCCCATTCTCACAGGACACATACCCGACATCCTGTTGGATATTTGAGTACGTACCCCACAAGGGTGGCATGCTATAGCAATCACTTCATTAACTTAATCATGGCATCATCATTTAAGAGATAATTATCATACTATTTAAAAACCCTAATTTCTCATTTCATTTCATAAAACCGAATATGTACGTTGTAGCTTTACAATCATCATCCTTATATACAACATTAAAGAGCTATTAGAGTCTACAACTTTATATAAAATATGCTACATGCTACATGAAAGAGGAATTATACTAAAATTTTATCTAGATCCTTCAGTCTCAGCTAAACGACCTTTGAGCTATTTCTTAAATCCAAAAGTACAAAGACTATACTGCTTCTAGAGTTTCTCTGTCTCTAGTATCCTCTCTCGAACCTGAAATTTCAATGTTGCAATTTTGATGAGTTTTGCGAACGTAGTGAGTTGACTATCCTTGATGGTTTACTCAAATCATATAACACATACAATTCATGTAATCACGTAATTCACTTCGTATCACTAATTATCATATAGCATCACATATCACTTGATCACTTATTTCACATTTCTCATCAAGATCAGTCAAACAATTCATTTTGGTCATTTAAAACATACATATTAATTTTATATGCAATGCTCGTGAGATTCACTTTTATTTGTTATTGTTGTGATCGAGTGTCTATAACTGTCCCGTATTCATTGTAGATACCAAGCTCATTAATACTGTCTCTTATCCATTGAGGATACAGGGCTCATTATACATAGTGAGTCTTTGGCTCTTAATCACTTTCTGAGCTTTAAGCTCTTTTTCGGTGGCTACTCCGGCCACAATAGCCTTTATCTGTTCATGCATTCATGTAATGAAATGCATCACATGTATTCAGTTAATCAAATGTGCTCGATTTTACACATTCATATTTACTATCATAATCTCATTTACATTTGTCATCGGACCTTGGTCTGACATTCAACATTTAAGTGAAGAATCACTTAGTTTGTCAAATTCACATTCAATGAGCAGTTCCAATATGTTATTCATCCATCAAACATCTCGGACATTCAATGTCTGGAATCAATACATACACATCATCATCATCATCATCACCCAGTTTGAAATCCTGCATTGAAGCAGGGTCTGGGGAGGTTCGATAGTACGCAGCCTTACCCCTACATAGTAGAGAGGCTGTTTCCGGTGGACCCACATGCAGATGAGACAATAAAAGAATGATGCAGGTAACATAACCAATTCATAAAACAGAAAATCCATGAAAATACAAGTGAGACCATCTAAATTACTCATAGTTTGCTCCAGAAAGCTATTGCCTTGAAGTCTCGGCAACGTCTGGATGTTGCTGCTCAATTTGCTCTTCTATATCATGCAACTTTGCACATTTATTTAAGTACTCATTTATGCACATACGTATATTTGGATTATGTACATTGCATGCTCAATGACAAAGATATATTTCCTTTATTTTCATCTCAATATCATTTATATTTCAAAACTCATAAATGTCTAATTTGAACTTAGGTTTACACCTCAATAATACAAATTTATTCTAAGTTCATCACTCAATCAAGCACTAAGGTTCAAGGTTCAATACACTTGATTATCCTAAGTTCCTCAATCGACATTTATCGATCCTTTCTAATGAATTCAGATGGTCATGAAATTTGGTGGAGAGGAAGGACAATGTGTGAGGAGTTTGTGGTTGAAATTTCAAGTCAATCAGAGGTCTGGGGAAGTTATGGTCAAAAGAGTGAAGGGTGTTCAAAACTGTCAAAAATCACTACACCTTCACTATGCGGATACCTACACTCTGTCACGATCGTGCAACTCCTCTTAGGGTTCCTCTTTGCCACAATCATGCACTACCTAATGATCAATTTTGCACGGCCATTTTGACAAGGAAAAAGAAGGATTTAGGCAAAATACTCTTCTAAACAATTGTTCCCATAAGTTTCTAATGACACCAATTTCACACAATTTGGTTTATTATTCTACAAGTTATACACCAAAGACTATCGACTGTTCTTGAACTGCAACTGCACCCAGTATTTAACTTCAAGTCAAATTTTGAAACTCTTAAAGAAAGAATTTAAATTCGATTTCTTCATGAAAATTGTAGCCATATGTCTCTAGTTTAATCTAAATAAAAAATCATCCTATTTGGATGTCTTTAGATCAAGATATGGCTAAAATACAAATACATGTTCAGTGAAAATACTCATCTAGCATACTCCAACACACTTCATCACTATTTTCATCTTAATTCATCTCTTTTGTTTAGTCTATCATTTGTAACTTATATGCTCATTATATCCCCTTCATTCCTATTTCCATTTCAGCTCAACTTCAATCACAAACAATTTGTACTTTATGTTTGATCATAATATCGAAACAGAACATGGAACATCCATTATTTATCAAAATTTTCTGCACTTTTTCTTGCACCATTTTCAATTATCTTTCTATTTCATACTCATCTTTTCAACAACTCATGAAAATTTAATCATCATAAACACAAAAACAAGACACCGGTATTCTCATTCTTCATCTACGATGCACATGTATAATGACCACTATTTTCATGATCATGTAATATCAATTAATCACCATATTTGTTTCATATTCATACTACTCATGAGAATTAACATGTTACTTACTTGCTAAAACTCCAAGTTCTTCAAAAACACCAAGAAGCTTTGACTTCTTATACAACCCACATACATCATCATAGAGGTTGGGAGGTTTAGGTTTTCTTGTAGCAAATGAAGAAGATAACAAGGTGAGAGTAGCAAGTCAAAGATGAGAGAGCTAGGTTTAACGTTAACAGAGGTTGGTGAGAAAATTTGTGAAGAAGATGAAGAAGAAAGCCACGGAGAAGAAGAAAGCAAAGTTCAAGACAATTAATGGTCTTCCAATGTTAAAGAATCATGTGATAAAGACATGGCTTGGCAAGTGACACTTGTCACTTGCCACATGTCCAATTTTCATGGGTTTAAACTAAGTTCTCTTATTTAACTATTCCAATTAACTCCAATTTCTACTTTAATTGTCTCTAGATTTTCTATGAAATATGTCAATAAATCCCAAAGTCATTTATAAAAATTTTTATTGCCATTTGACTCTTATTTCTACTACCATTTATCAATTGTCTTGTCATTTGATATTTTTCCTAGTTCAAAAATTTAGAAAAATTTAGAAAATTTTCTAAATATCACCAAAAATTCTAGATCAACAATTATTATCACCAAATCAATTTTCAATACATATAAACTACAATTCTCAATATAATCACATTTATATATCAATTATACCTAGAAAATGTCAATGAATGCATGTACAATCATTTTAACGTGTGCAATAATTAATATTCACATGTGTGTGTATGCTATATCATGCATGACCATGAAATGAACTTCTTAATTTCTCAATAATCTCTTATGTACACTATTTTAGGGTTCTAACCCTTAACATGGGATAATGAGATGTTACATTTATATTGTTACTGTAGAGGCTATCTCAATATATAAAGTTCTTCAATTTACATACCAGTTGCACATTTTCGAGTTGACTAAATCCATCAGGTTCAATGTAAATTTGTTCTTCCAAGTCATCATAAAGAAAATTGTCTTCATATTCATCTGTTTTAAACGTCATCAGAATCCTGATGGAAATATGACTGACCACCAAAAGAAAAGATTTTATCATAATCAATTTCCTTTTGGTGGAGTACCCTTTAGCTACTCGTCGAGGGTCGAGCTTTTTTACTTCTTTTTTTTTCTGCTATTGTTCGCTTCCTCTTGTATATCTACTTGCACTCTGTAGGCCTTTTCCCTCTGAGAAACTGCACCAGCTCCTATATGAGCATACTCAACAAATTTTCACATGAAAGAGACAAGGAATAATGTGGAATCATTGCTTTTTCCTCATCCACAATGTTATCTCGAGCATCAATAGGTCATTGATTATTTGGTTAAACACATTATTTGTGAGAGACATTGAGATGCATTGCCTCTTTAGTTTCTTGTGCATTGCCTCTTTAGTTTCTTTCATATCTCCACAAGAGATGCATACATAACCCTGTTTGCCAAACAAAGTCGTATGGTTTCGGCTACTCACTTGTAACTCCTGCCATTCAAGTTCATCCATAACTTTTAGCTTTTTTTTTACAACCCCTTCAATGTGCTTAGATGCCAACAAATTCCTTCACTCTCCATTGTTGTAATCCGAAATTCCTGGTTTCATTGAACTTTCCCGCTTTAAACTTTGTAATCTAAATCATTGTTGCTTCAATGATAGTCAGATATTAATTGCTAAGAAAATAGATAGCACGAACAAAGAATAATGAAAGAAAGATCATAAGAAGTTTTAATGAAGTTTGACTAATTAGGGGTGCCTATGACTTTGGGAGCTAAGAGTAATTGATTCTTTATTGAATAATTATAATGACGGTTAGATCAAACTAGGTTTATGACACACACACACACGTATATATATATGAAACTCTAATTGTAATAATTTTACTCAGATAGTCTCTTTACCAAACTCAACCTAATTTAATCATAACTGTAGTGGGTCTTAGAATATTTCCAAAGTTTAAAATCCACCAAAACCACCATTCTAGACTTTCACAGAGGCGGTTGTGCCCCTTACCGGAAATCTTGTCGTCTCTTTCCACAATATGACCTGGGTTTTTGACTTGCCTATGTCCCCAAACCGTGGATCCTTCTACTTCTCCAAATATTGATACATGAAATGTGGCACAGTTGTGCACAAAGTTGTGGTGCCACAAGTCATGAATCTTTTTGCTTTCTCCATGCATGTGACTTGGTCATATCCTAGACCATGTCTTCTGTTGAAAACACCTCTGCCATCCAACATGCCTTTGTATTCAATCCGTACTTTCACCTTCATTTTCTAGAAGAAACACATCCTAGGTTATGGGTTACGCCTATATCTTAGAGCATGTCTATTCAAAAGGCTTCCAAGAAACACTCGTCTCCATCCCAAAATTCCAAAATTCTCATACACAACAGATAGTTTTACATTTTTCTTTATCTTTTGTCAAGTGATGACATTCAGTCTTTCATCGTCCTTGTTTGGTATCAATTTTGTGTTCCCTTCTTATTTGTATGCCCTAACACGTTGACCCATCCACTAATAATTTTAAAGTTGTTTCCTTGCCTGCATAAGCAGCATGATATTATGTTCTGTACTAGTATAATGCGTGCTGTACAAGGCGTCCTCTCTTATCTATCAAGTTGTACTTGATAATTTTTTTATTTGTAGAGTTCTAATTTATGAGTTCGCTGTCATTATTGTTTGCTGCTTTCTTTACATTTTTGCCTTTAGTTGAGACCAATATTCAATTTATGAGGTAGTATTAACACAACATACCCGTGTTTCCCTATCACAACACCTTATCCCTTGATTTTGTAGCATGAAAGAATTGCTGACTTCAGTTTTTTCAGCGTACAATGCCATTCGGTCATTCTCTAATGGCTGGAAGATGCTATCTTTGATTTAATTACCTAAACAAGAATGTAACTTCTTTTGAGATGGATTGTCCATACTACTTATTTTGTATGTTAAATGAGTATTAGGAATCTCCAAAGGATGAAAGTAGTTTGCTTAAAGCCGTCCAGAAAGTTCATGCAATGATAGACAAGGAAATAGGCGCTGGGACAGATGCTGACAACGTATTTGTGTGTGGATTTAGTCAAGGAGGTTTCTTTCTCTCTCTCTGTGCGATTGTGACAAAACATAGAATATGAATTTCATTTTCTGCTTTTTAGTTCTTACTGGTTGTGGCAGGTGCCTTGACCTTGGCTAGTGTTCTGCTGTACCCGAAAACTCTGGGAGGAGGTGCAGTCTTCAGTGGGTGGGTTCCTTTTAATTCTTCCATTGTGGGCCCGATTACTCATGAGGCAAAGAAGGTACCTTCTTTATTAAGTTGTATAGGCCTGTTGTATCAGCTTCTCTACTCAGGAGCAACTGCTACTTTGATGTCATGAGGTGTTTTTCATGGTTTAATGGTTTGAGATGTGAGGTTTGGAGCAGACCCCTATTTTGTGGTTGCATGGAATGGCTGACAGAACAGTGTTGTTTGAAGCGGGACAAGCAGGGCCCCCTTTCCTTGAACAGGCTGGTATAAGTTCGGAGTTTAAGGTACTATCCAACTTTATCCTAAATGCTCCTTTAGTTGTCATTTTGTGAGCAAAAAGCTTAAATTTTTGAGTGTATCCACAACTCTTCAGGCTTATCCGGGTCTTGGCCATTCAATTAACAACGAAGAGCTGCAATACCTTGAATCATGGATCAAGGCTCGTTTGCCAGCCACTTCGTAGATGCTTCTAAATAGCTGGACTTGCATAAAGATTATTCTGTTTTCAGTATCTGAGCTCCTGAGTGTATTTCTTGGGAATGCCGGGCAGTGGGAAAACAAAGATTGTGGAATACTATTGCCATGAAGCTATTGAATTCATGATATATGTATCTTTACTTTCTTGTGTTTGTCATCATAATCATACACTTCTGCTTGTCATCCCAGTTTTTCTTGGCGTCAGAATTGGAGAACTAATCAAGAGACTGTTAAGATATGGAGTCTGATAAAATATATTGGGCTTTACACCAGGCCCACGTTATGTTTATTGTATTCTCCTGGGCGTATAAATACGTTGTATTCTCCTAATGTATCATGTCATTGAAAACAATTCACAGTGAATAAAAACCCTAGCCGCCCGTGGACGTAGCCATATTTTGGTGAACCACGTAAATTTGTGTAGTTGTTTTATTTTCGCACTGTTCTTTGATTATTGTGGTTGATTGGCCATAACAACTGGTATCAGAGCTTGGTTCGTATCACAACAATCTGAAAAGATGGAAAGCGCGAAGTTTCAAATTGAGAAATTTGATGGAAACGATTTTGGTTTCTGGAAGATGCAGATGGAAGATTATCTGTATCAGAGAAACCTCCATGAACCCTTGTTAGGGATGAAGCCAGAAACCATGCGACAGGAGGTTTGGGATCTGAAAGATCGGCAGGCACTAGGGTTGATTCGTTTGTCGTTGGCAAGAAACATTGCCTTCAACATCGTTAAGGAGACAACGACTGCAGGAGTACTGAAGGCGCTGTCTGACATGTACGAAAAACCGTCAGCTATCAATAAGGTATATTTGATGCGTCGTTTGTTTAATCTGGAGGTGTCTAAAAGTGGATCTGTTACAGATCATATTAACGAATTTAATATGATTATTAGTCAATTAAGCTATGTTGATATTAATTTTGATGGTGAGATTAGAGCCCTGATTTTGATGTCCTCTCTACCCGAGTCGTGGGATATTGTTGTTTCCGCAATTAGCAGTTTGCGTGGATCTGAGAAGCTAAAGTTTGATGAAGTCCGAGATGTTTTCTTGAGCGAGAGTATTCGCAAAAGAGAAATTGGGGATTTGTCTGGTAATGCACTCAATGTCGAGGGAAGGGGCAGGAGTAAGTTGAAGGGAGGCTATAGTAAACATGGTCGATCGAAATCAAAAGGGTGGGAAAAATCTCAAGGCAGGAAGGAGGCCACTTGTTGGGATTGTGGTGAAAAAGGACACTTCAGGAAGGAATGCACTAAACCTAAGAAGAAGAAAGGCCAGAAAAACAATAAGTCCCATGAAGATGATGATTCTGTATGTTCTGTGGAAGACATTGGTGATGCCTTAATTTTTAGCATGGACAGCTCGGTTGACTCCTGGATACTTGATTCGGTGCATCATTCCACTCTTCTCTGAGCAGAGAGATATTTTATAATTTCAAGTTTGGAAATTTTGGGAAGGTGTATCTTGATGATAACAAAGGCTTGGAGATTACTGAAAAAGGGGATGTATGTATACAGACCTCAGGTGGAGGTAGATGGAAGCTACAAGATGTCAGGTATATTCCTGACTTGAAGAAGAACCTGATTTCTATTGGTCAGTTGGATAGCACGGGTTACAGGGTAGTGTTCAGGGAGAGTTCTTGGAAAATTGTGAAGAGAGCTATAGTGATAGCACGAGACACAAAATCTGGAACTTTATACAGTACTGTAGGGTGTTCGAACATGGCTGTTGTAGTCGATAGTGCATCGAGCTCGAGTCTGTGGCACAACAGACTAGGACACATGAGTCAGAAGGGGATGAAGATGCTAGCTTCAAAGGGGTATCTGCAAGGTTTGAAATCTGTTGATTTGGATTTTTGTGAGAGTTGTGTTCTGGGAAAGCAGAAACGGGTTAGTTTCACAAAGGCTAGCAGAGAACCAAAGGCAGAACGGTTAGAACTAGTACACACAGACGTGTGGGGGCCATCTCCAGTCTCCTCTCTTGGTGGTTCGAGATACTACGTCACCTTCATAGATGACTTTAGCAGGAAGGTATGGGTTTACTTTCTAAAATATAAGTCAGAAATGTTTATTACCTTTAAGAGGTGGAAGGTTGAAGTTGAAAATCAGACTGGGTTGAAGATTAAATGCTTAAGGTCTGATAATGGTGGAGAGTATGATTCTACGGAATTCAAAAAGTTCTGTGTTAATGAGGGAATCAGGTGCACCAGGATATTTCCTAGAATGGCAAGACAGAATGGGATTGTTAAAAGGTTGAACAAAATGTTGAATGAGCGAGCAAGAAGCATGAGGTTACATGTTGGGTTGCCAAAAACATTTTGGGTAGATGTGGTGAACACAGCAGCATACTTGATAAATAGAGGCCCTTCAGTTCCTTTAGGTTTCAAGATGTCAGGAGAGGTTTGGTCGGGTAAGGAGGTCAAGCTTACTCTCCTGTGGACTCTTAGTTGTGCTGCCTATACTCATGTTGATCTAGAGAAGAGAGACAAGCTTGATGCAAACGTTTTAAAGTGCTATTTCATTGGGTATGGTTCGGATCAGTTTGGATATAGATTTTGGGACGACAAGAATAGGAAGATCTTGAGACATTGTGATGTGACATTTGATAAAAATGTCCTATATAAGGACAAGTTTGCGGTGAAACTTGAAGATCCAGAAGAAGTGGGAGCTGAGGTTTAGTTGTCCGAAAATCCAAAAAATATTGTTGCAAAATTAGAACAGCAGCCGGTCACACCCGAGCTAGTGTTGAGAGATCTACTAGGGTTATCAGGCCACCCAAAAGATATTCACCATCCTTGCATTATTTGTTGTTGACTGATGGCTGAGAACCAGAATCTTTTGATGAGGCTTTGCAGGTGAAGGATTCAATCAAGTGCAAGCAAGCCATGGATGATGAGATATGGTCACTTGAGAAGAATGATACTTGGGAGTTAACTGAGTTGCCTGCAAGGAAGAAAGCTTTGTTGAACAAGTGGGTCTATAGGATAAAGAATGAAACTGATGGTACAGTTAGGTTCAAGGCTCGATTGGTAGTTAAGGGATATTCACAAAGGAAAGGTATTGACTACACTGAAATATTCTCTCCTGTTGTGAAATTAACTACAATCAGAATTTTGTTGAGTATTGTTGCAGCAGAGAACTTGCACCTTGAGCAGATGGATGTAAAAATAGCATTTTTACATGGAGATTTGGAGGAAGAAATCTACATGCAACAACTTGAGGGATATGAGGTTCCTGGTAAGGAACACATGGTATGTAAGCTCAGAAGGAGTTTATATGGATTGAAGCAGGCTCCAAGACAGTGGTACAAGAAGTTTGACTCCTTCATGTTTAGAAACGGTTATCACAGGAGTAAAAAGGATCAGTGTTGTTACATCAAGAAGTTTACTGACTCCTTTGTTATTTTACTTCTGCATGTGGATGATATGTCGATTGCAGGTTCAAGTATGGAGGAGATAAATAATCTTTAAGGGAGACTGTCATTAGAGTTTGAAATGAAAGATTTGGGTGTAGCAAAGAAAATTTTAGGGATGAGGATTTCCTGAGACCAGCCTGCTGGAATTCTAAATTTATCTGAGAAGGTGTTGTCCAAGTTTAAAGTTGATGATGCTAAGCCTAAGAGCACGCCTTTGGCTAACCATCTAAAATTGTCAAAGGAGTAATCACCCAAGACAACTGAGGAACGTAAGCATATGACAAAAGTGCCTTATGCTTCTGCAGTTGGGAGTCTAACGTATGCTATGATTTGCACTAGGCCTAATATAGCACATGCAGTGGGAGCTGTGAGCAGATACATGTCAAATCCAGGAAAAGAACATTGGGAAGCTGTGAAGTAGCTTCTGAGATACTTGAAAGGAACAGTTAGCACCTCACTTTGTTATGGGAATGGCAAGGTAGTGCTGGAGAGTTTTGTTGATGTTGATCATAGTAGAGATGTGGATTCAAGTAAGAGTACATTTGGGTATGTCTACACTATAGATGCGACAGCAGTGAGTTGGATGTCTAAACTCCAGAAGTGTGTTTCTATGTCATCTACAGAGGCTAAATATGTTGCAACAGCTGAAGCTGGTAAGGAGATGATATGGTTGACCGATTACTTAGAAGAGTTAGACAAGAAGCAGCATGATAAGGTTCTCTTCATTGATAGTGAGAGTGTCATACAGCTGGTGAAGAATCCAGTTTATCATTTTAGAACTAAGCACATCCGACGCAGGTACTACATCACTTGCAGTTTGGTGGAAGAAGGTGAGATGCGTTTGAAGAAGATTGATGATGCTAAGAATCCAGCAGACATGTTGGCTAAAGGTGTGGATGCTGCGAAACTGGGGCTATATAAGGCCTCAGTTGGTCTTCTACCATAGCATGGGAGATGTTACGGCTAGGTGAGTTTGTTGGGTACATTGACATAGAGAATGAAGATGGTTATGTTAACTGGATCAGTCTCCAAGTTGGAGAATTGTCGAGATATGGAGCTTGATAAAATATACTGGACTTTACACCAGGCCCACGTTTGCGGATCCAACTTAAAAAAAACCCTAGCATTATGTCTTTTGTATTCTATTCTCCTAATGTATCGTATTATCGAAAAACAATTCACGGTGAATAAAAAAATCCTAGCTGCCCGTGAACGTAGCCATATTTTGGTGAACCACATAAATCTGTGTGTTCGTTTTATTTTCCACACTGTTATTTGATTATTGTGATTGATCGTCCATAACAGAAGCTCCTCAATAATATACCTTGTTAGGGGTGTGAATATTATGCAATTGCACATTGTACAATAATTAGTGGGTCCTTCGAAGATAATCATCAACTTTGGGAATATTAATTGTTTATAGGATGCTCATGTCAGGGATTTTTGCCTCTCATTTATGCATTTAACAAGCTTACATGTACACTAGACAAGAAGGGGTATATCTAAGAAGGTCCGTTAGTAAGCAACTTTATCTCTACCTATATATATATATAATGGTTAATGTAGGCTTAAAGCTTGATAGTTTACTTATAATTATATTATTCATGGGTATTGCAAAATGGGTATGATACATATATGCTAAGGAAAATTCTTAATAGTGCAATTTTTAAAGCTTTGTTTTTAATAAATATATTTTTTGCTCCTTTATAAATGGTTTATGCTATAGGAGGAATTATCTGTGTAAACATATTATTAATAAAGACGCAAAAGAAGATAATAGTTAATCAAATTAGTTAGTAGCTAATTGATACATGCAGATTAATATGTATACATACTACAAATGTTTTGTACAGCCCATAAAATATATTATCTACTCATATTTATTTAAAGTCAACCTTGGTATATATTTTTCAAATTACTGCATGAGACGTATATTTAATTATTTTTAGTGATCATAAATGCTTGCGTGAAAATAAATAAAAATGATGGGGTATAAATGATGAAATAGATTTAATCTCATTTAATGGCTGAAGAAGTGAAGAAGGAAAATTAAACAACTACTAACTTTTATAAATTTAGTTGAAAGAATATTAAGATAGGTCTTTAAACAAAATTCAACAAATAATATAATGACTAATAAGATATTATTTGGTTATGTTAACTGAAATTCTCTCTTTTGTTTTGACTATATTTTGGTGCTTAAATAGAAAATTTAAAATTTTTTATTTTAGGAGGTGACAACTGGAGATCAAGTTGGACTATTATTGGTCAAAATAAAAAATTTAGGAAAAAGTAAAAAGATTTTTGCAGTGGATAAGACGAGATCATACCTATTGTCAATTCACTTTAAGAGCTAGTATTCAATTAGGAAACTTATTTCCATCTTTAGTATGTAGGGATTTGGACTTGTTTTAGATAGAGATCTTTGCAAGATAGAAGTAAAGTAGGTTTTAAGGAGGGAAAGAAGGAAAAAAAAACATATCTAGCACTTTCACACATCATTCATTTTTCATTCTTTATAACTTTCTCTCAATATTTTATCATTTCTTTTATTTTTGGTGTTGGAACAAAAGACATGTATGGCTAAATCCAACTATTCTATTCTAAAATCTAGTTACTATACTTCGAACTAATTGCTTGAAGTGTGAAAAAATTAATGTTATACTTAGATAAGATCTTTTTTTCTTGAATTGGAGTTAAGTACTATTAAATTCCTCATTTTTTTAATTAGTTGGTTTTTTATTCCTTGTTCATTTTTAGTTAATTAGTTTATTAATCATAAACTCCCATTTTGTTTTGTTAATTGAAATTAAGAAATTAATTTTTAGTTCTCTTGAATTTGACCTAGTTCCACGACTACTAAAAAAGTTTAAGAATCAAAATTAATTTTAAGGGCTTTAAAAACCTAATTAAAATTTAGCGTTATTGTTGAGGAACCATTTTAGTTACTTAGTTTCTTTGCATTATTTTATAGTTAACTGCTAATCTCTTATCTTGTATGACTCATTTTTCTCAAATAGGTGAATTACAATATAATAATCTGGAAATTGGGAAGACAGTACATCATTTAAGATAAGAGACTAAGCAAGGAAGTCATCATTCACCTTTAGAAGTGAAAGTTGAGATGGATCCAACAATTGGTGAAGATTCTAATTTCCAAAAAGTTGAAGAAATGATGGCAAATCCTAACACTAGAACATTGAGAGAGTTAATGGCACCAAATTCAAATCAACAGCCCTTATGCATACAATTTTCAAATTTTGAGGTAGATTTTAAATTGAATTTTGGATTGATTCACTTACTCCTTATTTTTTGTGGTCATGTAGGTGAAGATCCATGTAAACACGTAAAAGAATTTCAACTTGTTTTCTCTAGAATGAAGCTACAAGGAGTGACCGAGGAATAGATTAATATTAGAGTCTTTCATTCTCATTGAAAGATAAGGCTAAGGTTGACTATATTATCTTCCCTCTAGCTCAGTGACACTATAGAATGACATGAAAAGTTGTTTTGGAGAAGTTCTTTCCTACATCACTAGAAACCAATATTAGAAAAGAGATATGTGGGATAAGACAACTCGCTGGAAAAACATTGTATGAATATTAGGAGAGGTTTAATGTAATAACATGTTTCCACACTAAAGGTTAGAACCTTAGACTATTGCACATGATTAATTTCATTGAGAATTTATGAAATGCATTTCATTTACATGCATAATATTCGTATACACATATGAATCATGATTTAGAAACGTTGCAAGGATAGTATATGCACTCAATTGACATATTTCGGGTTATAAAAGGTTTAAAATAGCTATGATATGATTGTGTATTATTTACGTCTTGAAGTTTGGTTTGATGGATTACAATTAGTAATTGTAATTAATTCTTACAATTAGGAGATTGATGAAATGATAGGCACATTTGGACTAGGAAAAAATGTCAAGTGGCAAGACAAATTAACACATGGTAGTAGAAATAAGTGACACGTGGCAGTAGGATTGAGAGACAAATGACTTAGATAATTGAGTGACAAATGCTTAGGTAATTGGGTGGCAAGTGGCTTAGGAAACTATAAGACAAATAGGCTACTTATGGAGTGACAATTGGTAGCTTATAAAAGAGGACATGTAACTTATTCCTTTGGATGACAAGTATCTTGCCAAGTATCTCAACCTTTGTCACACACCTACATCCACGACACATACACACATTAATGACCATCTTTTCTCTTATTTTTGTTACATGCTATCATCTTCTTCCTTCCTCACTACCATCATACACACTCAACCCTCACAACTTTGAGTTTTGCCTAAAATCCTGCACTTTGCCACTCTAATATTTTGTTGTCTTCATCTTGTTACTGAAACTCATTTCTATTCCCACCTTGTTCTTGGAATTTTGCTTGCAAGCATGGAGGGCTAGGATAGCTTGTTAATTGAGGTAGAGTCAGAGCTAAACAAGTAAGTGAAAATTCTAATCTTTATGACATGTGTGATAGAAATCATATGATGAATGAATTTGGATTAATTACATGAGGTATTGATGATGAGGTTGTGTTGGAAATTAATGGATGAATTGGTTACTTTTCTATTTTGTTTTTGATACATGAGAGCTATAGGTTAAAGTTTGTTATATGGATGATTTCGATTGAGATTTGAATTTTAATGAAGGTGAATTTATGCTAAAGAAAGGTGCTAGTGAAGTGTTCTTAAATTTGAAAAAAAAAACCCAGGACTATATGTATAATAGTGAATAATAATTTCTGTTTGGTTTTTGATACATAAAAAATAGATAGTTTATGAGTTTCCGATTGGATAATTTTGACTTGAAATGGAGATGAAATTGATGAGGAATTGAAGTATAATTAAGGTATAATTAAGGTATAATTAATGGACTATGATGAAGGTACTTTGAATTTGGTATGAAGATGTGAAAATTTGGAAAGAATTGAAGGAAAATGGATAGAAAACTTTAGGGTCACTCATCACGATCGTGGGGTAGGCAATGCTTTAAAATGGAAAATTTCTGTTTTTTGTGATTATTGAACCAACTAAGGATAAGTAACTTTACTTTGGGCATTTGGACTTATTTGGAGCTTGAAATGAACCAAGTTTAATGATAGATTAATTAGTTAAGAGTTTGATAAGTCTAGGTTGTTAATTGTTGTGATAACTTAAGGAATGGATTGTCTTGATATCAAAGTACTTAAATCTGGAATTTGAGTTGTTAAAGGTATACAAGTGTCCTTATGAATGCAAATGTGATTCAAAGGATATGAGTCATGTGAATTATGTATGAATGAATGAGAATTGGGAAAATTGTATGAATATATAATGTTAGAAAAAGGGTTGGTGAATGTATGAATGATGAATTTAGAGATATCAAACTTACTTAAGGCATAACCTAATTGCAAAAAAGTTATGTACAAGCTATAATATTTTAATGATTAAGACTTGTGATTAAGGAAACATACCTGGGAAAAGTCAATTGAGCATGCATTAGACATGACATATATACATATGCATGATTGAATAATTATGTGATTGATCAACTGAGTAATATGTGAATTATGTGTGTATTGTATGATTAAAGAAGCACAAATTGATTCAGCATCCAGACATTGCCGAATGATCAAGGCAATAGCTTAACTAGAGCATACTGTGAGTTAACCTAGATGTTTTCTTCCTAAGATTGAATTGTTTAGATTGACCTTCAATTATCAAATTGTTATGTATATGATTGTCATGATTCTAGACATTATTGGTTTGAGAAGTTTAATATTCGAGATTGTATTGGAAGTGCTTTTTGTTTGTATGCGAATATGGAAAATGTGTACTCAATTGAATGTTGAATGCTAGACTCAGATCCGAAGAATATGATAAATGACTGAGCATATTGAATGAGAGGCATTGATAACATATTATGTGAATTGATGCATTCCATCATATTGAAATGCATGATCAGATAAAAGAATTGTGACTAGAGTGACCAACATGAGATAGAGCTTAAACCTCAAGAATGTGCATAAGGGCCATAGGCTCAATTATTAATGAGCCCGGTATCCACAACGAGTATGGGACAGTAAATGAAATGATCCTGGTATCCACAAAGGGTACGAGACAGTAAATAGGCATTCGGTCATAATAAAGTAAAAATGAATGGAGTTATATGTGCATTTACATATGCAACTTTATATATATCATATGGATGATTGAAATGAATTATTAAATTGCTTTGAAATAGTGTTATGCCATGGATGTATACAAGTTGTACTTATTGGGATTAATAGTATGAATGATTGCGATGAATTATTGAATTGTTCAAATATAATGATATGTAATGTTTGTGTACAAGATGTATTTGTTAAAATGTGATGAAAGTGATGTGGTGTACAAGTCTGGAATAATGTCATATATTTATTGAATTTGGTTATATACTTGTGGTGTTTGTGTTCTGACTTGAGTGAGCACATCGATGATGGTTCACTCACTGAGTTCACAAACTCATCAAAATTGCAACGTTGATTTCAGGTACAAAGGAGAGTTGGCTTCCAAGGTAATATAGTAAAAGTATAATACCTTCATTTTGGGGACAAAATGGCTCAAAAGTTTGGTTAGTTGATTTTAAAGAGTCTAGTAAGAGTATTTTGGTCTAGCGTCTTATTTCATGTTGAACATTTTGTATGGAGTTGTAAACTCTCATATAATATGTAATGTTTATACGTGAGTTATAAATTGTAATGACATAATGAATGTTATGTTTGTGAATGAAATAAGAAAGCTTGATCTTTTAAAGATCTTGTGATATGTTTGATGCCATAAATAAGATAATATGTTTGCTATAACGTGTCATTCCCTTAGGGTATGTACTCGGATATACTCTAGTATGCCGGTTATATGCTCTATAAGAGTGGTATGATACGTTTAAGGAGTTATATGCTAGCTACCCTCATTATTAAATTCCTGAACAACTTTTGATTCAGTACTTTTATGAAGGGATATTGCTAATGGATAAGAGTATGATAGATGCAACTATTAGAGGAACTTTAGTAAAGAAAACACTAAAAGTAGCTAGACAATTAATAACAAATGTGGCCAAAAATTCTCAATTGTTTGGGACAAGGATGGATAAAGTTGTTAAGTGCATGAGTGAGGTAAGTACTAAGAACTTTGAGGATAAAATTATGAATTTAACTACTCTAGTTCATCAAATTATTGTAGGTTAATTACAATCGACTCAAGTGTGAGAATATGTTCATTCTCTAGACATCTACAAATATGCTTTCTACAATGTAATAAGACTCTCTTCAAGAAGCTAACATAATAAGGGGATTTCTTAGTCAACCTAAACAAAAATATGACCCTTATTCTAATCATTACAATCTAGGATGGAGGGATCATCCAAACTTTATCTACGGAAATCAAGGAGGGCAACAATGATATCAACCTCATAATTTCAATAGACAAACTCAAGGCCCTATATACACTCAATCTCAATCTTCAAATTCAAGCATATATTTGGATGAAATTATTGAGGCACTTGTTAGTAATACTCAACAATTTCAATGGGAAACAAGAACATGTCTTTAGAACTTAAGAAATTGGATCATTAAATTAGTCACTTCTATTAGTAAATTGGAAGCATCAGCATTAAGAAAATTACCTTCCCAAATAATGGTGAATCCTAGAGAGAATATGAGTGCACTGACATTAAAAAGTGGTAAGGAATTTTAATCTAGATCTTTCCTACCAATAGAGCTAGAAAAGCATGACAAACGAGAAAAGAAAGATAAACCTCCAATTTAAGAATCAATAAGGTCAAAAGATGATTTAGTTTTAGTAATATCAACTCATTCACATGTACCTCCTTTCTCTTACAAGTTGGCTAAATCAAAAGAAGAGGAACATGAAAGAGAGATCAAACCTTCAGAAAGCTAGAAATCAATATACCATTTTTAGAAGCCATCAAACATATTCTAAAATATGCAAAGTTTTTAAAATAAATATACACAAATAAAAAAAAGTTGAAGGATAAAGAGAGAACAATTCTGGCTAAAAATATATTAGCTATGATAAATAGTAAATTATCAAAAAAATACAAAGATTCAAATATGTTTACACTTCTATGTGTCTTTGGTGATAAGAAAGTTGAGTGTGTCATGCTAAACTTAGGTGCATATATTAATGTCATGCCATTCTCAATTTATTAAGCTTTAAATATGAATTCTTTGTAGGAAACCAATGTGATTATTTAGCTAGCTAATCATTCTTATATGCATCCTATTGGTGTTATAAGGGATGGTTTAGTTTTTCCAGTAGACTTTTACATCTTGAAAATGGATAGGGATAACGTTGAACATTTAGCTTCAATTTTGTTGGTAAGGTCGTTTATGAAGATGGCCAAGACAAAAATCAATGTGGACGAGCGTACTTATTCCACCAAGTTTGATGGAGAGATAGTGAAGTTTAAAATTTTTTAACCAATAAAGTACCCTAATGATATTCAATCCATTTTTTCATATTGATATGGTGGATTCATTTGTGCAAGATATTTTTTAAGGCAGGAAGTGTTGATGATGAGTCAAAGTTTAATGTTAAACAGGAAGTGAAGGAGCAAGTTGATGAAACTTATGAAGTTATAAAATCATCATAATCAATGCTAATAGATTCACAAATTTTAAATTATGAAATTACTATAATACATAAGAAAATGTTTTCTTCTATTTTGTAGGCTCCAAAGATAAAATTAAAGGCCTTACCTAATCACCTAAAGCATGTCTATTTGGGTAAAGGAGCGTTATTACATGTGATCATCTAAAAAAGGTTGACTACAGGGCAAGAGGAAAGGCTAGTGACTCTACTTAAGAAGTACAAAACTACAAACATGATTCTTTTAGAAGAGAATGCTAAGCTAATAAAGGAACCCTTTTATTAGTTTCACGAACAGTAAATTAGTTCATTCAAGTTACTTTGTTTGCATTATTTTTATTTTTATTTTTTATATAATGGGGGAGAAGCATAAAAAAAGAGAAATATCCTTTTTTATGTTCTTGTTTAAAAAAGAAGAAAAATATAAAAACAAAAGAAGAAAAAACATGAAAAAGATTGATATTTGAATTAAGTGAGTATTGGACAAAATTTAGTAGAAACTTGTGTGGATAAGTTTTTATGATTTCCTTTAATATATTTAACATAAAAACTACTTTTTTCATACCTTACCTAAGTCACATTACCACCCTTATCGAGTCCCTATGATTTATATTTTAAGTTTATTTTTATTATTAGTGGAGATATGATTTGTGAGCAAGCTTAAGGAAATAACTTGCTATGCTTAAATTTGAAAGCTTAACAAATTAAAAACCTTGAGTGCATAGAGTGAAATCCATAAGAGGGTATCAAGTATTGTTTATTTGAATTTAATGGAATTGATGAAAGGTCCCATCTTGGAATTCCCCTGCTGGAACCTGAGTGGAGCCCTCCTGACGACCCCACTGTAGCCCTCCAATTAATATCCAACTCAATCAAAGAGTTCCCACAAAGCTAAGTCGTTCAATTTTCTCTCTTTGTATCACTTCTCCATCGCCTAGCCAAAAGTCTATCTTCTCCTTTTTCTTTTCTTTTCTTTTTTTCTCTCTTTTCCTTCCTTTTTCCATCAATTGTTGGCCACACCCTTTTAAAGAGATGAAATTTTGCTTAGTCACACTTTTTGCCCACCATTTCCTTTACTGACATCTCATAATTACACGTTTATCAAAACTTCTCATATTTATACTTTAACCCATGCCACTTGTCACCATTTAATTGGTTACTTTCCAAACTAATTAATTCATGGTTATCTCATGAAAATCTTCCCATGTAATGCACATATAGAATTTGGATGCATTTAGTGTGACAAAAAGACCATTTTGCCCCATATTTTTTAAATTTATTGCACTTTATGCCCAAACAAATTCCAAAAATATTATGTGGTCACCCTAACTTCAAATTGACCATTAAATACTCTAATTATGCAAAAAAAACCTTTAAATTGGGTGCTTGAAAAAATTTAAACGGGAGAAAAATCATTAATTCCTATTATTTTTCAATAAGGGCATTTTAGTCTAATAATTTCGGATCTCTTGAAATCTATTTGAATGGACCTATTGTCACTCCAATACAGTTCTTTTTTAGACTTTAGAATCTTTTTTGATAATTTCTAATCATTAAGGTTTGCTCGTAAAAAATTTACTCTTCACAGACACTATTCACTAAAAACACTATTCATTTAGGAATTTTTTATTGACTCAAAACTTTCCTCCTAAGGTACTAAGTCTAGGATTTCACACATATAAACACCATTAAGTCTCAAAATGACCATTTACCCTTTACAGAATTAAACTGTTAAACTTTTCTAAATAAATTCGAAAAATATTCTATATAAATATATATTCTTATATTTCACGAATAATTAATATTGATTGATCTGATAAATTGATTTGATGTTGATTATTATATATCTATCCATGAATTCAATGACTTGTAATTATCGTGAAGGATTGGTGCAAGTAATAACTAGGTTATTTATGAAGATGTTTATTTAACTTATTAAAAATAAGAAAACTAGATTGAGTAGTTGTAACTATCTCAGTTATTTAATTTAGAATAGTCTTTTTCACTAAGATTATAGTTATCATTTAATTGATATGAATGCTATCATACCCGATCAATTGATGGTAAGTTTTGGTTTGAAAGTTAGAATTGAACCAATTAATTTAGGAAAATTTAAGAGTTATTATGGCTATTCCTAATATTTTTTATACTAACTGCATGAATTATGAAAAATATTCTTTTTAGACCAATGATTAATGTTATAATTAGATGGGCTCTTTTTCTTGAATTGAAGTTAAGTACTCTTAAATTTCTCACTTTTATATGTAGATGATTTATTTTGTTTCCTTGTTTATTTTAGGTAATTAATCACCAGTCTCCACTTTCTTTTGTTAATTGAAATTAAGAAATTAGTTTTTAGTTATCTTGAGATTCGACCTGGTTTCATAACTACTATAAGAGTTTGAAAATCAGAACTAATTTTAAAGGCTTTGACAACCCGACCAATGATGTCTAGTTGAAGAACAAGTATAATAAATTGAGTGTTTGGTTAAAGAATTCCAAGAATTTACTTATAGAAATTAGGATCAATTATAAGTATTTCACCAATGAAATTAATATCATAAAAGCATGTTGGGATAGTTTATTTAAAGTAAAATATTAAATTACTAATTGATATATCATATAATCATTTTTTTAATGTACACTTTTCTTTATTGTAGGTGCATAAAATAGCTCACAAGTTCAAAAAAGGAAGCATGAAAATTTCAAACTTATATCATGTTTTTGGAGATACTACTAATTAGTTTGTGTGTACTTCCATCAACTAAATCTCTTTTAGTCCCTAATGACACCCAGAAGGTAGTGAATTGGGTATTGATAAATTTTAAACAAAATATTACTAACTTAATGTGTTAATGAACAAAATTTATAAAAAATATAAAAAATTATATAAAATAATAAATTTTAATAACACACGTAATAATGTAAAAAGAGTGAGGAAAGATAAATGCAAACTGATTTATCGTACTTTGACAAATAACTCTTGCTTACATCCACTCCCAATACTCTTCTTAAAATTCCACTGTAACTCTTCTTTAAAGGCAAAGAATAACATTGTATAATCTTTTCTCGGCGAAGAAGAACCCTTTTACAATCTTCCTCAAGGTGAAGAGGAATCTTAATATCATTTGGAACACTTCTAATTATAATACACAACCCCACCAAAAGTTTACAACTTGACATATCTCATTTTGTCACTTTGATAACTCTAAATAGGCTCACTTAGCCAAATACGAGACAATGAATACCTAAATGCCTGAAAAATAATTAGACACGTGTACGCGAAACAACCAAATAATTTTCTACACAAGAATCAATGTGAAAATATGTATTTATATGATTTTGAGACCCTTACTAGTTGTTGGAGAAAAAAACTAACTATTATAACTACTAATTCCAGCACACTGGGCAACCAGTAAGTCATATTAATCAACCAATATGCATTTTGTGCATAAAATTTACTAGTCATTTCTTATCGATCAACTAATACGTCAATAAATATTGTTATAAACTATTAGTTCGTCAATTTTTTACAGCTTTAATTTATATTGGTCTACTTCTAACCTATATTAATTTACCAATCCCTTCATAAACAAGATTTTAATAAATTAAAATGATCAAACTTAATCTATCTAATGTAATTATAACTTAAACATTTCTAAAAATATTCCTTAATGTTTTAAGGTTTAAGAGCTTTTCTTTGAAACCAAAAACTTTAATTTCTCTTAATGATAGAAAAGACCTATGCAATAAAGTAAGATAAAATGTTTATACATGGTGAGTCTTTAAGATTATCAAAGTGACAAAATGAGATTACAATTAATACTATAAGATATAGAATAACCTTAATATGCCTTGATCTTCTTTTGTTTTTGACTTAATCTCCATTTTGAAGGCTACAAACTTAAAACTTTTATTTATCATCTTCATGAACTATCTTCTTGAGTTACTATTATATCTTGTTCTAATATTACTTCTCATGAAAATAATAAACTCATTAATAGTAACTATATTTTGTTATCATCAAAACATCAATTAGAACCTCCCTTAGTTTAATAATCTCTATAAAGTAATGCAAAAGAGGAAAATAATATTGAGTTTGATAAAGTTTCTTCCTTTAATGAAAAGAAGTTCAAGTTATAAATTCTCCTTTCAAGATAAAAATATCCTAGAAACAAATAATGAAAAAAGGACATATTCTAACAATATAGAAAAAGCATCTTGGGTATAATTAGTGAACTGTTAAAAAGAGAGGATGATTTGCTTAAGAAAAAAATGGTGATGTTAATGAAGTTGTACTTTCATTAATTAATCAAGATATTAATACAATGCAAGAATGTTTTAAGAACATATATGATTTAGGTGTTGAAGGTGCATATAGAAAAGCAGTGAAGGCTTTATATGATTCTCCACTTTATAGGGAGATTTTTAAGGATATACTAGATGCAAGGAACTTAAATTGAATTTTTTTGTTAATTATATTTTAATGTTATCGAGTGTTAAATTGTTATTAGTTTAGGCACTTTCATATTAGAACTATTCTATGATTTGACAATCTTGAATTAATATTCGATATAAACTTTTTAGATTTATATTGTATGTTTTGTTGTTTAAGGATAACTTTAACATTTATATTTAATGTCTTTATTATTTATTAAATATTATTATTATAGATACATAGCCTCTTTATTAGATTTTAAATCATATTTAGATTATGAAACAATCAAGATAGTTTTAATTTCTTTAATTGTGGAAGAGTATAAAGATTTTGATTTAAAGAACCAATCATGCAGAAATTTTGCTTGATCAAGTCATAATTGAATATTGAAACTAACAAATAGGAATCTTACTAGGATTTGTCAGAACTTAAGAATGAATAAAATAATCTTTTTAAGCTTATGTAATATGTTAAAATGTTTAAGAAGTTTAAATTTAACTAATCATTTAATTGTGGAAGAGCATATTGTAATTTTCTTGTTGAAGATAAGAATAGTAAGACATCAAAAGTTAATACAAAATGCTTTAAACATTTGACTTAGATAAATTCAAAGTACTTTAGAAAATTTTTTATGGAATTAATCATTTTACAAAAAGAGTCATTGCTCTACCATCATTTATAAATACACCTCTTAAGATTTAAGATAATTCAAAATTCTTTTTTGTATTTTTAAGTATATTTATGTACTTTATTAAAATTTTATTATTCTTTTATATTTAATTAATCATTTTAATCGTACAATTATATTTTAAGGGACTATAAAGGAGCAATATATGATACACATATTGAAGCATACAATGAAACCATATGAGGGTAAAAATTAATTTAACACAATTTTTTTTATATTTCTTATTTGACATATGTTTTCATATATGTAAATGACTGCATGAGAAAGTACTACAAATGACTCTCGAGTTCTTTTAAAAATGGTAACAAATCTAATGAACCAAGTTCCTATGCCTTAATAAGGTATTACTTTATTCTTATCAAATATAGTAAAAATAATTTCTATTTATTATTTTTTGTTAATATTATGTTCTTTATAGGTTTAAATAAATTCTATTGAGCTTACTCAAGCTACAAATATTATTTATTGTAGAATACTAATGAAAGATGTGTTAATGTTCATCAAAAGAAAGACTCCTCTTACTTTTTAACATGTCAACTACTTATCCTTCCATTGCCAATACTCCTCTATCATATGACAAAAAATTCAACAACTATGTAAACTCTCCTCCCCATAGTTAAATTGTCTAGAGCACATTGATTATATTAGTCAAAGGAATAATATACACAAAGGTGACTTTTTAACATACAAAATTTCATTTTGAAAAGCATTTTATGTCATTTGGAAGGAGAGGAACCATATAAATTTTCAAGGAAAAGAGCTCAATAACAACTAGATCTTTCAAGATCTAGTAAACTCAGTTAAGGAATAACTCATTATTCACAACATTCACATCATTCAATGAAGTCAACAGGCCAGGCCCTGGTTGACCAGTCCTTTAGCTGACAAAATAGTGTTATTTTGAAATTTTATTAAAAATAATAATTAGCGTTTTGAATTTTTTTAAAAAAAATAAGTCAAGCCGACTTCGATAACCCTACCTCAAGCTCGAGTTGCCCTTGGCCTAGTCTGGCCCAAGCCTGAGATGGCCTGCCTTCCTTAAATATATGTAATGGATTAGTACTAATTGAGCTATATAAATTATAAATGATCTTGATGTAAAACTCACTCCACTATACATACTCTAACTTAAATTTAGGCCAGCCCTTCCCGTCAGCCACTAACATGGCCTTAGCCACCAACTTTCAGCCACTGCCGATGTCACCAACCTTCCAACTCTGCACTAGACTAGTCAATAACCCTTGCCGTCAGCCACTAACAACATTCTTAACTTACTCCAGCCTCCATCAATTCTCTCAAATCCTTCCTCTCCCTCTTATCTTCCTCTCTTCTTTCTTCCTTCTTTTCTCCCATCCAATTCCTAAACTTGCAAATCAAAAAAACAAGATACTCAAAAATCAACATGGATATAGACTTTCCACCTTTGACAATCCACCAGAAAACCCTACAAAAGCCTCTTAACCCTAACCTTAGCCCTATCCCCAAATCCTCTCTTCTTTCCCCACCTAAATGCATTGGAATTTCCCTATCCCCCTACCTCTTCAAAAACCAACCTAGCCCTTACAATGGCTACTGCTATTCCTATAGGCGCAAACCCTACTGCAGAAGATAATGCAAAAGCTGCTAGGAAAACTTGGAAACAGGTTGTTGGGGACAACTCAGATTCCTCCTTAGTTTTCAGCCCTTCTGTTGAGAGGGATGGGAAACTAATGGTGGCTCCTAGCTTAGAAGATTTACAGTAAGGAGCTAGGACTTGGGAAGCTACTCTAGTGGGGTTCTTCATGGAGAAAAGGCCATCTTTTCCGGTTATACATGTTGGAATCCGATCTCGTAACCGGATGCGGAACTGAAAAGCGGAAGCACAAAGAACCGAAGCAAAAGAACGGATGCAAATCGAAGGCAGAGGTAGCAAACGCGCTCGTAAACAAATGAAAGTCAAACGGAAACAAAAGCGAAATGCAAAAGAATGGATCCGACATCCGAAGAGAAAATAGAAAACGGTCGCACTGGAAACCTTAGACTTAGACCCAACCCGAAAACCGGTAAATTTGTTTTTTTAATCTTTCTATTTCATTCCTTTCATTCCTAATCAATCTTATATGAATCAAACCTATACTAGTTTCCCACT
>JAOTIZ010000008.1:14777320-14792561 GCA_027123425.1 Erythroxylum panamense | reverse complement strand
AGCAAGAGGAAGCTTGCGTGGAGTGCAACGTTTTAATTAAATCACAAGCAGCAATTAAATGGTCCCATGAAGACTCACAGCAGAGGCACGTAGACGCTGGAACGCAAGTGACGGAAGAAGCGTGGATGTTTATCTAAGTTTGCTGATTAAATTGACAATATCATGCCACAGTGAATGAGGAGCAAAACACATAAGCTTGTGCGTTTAGCAGAAGGCAGTCAGGAGGGGAGGACACGCGTGAGGAAAACAAGAGCAACAGGAAGCGTCGTTTTGAAGCAACACGCAGCAGTTGAAGCACAAGACGCCGACGTTTAACAAGTTGCAAAGCAAGGAGGGTTTCAAGCATTTTTGACAAGTGACCTTTATTGGTCTTGTCACGCGACAGTAGTCAAAAAAAATAGTGAGGAGATGGAGGCGCTGGAAGGTTAGAGTGGAACGCAGATGGAGGTGCAATAGCTGTGACTGCAGGCGTGAGGCGTGGGCGTGAAGCTCGGCTTGATCCTGCGGCTGCAGCTGCGGCTTGGAGAAGAAAAGAACAATGCAGGAGAAAATCACGCAGCCAGCACAAGAGAGGAGAGCAGAAGGTTTTAGTTGATGTGTGACCTTTATTCGTCACATCATCAACAGTAGAGGAGAGCTTGCTAGTGAGGGATCTTTGGTGGGATAAACAATATGGGACCTGAAATATTTTTCCAAAAAATACACATGAAGAGCTAAACATTCTAATACTGGTTCAGAGGTGATATCGATGCCGATGATTTGGATTAAGTAATTTTATTATCATTTTGTTGTTTCTTTTTCTCATTAGAAATTGTTTGTGTTGTCCTATTTTAATTAATTAGGTTTTTATATGGATAATCGGATTTTCGTTATTATTCGGTTATTTGTGTATAAACCTATTGGGTATTGTGAGTGATGATTTTAATGCGTTCATTGAATCGTTAATTTCAAACCCATTGCTAGAGTTTCAATATAATCCGTAATTGTTATGTTGAAATTCATGAGTAGCGACTAATGATTCGTAATCATTAGGGATAACATGACCTAGGTTAAATGACTCGAGCGTATGTGGTTGTTGCCTTGATTAATCGGTTTTCCTAATTCGTAATGCTACTGCCTAATTAAATCTAGAGATCGTATCCTAGGTTGTTAGGTGGTTAGGTTTAATTAACGATCGTATCTTGATTAAACAAAATCTAAGGGAAAACTCGGGTTAATTTTTAACCCACGATTAATAATTTCTAGGAGAGATTAAAGAACAACAAATTAATAAAATATGCTTAGTCAGGGTTTAGGCCGAGATTGAACCAAAGAACCGGGTCCCTACTGAATTCCTCACATTTGTCATTTTATTGCATGTTTTCTTTAATTTGTTTTTATTAGTTAATTTTATTTTTATTTTTCTTTGAAAAATCCAAAACCCCCCATTAAGTGTAAACACCGATTAATTTCATTTCATAAACTTTTCACACACTCTCTGTGGGATCGACCTAGACTCGCCACTGCTACAGTAGTAGTCTAGTTAATTAATTTTGATTACAGTAGTAGAATTAGGGAAATAAATCTAAAAAATCTATGATGTTTGGGTAGGAAATGGAAGTTACTTTCAATTTACCAAAGCCATTATGGTAGGATTATCATAGCTGAAGATAAGTATTCAAAGGAGGTGAAAGTTCTAGAAACAAATCACCAGTTTATTCACACTAAGATCTTTTTCAAGATGGAAAACTCTAGTGTGTTAGCTACCTTTGTATATGGTCTTAATCTTAGATTTCAAACGACTGAACTTTGTAATGCTATCAGACGATTAAAGGCCTCGACAAATGCTCCATTATTAGTGTGTGGTGATTTTAACACCACATTATATAGATCTAAAGCTAAAGGTAATTGCAATTTATACAATTACTCTTCAGATATGTATGATTATATATAGGAGGTAGAAATTACAGATCTAAAATTCGAAGGCCATACATTCATATGGTCAAACAAACAAAGTTCTACTTGGCATATCAGGAAAAAAGTTGAAAAGGGCTTTAGTAAATGTGGACTGGCTGAACTCATTTTCAAGAAATATAGCAAAATATCTAGACCCTGTTATTTCAGACCATACTCCTATAAGGATTGACAATTTATTCAATACTGTTTGAATCTTTCATCCTTTTAGATTTAACAATTTCTTGGCAACTATGAAGGGCTTTCATGAGGCTATAATGAAAGGAATGGAGTATAAGTGTTTTGGGACAAAACAATATATTTGCCTCCAAAAGCTTAAGTATATCAAGCCAGAACTAAAATCTCTTTCTTTAAAAAGAGAACAAAATCTCTCGAAGGAAATTGAAAAGGATAGAGATAACTTGTCAACTATCCAGGTTTCATTAGCAAACAATCCTACAGATGTGTCACTAGCTTTGGCTGAAAGGGAAGCACTAAAGAAATACTTACAATAGGTGGATAACCAAAGCTCTCATTTAAAGCAGAGATTGAGAGTTAACTAGATAAAGGATGGAAACATATGTACAAAATTCTTCTTCAACTCAGTGCAAGCTAGGAAGAATATCAATAAAATCACCTCTATTACAACTGAAGATGGAAAGGTTGTGGATGGATAAGAAGGATTAGCTAAGGAAGCATTCTTTTTTACAAGAATCTTCTAGGCACAGAAGATTCTTCTCCTGACATAAGAGATGATCTAAGGAATTTTGTCACAACAAGAATTCCTAAACATATGGATTCCTTATTAATTAGGACTGTAACAGACTAAGAAATAGAGAAGGTGGTGAATGACATGAATGGTTCTAAAGCTCCAAGCCCTGATGGCTTGAATGGTTTTTTCTATAAAAAAAACTTGGAGTATAATGGGAGGGTTAGTAAAGAAGGCGTACATTAGTTCTTCCAAAAAGGGGTAATGCTAAAGGAGGTAAAGAAAATTTTTCTCTGTCTTATTCCCAAAAACTCAAATCCTTCCTATTGGATAGAATTCAAACCTATTTCTTGCACAAACTTTCTCTATAAGATCATTGCAAAGATCTTGGCAAACAAGTTGAAGGGGGCTCTCCAATATCTCACCAGTGATAACCAAGGAGCATTTATGAAGAATAGGAATATTGGGGACAATATTCTTATAGTACAGGAGTTATTGAAAGGGTATAACCACAGAAATAGCGCTCAAAATTGTACTATCAAAATGGACCTACAAAGCTTTTGATAGTGTGAATTGGAGTTTTTTACTACAAACTATAGAGGTCCTGACTTTTCGTCACAGGTTTTTGAGATGGATACGAGAATGCATTACCACTACATCCTTCAAAATTTTAATAAATGGGAATCCCACAGAGATGTTTAAAGGAAAAAAAGGACTTAGGCAAATGGATCCATTGTCACCTTACATATTCCTAATATGCATGGAGGTTCTTACCCAAATGTTGAAGTATAATTTGACTAAGGAATCAAGCTTCAAATATCACTCCAAATGTAAGAAGATTTCACTAACTAGCTTATGTTTTGCAGATAATCTCATACTCCTAAGCAAGGAGAATGTACACTCAGTATCTCTTTTGATGAGCACTCTTAATTCCTTCAAAGAGCTATCGGGGTTGAATATTAATATTCAAAAGAGCTACTTCATGATTTCAAAAAGTGCTATTCATCTATCAAATGCTTTGACAGTAGGTACTGTAATGGAATTAAAGGAACTTCCTCTCCTTTATTTGGGTATTCCAATCTTATCTAGAAGACTTAGGTATTGTGAATGTACTCCTTTAATTAAAAAATTTAGAAAATATTGGGTTCATAAATAAATAAAGTCTTATACTATGGAGGGAAGCTTCGGCTCTTAAGTCGGTTATCTCATCAATGCAAAATTATTGGTGTTCTTATCTATTTCTTTCCAAGGGGCTTACAAAAAAAAGGATAGAATTATGAAACAATTCCTATGGGGGAATATGAATGGTGAAAATGGGAATGAAAAAGTTAGCTAGAAGAATATCTGCTAACTAAAAGAAGAAGGGAGATTAGAACTAGACTCAATAACCAAGAAGAACATATTACTCATGACAAAGAGAATCTGGAGAATCCTTAGTGAAAAATAGTCAATGTGGATCAAATGGATCCACATTTACTTATTGAAAGATGGGAGCTTTTTGGCATTAAGACCCAAAGATAGTTATACTTGGTTCTTTAACCAAATTCTAAAAATGAAGGAGGAAGTGCAACAGAATATCTCTTGTTAAATAGGGTCTGGAGAAAGATTTTCCCTATGATATGATAATTAGACTGGGCAAGGTGCATTATGTCAAAATCAGATGGCAAGAACCCTACTAGCAAGGTTTCCTATTAATACTAAGCTCAAAGGAATCATTACAAATGGAGGATGGTCACTTTCAATAGATGAAATTAAACTTCTGTCATTCCACTATTCAGAAGTCTTGGAAAAAAAGGATACTTATTTATGGAAAGGGATTCCAGTTTCTGAAATCACTCTTTAAGGAAGCTAAGAAATTAAGTGAAGGGATAGTTAATAGGGTGGAATGGTGCTCTATGGTTTGGAACAAGGTTCTTAAACCTAAAACTAGTTTTTTGCTTTGGCTGGTAATGATGAACAGGATGAGCATAATGGATAGGCTACAATTCTTGGCCATCTCAAAGATGTGCACTTTATGCAATCTAAAGGATGAGACTAGAGACCATTTTTTCTATGAGTGTGATTACTCTAAAGAAATATGGGCTAAAGTATCAAGAATTAGTATGAGTGATCCAATATCGAACAAACTATATGACATACTAATAGAGTTACCCCATCTACCAGTGTCAAATTTGACAGAGCAATGATCCTAATTTCAGTGGCCACTTGCACTCAAGAAATTTGGAAAGAGAGGAACTATAGGAGGTTTAAACGCAAGACCACTTCCCTACCCTCTATTACTGAGCTCATAGTAGCTAGCATAAGAGAACAACTGATTTTAAATCAATTGAACTCCCATTGTAATAGAGGAATAACTCTCTAATGGAGAATCTAGCCCCTAATCCTAAATTGTACAGTAATGCATAATCAAAGTTCTTCCTACCTACGGTTCTAGCATGCTAGATCTCATTCATCAAAGAAAACAAATTACGAAGCATGGCTCTACAAACAAAAACAAGGAAGAGGAGAAAGGGACTCACCTGATGAGAGTAGAGAAGCTCCTCCTATTAGCTTGGACTTAGCTACCGCTATATCAGAATGATGAGTTACAATGTGATCAAAAGAACATAAAAGAGCATTCAAAATAAGTTACCTACCTAGGAGAGACCCTCGCAGAGTGCATCACTCACTCATTTGGTCGGCCATGTTTGGAAAATTAGGGCATAAGATCGGTTGCCCTAAAATGATAAAAATCGAAGAGATTCAAAGGAGGAGACTTACTTGGGTTATGATCCACGTAGATCATACAAGAATGGAGAAGAAGAAAGGGACAGCATAGAGCTCACTCAGGTGATAGGCCACGTTTGGAGATTTAGGGCATAAGATAAGTGCCCTAAATTGATAAAAATTGAAGAGCTTCAAATGAGGAGACTTACCTGGGTAAAGATCTATGGACAAGGAAGGAGAAGAAGATCGCCAGTTCTTCACCAACCCCAATCGAGAAGGTTCTGAATGCAGATGAGAAATATGAGAAAGAGGGAATTCGTTATACCCAATTTGGATAGTCAAAACTTGAGCTTCCTTCGTGTTGTCGTTTAGTGTTAAGATTGTTAGTTGTTGGCTTGGATTGTTATGTGGTGTCATTTAGTGTTAAAACTTTTATTTGATGGCTTGTTTATGGGGTAGATGTTAGATCTATCTAGTGATCCAATGTACTAAAGGATCCTTTGCTGATCCCTTAGAAGTAAACCCTTTATTTTTAATACATTTTAATTTTTCAAAAAAAACTTCTTGTTTGAACAAATTAAATATATAAACAAATAAAATTATTATGCACAAATAATTCATAAATATTGAAATTATACATTTCTCATAAGATCATGAAATAAAATTTAATGTCGGGTTCTTAAAAAAATTTCTTACTTTTATTTACTGACGGAATATAAGATCGTCGCAAAATAACACTATATTTACTGACGGAAAACCTTAAACCATTGGTAAACTATATGATATTTACTGACCATTCTTCTTCTTCTGTCGGTAATATTAAATCCCTTTGCGATTATCTGAACTCCGGTTTACCAACGGTTCTTCTTGTTTTCATCCGTAACTTTACCAACGGTAAAATCTTCCGTTGGTAAATTTTACTAACGGAAGAGGCATTTCCGTCAGTAATATTAAATCCCTTGGCGATTATCTAAACTCCGATTTAACAACCGTTCTTCTTGTTTCCATCGGTAACTTCACCAACAGTAAAATCTTCCGTTGGTAAATTTTACTAACGGAAGAGGCATTTCCGTCACTATACTTTATCGACGGAAGGACTCATAAAATGTTCATCGTTAAATTTACCAATAGTTGCATTATCAACCCCGTTAACCATCGTTTTATTCCGTCGGTATTTATTATTATCGACATAAGTGTTCTGTTAGTAAATTACAGATTTCTTGTAGTGAGATATGCAAGTTTTAAGATTTGCAAGTTGCGGATTATGGAAAAAAAAAATAGTAAGTGATTTTTGTTCAATTAGTAATATGAATATGTTTCAATCATATCACAATATTCACAATCGAAATTTTCTTGTACATCAAGTATAAACAAAATATTAAGATATATTAGAAATCTCTTCGGTAACTAAATCCAAATAAAAAATATGGCTTACTCAGGACCATATTATGTCTATATTATTTTCCTTATTCATAGACAAAAAGGAAGAAAGCAAGAAAATAGGTCACTGCGACAAACAGTCCCATGGTAATGATGCCTTACATTTTGTGGCCAATAACAGAAAAATATACGTATGGCTTACATTTTGGTTTATAGGTTGGATTATTGCAGCATATCGTCAAGCAACGCAGAGAACTGATATTCATATCACTTCAGGCCACAAAATGAAGACCATCCAGGGTTCTTTTCCTATTTCTCAAAGACCATGACAAGTAGGGTTTGACGCTGATCTATTTATAACCAGATATAAGAGATTGGAAAAAAATATTCAATGCAATTTCTCGTCCCCAGTAGCTTGGCTCAGCCAAAAAATGGACAGCAGCAAAACTGCATGACATTAGAAATATTGTCAGAAATGTGAAACCAATTGGAAATCAGAGAACCAGTTTCCATTCTTGTCGTAGTTGCAAGGAAAATATGAATTCTTGACTTGTTACGAACTTGTGGGATTGTTGAAATTTCTGCGAACAATCTCACTCACTCACTCTACTAAAGCTGAGGATTTAACGTCAGGAAATAGTTCAAGGTGATCGTTTTCTCACCTTGTCAATCATGGCAAGTAAAAAAGGCTGCGTATATCATAAAACTACCGAAGTCAAGCACCAACCTTTGGGCGGCGGGAAGATCTGTGTGGCTTTCTTCGATTGAGATGATAAGTTGGTTGTGGTGTATTAGCAGGGTATATTACACACGTCTTTTCCTCTTTCACCCTGTTGAAGAGTTCAGTGAAAACTTCACCAGATCTGGGGTCTATTTCATCCCAAGGTCCGAATTTGGGAACAGGTGATGATGCTCTAAGATGCTGCCACCCACATTAAAGTCAGCAATAGTTAGATACTGTAGTTGAATGAATCAACCCAATCTTTAGAGCTTTATTTTTCAATCAAAGAACATAGATCAGTAATAGCTCTTGGCTGAAAGTTTCTCTAGTGTTTTTTTTTTAAATCTTTTTTGTTTCTTTTCAATTATCATCTACTAAAAGAAATGACAAGTGAACTTACATTGTCAGTATCAGCTCGCGGACTGTTTCGTCTAGTCCTTCTCCTATGTCTCGCAAAAGACGAGTTGCTTGATTGCGATTTGCTCGGCGTAGAGAAGCTATTACTTCCACTAACACTCTTCGATTCTGGTTCTATTCTAATGCTCTTCGGCTTGCTTGGATTCTTTAGCCGATCGGAGTTACGTCTATTAACACCAGGTTCTTCTGATATTCTACTCCTGCGCTGGCGAGCACTCTTTGGCTGATCAGAAAGGTGTCCCCTATACGCATTGTGCGCTCTATAATCACCCTCGTTGTTGCTTATGTCAGCATAAGTTTTCTTGTGGCTGGGGTGAATAGGTGTTTGATTGAAAAAGCTATACTCAGCTTCACGTTCTGTGCCTCTTCTCTCATACCCAAAGGCCTGAGGATTCTCCTCAGGATCATTTGGATTCGTCTTTGCACCCGATTTCTCTTTGCGTGCACTCTCAAAGAAAGCTGTGTAAGGTGTATTATCCTTTTCCCAGTTTCCAAATTTCGGGACATGGCAACGTTTCTGATGCAAAAATCGTGTGAGAACTAAAGGGCAATAATAAAGATTGCGTGCAGTTTCAGTCTAATATTGAAACTTGAAAAAACTTGAAAATGTTTACATCAAGCAGATTAAAAACCCTTTAAAGCACTCAAAAACATCATGCACTGGGTAGAGAAAACTGAGAGAAAAGAAAAAGAGCTTTCTTTCACACGATGACTTACAGCCATTGAGCAGGTACGTAATAAGTCTGAAGCTGAGTTTGTTCTCCTGGAAAAAGGGAGAAGGAAGAACTGAAGGAGTTACTTGAATATAAAGCTCGTTTGGAAGATACAAGACACGACTCGGCGGATATACCTAGGCCTGAGACTCGATGGTTTCGATGCCTCAAATGCAAACTTCGAAAGCCGTCAGGAGAGCTTTGTATTTGTTGTTTTCATTGTTTTAGAAAACCCAAATGTTTGCACGATGACACATTCTCGATGACTTTTTAGGAACTAGTTATTTAGAGATTGAGAGAAACTAAGTAACCAGAGTTAATTGGCAGTTGATAAATAATTATTTAGTAAAACTAATTAATTGATGTTGTTGATTAATATATCAAAAGTAACCTTTATACTATATAAATACAAAATATTTTGTCAATTTTGTAAAGTATAAAAAAAAAGTTTTATAGAATTGATGATCTCAAGTCTTATATAATTAAATGTCATCTCATGCAATCGTTGCCATGTACACAAATAAACTTTTCGATTTCCTCGTTTGCTTCATTTAATTAATATTTTCCTCTGACGCTTTCGTAAAATGTCTTACTTACCTGAAATTTGAATTGATATTGTTTTTTTTGTCCAGGTTCGCAGAATTAGAGGATTATGGTTTCATCGTGGTTGGTGGCTGTGAAGCCTTCAATTACGAGCAAAACACCTTACTTGTTTGATTTCCTTCGACAAACCAACAATAGAGAGGAGAACAAGTTATAACCTTTTGTTCACATTAACACCTTTTCCAACAGCTCGGTCTCACTGAATCCTACATCTAATAAGATTGTTACAGGAGAATCATCTATGCCCAAACTTAAGGTAAATAAAGAAGCCCAAATCTGGCAAGCCCACGTTAGTACAAAACTGCAAAATATGATTATTACAATTTTTGCATTTTGTTAGTTTGTTTGCAATTTTGTTGGCAAGAAATAGATGGTAAGAGAAGAGAAGTTTGAAGATGCTGGAATTTCTAGTATATAAGGAAATCAATTGTTGTAATAAGGATATTATGATATATACAATTTCTCTTCTAAATACTCTTTATTTTCTGGTTTGTTTCGATAGCAGTCACCGAAATCTATTCCATTAGTTAGATTGCCTGATTGTGATATGAGTAACTGGGTTTTCTGGTTATAGGTGGTATCAGAGCTTTTAAGTTCCTCGATTCTCTAAGAAATCATCAATGACAATTACACGTTCCCAAGCGGTGACACAAGGAGGTACAGGGTTAGAAATGGAAACTATGATGGCGGATAAATTAGCTCAGACTCAATCGGAAGTTAAGGATATCAAGGCAGAAATTGCACAAGTAAATGACAAATTAACTCGATTGGAGATGTTGTTGAGTGATAAAGATGGTAGTAGAGGTGAATGTTCTTCGAGAGGAAGGAAAGAAGATTCTAGGAAGTCTCCGATAATGCAACCTGTCGATGATAGATTGGGTAATCAAATTTCTCATTATCAAACTCAATCTTATGCTACTAGGATCTCTAAAGTTGAGTTTCCTCACTTTGATGGTTCCAATCTTAAAGAATGGTTCTATAAATGTGAACAATTCTTTTCGTTAAATGCTATACCACCTGAATCCAAAGTTAGGGTGGCTTCGATGTATTTAGATCATGTAGCTCTCTAGTGGCACCTTAACTATATAAACATCATATTTAATATTTACCCTGACTGGCCTTAATACATTATTGAACTGTCTTTTAAGTTTGGTAAAGTGTATGATGATCCTTTGGCAGATTTTGATTCTTATTAAACATACTAGAACCGTTCAAGAGTATGTAGATGCCTTTGAATTAGCTTTAACCTCTTTAACTTTGCCTGAAGAACATACCTTAACCATTTTTCCTTGTTGGATTTGAAAATAGCACCCAAATGCATGTTCATATGTTTTCACCAACCTCTGTGGCCCAGGTTGCACACCTAGCCAAATTACCTGAAGCCTTAAATTCGATCACTAAAACTTTCTTCAAGCATTCCAGTTAGTCTCTTTTTGTTACAACTAAACTTGTCTATGTTAAAACCCAAAATACCACCTCTGTTTTACCAATCTCATCAACCAAACCAATACAAAACATACAACTAACCAAGCCACTGTTGTCTAAACCTCTGACCAATTTAACACCAACTTTGATGAATGATAGAAATCGAAAGGATTGTGTATGTATTGCGGAGAACCATTCACTCCAGGGCACCATCTTAAACATAAAAAAAAAATCATTTGTTTGTCATGGAAATGGAAGATGAGGTGGAAAAGGAAAAAGATGAATCAAAAGAAATGCTTCAACATGAACCTATCCCATTTGAGGCACCACATCTTTCTTTACATGCACTATATGGTGCTCCTAGCTTTAATATTACGAGGGCTATGGGAATTCACAATAAGACCAAGCTAAAGATTATGATTGATCCTGAAAGTTCTCATAATTTTCTAGATTTGGAATTAACAAAGAAGTTGGGTTGCAAATTAGAATCGATACCTCCCATAACTGTTAAGGCAGCTGGCACTAAATTACAATCTCAATATATATGTAGAAACTTCAAATGGAATTTGCAATAGGTTACTTATTCTTCTAATGTGCTTATTTTGGTGTTAGACTTTTGTGATTTTGTTTTGGGAGTACAATGGTTAGTTACGTTGGGTCCTATTGTTTGGGATGTTTTTCCTTATGAGTATGGATTTTAAAGTAATAGGTCAGAGAAGTGTGTTACGTGGTGTACAAAATAATGGTGTTAAGCTGGTTGGTAATGACTATTTTAGGGACACTATTGGAAAAGGTGGACAATTGTGCTTCTTACAAGTTAGTAAGGTTGAAGAGGAAGCAGTAGTAGAGTTATATGGGCTAAGTTTTGAGATTGATTCCGCTACTGAAACTTATGATAAACTAGAAGAGTTGTTAGTAGAATTTGAAGACATTTTTAATGATCCTCAAGGGCTACCGCCAATATGAGAAGAATTTGATCATTGTATTCCACTTCAAGAGGGAACAATACCTGTTAATCAACGTCCTGATCATTATTCTCTATTGCAAAAGGACATAATTGATAACTTATTACAGGGAATGCTTGCCCAAGGTATAATAAGGCATAGTAACAGCCTGTATGCATCTCCAGTAGTATTGGTGAGAAAGAAAGATGGGACTTGGTAGTTACGTGTAGACTTTCGGAGGTTAAATAAGCTAACAATCAAAGATAAATTCCATATGACACTTATTGATGATCTCTTAGATGAACTTGAAAGGTCAACAATTTATTCTAAGTTAGAATTATGAGCTGGTTATCATCAACTCATATTGCAATTAAGGGAGGCACATAAGACTGCCTTCAAAACTAACTCAGGACATTTCGAGTATTTGGTAATGGTTTTTGGTCTCAATAATGCTCCTGCTTCTTTTCTATCACTTATGAATGCCATTTTTCAACTGTACTTACAAAATTTTTTCATAATATTTTTTATGACATTCTCATTTATAGTAAGGACTTAGATATTCACTTACAACACCTTCGACTTGTTTTTGACATGTTACGACAAAATATTTTGTTTCTTAAAAAGTACAAGTATTGTTTTGCTGCCCCAAAAATAAAGTATTTAGACTATATGATATTTAAAGATGGTGTGGCAACTGAACTTGGGAAATTACAAATAGTGGCCAATTGGCCTACTCTATCTAATGTACGAGATATGTGTAGTTTCCTTGGTTTTATAAGTTCTTACAGAAAATTTGTTCATAATTTTGCAAACTTCTCACTGTTATGCTGCATAAGGATGGATTTCATTGACCCTGCTGCTTATCAAGCCTTTCAAAGATTAAAGGAAGTCCTCACTATAGCTCCAGTTTTAGTTATGCTAGATTTCCACAAAACATTTGTGGTAGAAACAGATGCATCAGGGTGTGGTATAAGGGTTTTATTGATGCAAGACAATCATCTGATAGCTTTTATCAACAAGGCTTTAGGTCCAAAGCATCAAGCTCTTCCGGTTTATGAAAGGGAGTTACTTATAGTTCTTCACGTGATTCAAAAATAGGGTGCTTATTTATCTCATAGCCATTTTATCATCAAAACTGATCAAAAAAGTGTCAAGCACATTTTGCATAAGAAGTTAAACACTCCATTTCAACAAGCTTGGGTAACCAAATTGATGGGATTTGACTTTGAAATACATTACAAGGAAGGAAAGCACAATATTGTAGTAGATGGACTGTCGAGGAAGCCTAGTGGTGAATTTCTGTTACTCATATTGCAAGTTGATAACTTAGATTTGTACACAGAAATAAAGAAAGCTTGGCAAACAGATCTAAAGATGGTTAAGTTGATTGACGATCTACAACGAGACTCTCATAGCCACCCAAAATTTACTTGGATTAGAGGAGAATTGCATAAGAAGGGAAAATCAGTTATAGGAGCTATTGATAATCTAAAACTTTAGCTATTAAATTGGATGCATGATTCAACGTTGGGAGGTCATTCAGGACGCGATGCAATGGTAGCATGACTGAAATCACTGTCTTATTGGAAAGGATTAGCTGCAGATACTTCTATCTACATTTGAAATTGTAACATTTTCCAATAGAGTAAACTTTATTTAGCTGCATCACCTGGTTTGTTTCAACCTTTGCTGATTCCCAAGCGAGTATGGGCTGATATCAATATGGACTTTGTGGAGAGATTACCAATTTCGAATGGTAAAGAAGTGATTTTCATGGTGGTAGATAGACTTAGCAAGGTTGCTTATTTCATGCCTCTTTCACACCTTTATACTACACTTGATGTTGCTCAAACATTCATGAATACCTATATAGCACGAACACGGTAAAATGGAGTCGTGTTCGTGTGTCGGACACATGTCCGTGTCGAACACCCACTGACATGCGGTGGACACATGTCGGAATTAAAAAATAATTTTTTTAGCTCTGACACAACTCAGACACGTCTGAAGACTGCTCGGACATGACTTAATGGAATATATGCTCCATGTTTTTTATAGGGACTTATAAAGTACCAAATATGTATGAATTATCAAGATGTTGAAAGTTTTGAAACACGTCAATCAATTTATATCATAAAATTATAATATATATCATAAAAATATATTACGAATTTTATGTTATATTTTGATTGATGTGTTTCAAAACTTATATATATATATATATATATGCCATGTCCGTGTCCGTGTCCGTGTCCACCAAATTTTAGAAGTTGGTATATCCCCGTTTCTATGTCTATGTCCGTGTCGTGTCACATGTCCGTGTCCGTATCCATGTATGTGCTTCTTAGATGAATATAGTCTTCAAACTCCATGGGTGGCCAGAAACAGTAACTAGTGACAGGGATCCCATCTTCTTGAGTTCTTTTGTTGAAGTTATTCACTTTGCAAGGAGTTTCTCTCCATTTATCATCGGCTTATCACCCACAGTCGGATGGACAAACAGAAATCATCAACAAATGTCTTAAGACATATCTGCGATGTATGTGTAAAGAGAAACCAAGGACATGAAATGGTTGGCTCTGGCTGAATGGTGGTATAACACAAATTTTCACATTGCTATCAAGGCCACTCCTTACGAACTCTTATATGGACAGCCACCTTCATTGCATTACCGTATTTACCAGGAGAATCTTCGTTGTTAGCGGTTGATAGAAGTTTATTAAAGAGGGAAGAAATGATGAACCTTTATGTGTTTCTAAAACTGTAGTCTTATAAATAGAATTTGCTGCAACGACGTTCCAATTACAGATTGGCTCCAAAGTTCTATGGTTCGTATAAGGTATTGGATAAGATTGAGAATGTTGCTTATAAATTGGAGCTGCCTTCGACAACAACAGTACATGATATATTTCATGTATCTTAGTTAAAATTGTTAGTAATGTGCTCTAGGCCAATGGACATGTGTGACTTTTGTATTAACATTATGACTTATTAATAATATATTATGAGGTATTCTTTTATATATGCACGTATATCGTTTATGTAATGTGATTTACGTTCCATGAATAGTATTAAGCTTATGTCATCAAGTATGTGACTTGATAGGAAAACCATAAGCGTTATAATATTATTCTAAACTGTCCATGGTCAATCGTTATTGGTGGAATAATAATGAATTAAGGCTAGTATGTGTTCTGATTAATGATTATATTTTTTTGATCATGGATATGAGTTATCAAATCAGAAATATAGATGTATGCTAGAGAACATATATTGGACCGACCCATAGAGAGAACACTACATGGTTTCATATCATTAGTGATTCTCAATATGGTTTAACTTTAGTCCTCTGACTTGAAGTCATCATGATTCCCTATATGAGGAATTCAGTGTTTTGACAGTAGTAGACTAAGTTATTTTTAACCGAATAACAAGTAGTCTTATGTTGGACATTAAATGAATCATACGGAGGGATATGAATGATGTAGATGAGATTTGTACCTCCTAAATGAGAGAGATATCATTTGGGCCTCTTGACAAGGATGACTGAAGAAATGCATGACTGTGCTCAAATGAATTGATGAGGAGTCATCAATGTCATTTGTTATAATCAATCAACTTGGGGATCAAGAAACTATGATTAATCAAAGGTTGACATGTACCATGCCTTGTGATTAATCTTGATATCGTG
>JAOTIZ010000008.1:14762323-14777220 GCA_027123425.1 Erythroxylum panamense | reverse complement strand
AATGTCATTTGTTATAATCAGTCAACTTGGGGATCAAGAAACTATGATTAATCAAAGGTTGACATGTACCATGCCTTATGATTAATCTTGATATCTTGTTACAAAAGGAATGAGTTTGTAACCATGGTTACAGTTTAAATCGGATTATCGATCCTCATTTGATTTGGGTAGTCATAATGTCTTGCTAGAGGTCGCTTATGACTTAGGGGCCTTGAAGTGTGATCAAGCTCATTGCCAACATCAAATGAGCCTAAAGGGTCGCATACAAAGAGTGATGTGATCTGGGCTTATTCTCTTAGGCCTAATTTAATAGGCATTGAATAAATATATGTGGATATATTTATTGGGCTAGATTGAAATAAGTTGTCGGGTTTTTATTATATGAGATATAATATGGGCCAAAACTTATTGGGCTTCAATAATTCTAATGGGTTTAAAATTATGATGTTCTTATTCTTAATAGGAATAGGAATTAGGGTTTCTCTATAAATAGAGAAACTTATATCTCATTAGTAAAAGACAAAAACCCTAGGCACTTTTGTTTTTCTTCCGAGAGACAATTGTGTGGCGTTCAGAACGTGCTAGCACACATTAGCCACTGCCCAGATCGTTCATCCTCGTGTGGATACCGGTAGAGGACGTTCGCGCATTGCAGCGTCTACAAATCTGAAAAGAAACAAATACCAATCCGCGTCAAGAGATAATTTTGTACACGTTATAATTTTCGGTTATATATCTTGTTGTATAGTATGGTCCATTCCGCTGCGTATTGTGAATACCAGGACCATAGGCGATCCAACAAAAATGGTGCTCTAATCCATTAGGAACAACCACAGTTCATGTTTCAGATTCATCAGTGCCCTCATTTGCTAACAAGGAGCTGAAGAAGAAGAAGATGGTCAAGCGGGGTTATGTTGCAGCTATTAAAGTCCTTGTTAAATGGAAGAATCTACTTGCTGAAATGGCAACATGGGTGTGTTATTATGATTTGCTAAAAAAGTTTCCACATTTTGATCCTTTAGGACAAGGATCATCTTCAAGGGCAGGGTATTGTTACAGCAGAATCATCCAAGCCCAAAAGTAAGGTAAATAAAGAAGTCCAAGCTTGGTAAGCCCAAGTAGTTCTAAACTTCAAAATATGATAATTACAATTTCTACAGTTGTTAGTTTGTTAGCGATTCTATTAGTAATTTTGTTAATGAAAAATAGGTGGTAAGAGAAGAGAAGTGTGAAAATGCTGCAATTTCTAGTATATATGGAAATCAATTTTTGTAATAAGGATATCTTAATATATACAATCTCTTTTCTAAATAGTCGTTTGTTTCAATAACAGTCACAGGAATCCATTTCATTAACTAGATTCCCTGATTTTGATATGAGGAACTGGGTTTTTCAGTTACAAAGATAGTCCACAAATTCTGATAATTACAGTACCTTCGAAATTTTTACGCCTCAAACAATTCTGAAGTGGTCCCCTTTGAGTTGTTGATTTGTAGTAGCCTATGACATGAAGATTCATACTATAAAGCTGGAAACAAGTTGGTGGAAAATTAATAATGGCAAGGAAACAAGGAATAAAGAAATGAATCTGGACTAGGTGAGGATCTCTATTTTCTTTTCCCTTCACTTTCTTATTAACCAAACACAAAAAGAAAAAGAAAAGTTAAAGCCTTAAGGCCAACCAAGAAATGACTAATAAAGGGTGATGTTGCTCTCTCCGAGAGATGAGAATATAACATAATAAAGAGAGTGTTAGCCGTAGGTATTCTAGTAAATTGCTACCATTACTTTGAAGAGTTCAATTCATCAAACCAATTTCTTCTCCTAAGAACTAATTTGAATCAAACAAATTGAAAAAGAAAAAGGAGAAGGAAATGCATAAGAACAAAACAGATGAAGAACGAGTGGAATGGGAGACTTTAGGAAGTGTGTAGAGGATTGTGGTGTGTATGATCTCAACTCTACTGGTCCTAATTTTACATGGTCCAATAATCAATTTGGTGATCTCCACATAGCTAGAAAACTTGATAGAGCTCTTATAAACTCGACGTAGAGTTATCAATTTCCTATATCCTTTGGAGAGATCCTTAACCCTAATATTTCATATCACTCTCTTATAGTGATAAGGATTTCTGCTTTCCTTAAGAGAAGATCTTCACCTTTTAGATTTTCAAACTTCCTAATCTCTCAACCTAACTTCTATCAGACAGTAGAAGAGGCTTGGAATTCCCATATCCAAGGGACTCTTATGTTCTGTGTTGTGTCAAAGCTCAAACTAGTCAAAAATGCTCTCAAATACCTAAATTCAATTCAGGTAGGTGATATAAATGACATAGTTGAGAATCATCAAGCTGTCTTAAATAACATTCAAAACCAAATGGGGATTTTGCCTAATAGGAATCAAATTGTTGTCGAACAGCATGAGGCTATATCCAATCTGTTTAATGCTTTAAATTATCAAGAATCCTTTTACAAACAATCTTCCCGCATTCAATGGCTTAGGGAGGGGGATAGGAACACTAGGTTCTTCCATAATTCCATCTTGTCAAATAGGACTAGAAACACCGTCCACTCTTTACTAATGAGAAATGGCCAAAGGATTACTAACATAGAAGAAATCCAAAAATCCTTTATGAATTTCTTTCAAAACTCACTTGGTAAAAAGAAAGACCTAGCATCTGCAAAGGAGTATGTGATACCTCTTTTTCCCCACCCAATTCTGGAGAACCTTATAAACAATCTTGTAGCTGAAGTTACATCTCAGGAGATTAGGGAAGTATTCTTCTTTTTGAATCCAAATAAGGGCCCTGGTTCGGATGGGTTCAATGGGTTTTTCTTTAAACATACTTGGAATATTATCAATAATGAGATCACTAGGGCAATCCAAGACTTTTTCCAACATGAGAAGCTCCTCAAAGATCTTAATCAACCTTTATTGCTCTTGTTCCTAAGAAGAACCAACCTTCCACTGTGTTGGAATATAGTCCTATTTCTTTTTGTAACATGATTTATAAAGTGATCACAAAAATTATGTCAAACAGATTTAGACAGATCTTGCCCCTCATCATTAGCCCAAACCAAAGTGCTTTCATTAAAAATCGTCGTATAGGGGACAACATTCCCTTAGGTCAAGAAATTTTCAAGAACTATCACCTTTCTAATAGCCATAAGAGATGTGCTTTTAAAATAGACTTGGAAAAAGCTTATGATTCTATTCAATGGGATTTTCTCCTCAAGGTACTCCTAATTGTAGGACTCCCTCCTATGTTTATTAAGTGGATTAAAGAGTGTCTAACCTCTCCTTCATACTCTATTATCATTAATGGGGCTCCAACAAATTTTTTTTAAGAGAAATCAGGATTAAGACAAGGTGATCCTCTCTCTCTGTACCTGTTTATTCTCTGTATAGAGGTCTTTTCTAGGAGTCTGAATGATTAGATAATAGGAAATCCTACTTTTAAATTCCGCTAGAGATGTAAAACTCTCAAACTTTCCCATCTTCTATTTGCCGATGACTTGTTAATGTTTTGTCATTCTGATCTGACCTTGGTTACTACCTTGCAGAATTGCTTAAACACTTTCTCTAAGTTCTCTGGTTTGGATATGAATATTAACAAGAGTCAATTCTTCTTATCTCTTGATATGAATCATTGGGCCATTCAATTGGAAATTCTTTCAGGCCTTAAAAGAGATCAATTCCCTATGAAATATCTAGGTATACCTCTTTTAACAGGAAGATTGACTACGAGAGACTGTATCCCTTTATTGGAAAAAAATTGATTCTAGAGTTAACAAATTGATTCCAGAGTTAACAAATGGACTCATAAAGCTTTGTCCTATGCTGGTAGGCTCCAGTTGGTAACTTCTCTTCTGCTTACCTTTCAGATCTATTGGACTAGCCATTTCATTCTTCTTGCATCTATCATTAAAGAAATAGAGTCTAAACTCAGGAACTTCTTGTGGTCTAGGAAGGTTGTGTCTAAAACTCATACCAAGGTAAAGTGGTCTGATCTTTGTAGACCTAAAAAGGAGGGTAGTATGGGGATTAAACATCTTTCTACTTGGAATAATATTTTGTTAGGTAAAAGGATTTGGGTCCTCTTTAATGATAGGGAAGCTCTATGGGTTAAATGGGTTCACAACATTATTCTTAGAAGAAATAACTTCTGGAGTGCCCAACCATCAAGCAATAGCTCTTGGAGCTAGAGAAAACTCATTCAGGTCAAGAATATTATCAGGAACCATTTCAGATTTAGAATAGGGAATGGTGTTTCAACTTTCTTATGGAAGAACCTGTGGCATCATAGAGGAATACTAAAGGATCTCTCAACCCCAATAATTATCAATGGTTCAAAATTACCAATTAATGCAAAAGTGACTGATGTTATCAGTGACAATGTCTGGAACTGGTAAGATGCCACAATTGAGACCATTCGTATGCTAGAGTCATTAACATATCAACCCGATAGGTCTCAACCCTATAGGCTAGAATGGATTGCCAGCCCTACAAAAACTTACACCAATAATTCATTATACACTTTGATGAGACCTCCTTATCTGAAAGTACCTTGGTATAAATTGGTATGGCATCAAAGTATAAACCTAAGGTATGCCTTTATCTTGTGATTAGCTTTCCTTAATAAGCTACACACAAGAGGTCAACTTCTTTATATCTTTGTCTCTAACCACTGTTCACTCTGCTCTTCGAACAATGAATATATTAGCCACCTCTTCTTTGAATGCTCCTTTTCGAAATTAGTGTGATTACACTGCCTCAATCACTTTCAGGTAAACATTCCAAATCTTCAATCTATTCAAAATTGGTTCAACCAAACTCAAAGCCACGGAAACATTGACCTAAACATATTTATTATCCTGCTATATGTTGTTGTTTATAACATTTGGTCCGAGAGAAACCTCAGAATCTTTAAAGACATAGCTATGGAAGTGGGGAGCATCAACTCTAAAGTGATCTTTCAAGTAATGAAACAAATTTGCTCAACACCGAAAGTAGGTAAATTATGATTCTGGTTTGTTTTCTTCTGATTTTTATTACAGGTACTAGTTGGGCTAGTCATCATTGGCAATCCCAGCTGCATACCAAGAGACATGATGTTAATCAAAACAACAAGAGCAGAAGTTGTAAAGCCGTGTAAGCTTGTTAGGAGGGTACACCAAATACTAACATCAGGCAAGAGAGGATGATATCTCCAAAAAGTATTGAAGAGCATGGTGTCACAAATATCAAGAATTTACTCTTTATGCAACCCAACAGTAAGAAAGATCAAACCCAAAGTGGAGGACCAGATCAGAGATTCAAAGGAAGTTGGATGAGAGTTAAACTATCTCTCCTTCCTCAACATTCCGCTAATTCTTTGCAACAAGTTAACAATGTGATATGTAAAAGAGATGTCTTCTTTCCTAACGTGTAATTTCTGATTATGTATTGAAGGTAGTCTTGAATAGTTTACATTGCAGTACCTACTGCTAGGAATTATTGTAATTTTGGTAAGGTGCTCTTTGTTATGGACATCTACTGGGCTAATAAACCATAGACTGCTACTTAGTTGTGGATATGGGGAGCAATTATAGGGCCCCTCATGTCCATATGTTAGGTCTCTTTTGTATAGATTAGAGATTGCACTCTCATAAATCTCTTGCTTGTACATACCATTAATTATTTATAAATTCACTCAATTATATATATAAAAAAAAGAGTTATTTTGTTTCCGTCGTAATATCAACGTGTTTTACTTTTATCCACGAATTTCAAGGAAAGACAGATCCTTCTTTAGGAACAAGCATCAGAAGAGAGAGATATCTGTAATGTACCAGATCAAGACCTCTCTTAAGAGAAGGAAAGAGAGACAAAATAATAAGGCCGGTGGTGGTGACGGATTTTGTATGAGAATAGCAACACTTAACGACGTCGTATAACATTGAGGCTTTTCACATTTTACATTTCGCTTTGTCAGATACAGAATCTATGAAATGACCAATAGCCTGCCTGCCTTGTAATATTGGAACTATGATATTTTCCACGTGCTAGGGAAAGACCAACTTCTGTAACCACCGCCCTAACATAAAGCAATTCAATCCTTGATGCTCGTATTCACTTGATTGCTTAAAACTCATGAATTTCTTTTTTATCTTCGTAGTGGTTCCCCGCTGGAGCCGACTGATGTTAGATTAGTTTATATTATATATGATGTCCTTTTAACTATAAATCCATATGAATACATAAATGTATTTGATTGAAATAAACACTTAGCTATACTTGAGAATCCAGATCTTAGCTATACCTGAGAATCCAGATAATTTATCTTTATACATGCCTCTGGTATGTGACTCAGTTCAGCAATGAACATCTGCAAGTTTTGCACAGGAATACGTTTTAGCTCGCAATGCAGAGAATTACCATGAACGAAGAAAAACAAAAAACAAAAAAAACATGTTTCATCTCTGTTATGTATCCAAATAGTGGCAAATCAGTTGAAATACTAGCCAAGGATAACATTTGCTTTTAATAACCAAACTGCAATGGCAACAAAAGGCTATGAAAATGCCTTACAGAAGAATTTAACAGGATAAGACGAATTCAACGACGCCACAATTGTAGCTGATAATATCAGTACCATCTTTAGAGCTATGATTATATCACAAACCAGCTTCAGAAATTCACTATTCTTCAGCACCTTCTTCAGTGACAAAAGTTACATAAAAGCAGTCTTGCCACAAGCATCAACCTAACCTTGCTTCTCTTCTTAGCACCTGGTAAGTAACAGGAAGAAACCACGAAAAGAATTTGATCAGCAATGAAGAACATTCAACAAAACTTTCTTCTGGAGCCATAGAAACAGGTTGAATTACACATGTGAAACATTAAACTTAGCATCCAGCAGGTCACGTGTCATCTAAAAGTTGGTGGGTTGGATCTAATAGAGGAAGTTTTTATGGATACAACCCATTATTGATTCAAGCAAACTTTGGCAGATCATACCTTCATAATGATATTATCTTGCATCTTCTCTATGTTGATGAAGTGATCGTAACAAGTAAACATAGATGAAATTGAGAAACTCTGAGGTTATCTGGCAAAAGAATTTGAGATAAAGGATTTGGGGTTTCTCAAATACTTTCTAGGCATTGAAGTTTCTCAAGTGTAAGCAAGGACTTTTTCTCTTCAAAAGGAAGATAGTTGGATCTCCTAGTTGAAACTGATAACTCTGCTTGTGAGCCTATAAGTACTCTTATTGAGGTGAATCATGGGCTATCTATTTCTCCTGTTCAATTTCCAACAAACAAGGAGAGATATCAAAGAATAGTTGGGAAGTTGATCTCTTTTAAAACTCATACTAGACTCGACATAGTATATGCAGTCAACATTGTGAGTCACTTTATGCATAATCCAAGTGATTAATACATGAATGTTATTACAGGATTATGATATTTAAAATCAGCTCCAGGTCGAAATCTTTTATTCTCCAAACATGAACATCTTGATGTTGTGGGATATACAGCATCTGATTTTGCCAGTAGTAGACTAGGTAGAAAATCTACTTCTGGATATTTGTAGTTTGTTGGAGGTAGCTTGTTAACTTGGAGAAGTAAAAAACATAATGTGGTTTCATTACCTAGTGCAGAAGCTGAATATTGTGATATGCATCATGCAATCACAGAACTTTCTTGACTGAAAATACTCTTGGGATAACTTGGTTTTGGTCCAAAAAAGCTATAGAGTTATTTTGTGATAAAAAGGCAGCAACTGAGATTGCTAATAATCTAATACAACATGATCAAACTAAACATGTTGAACTAGACAAGAACTATATTAAAGATAATCTTGATTCTGACACAATAAGAGTTCCTTAACGCTAGAAGTTCCAATCAGTTGGCTGACATTATTACTCATGCCATCAATAGTAGATCATTCCATACAATGACGTCTAATAGCTACATCCTAACTTGAGAGGGAGAGTTAACAGGCATGAACTGTAATTCCTTCATATTTTGTATATTTCTTGCATAGTTTCCCTTAATTAAGGAATAGGATATACATACAACTATATGGTTGATTTGCTACTGTATATACCTCCTTATATCTTTTATATATATCACAGAAATATATGAAACATCATGCATATTCACAACTTATGCAAAAAGAAATGATGATACTCCAGTATGATTATTAAGGAACACATTGCAAATCTACTGATATTGCTAACATACCAGACATGGAAGAATGGCAAGAAAAGATTGCCTAGAAGATTGGAAAATGAATATTCAACTTATGATACATTAAGATCACACAAAACTGAAAGTTTATCAATATTAATTTTGAGATCAATAAGTTTAATTGGAACTGTTAAACAAATTTAAACTGGCCATTAAGAAGCTAGTTGCTTTTCGGAACAGAAATGGAGCCATATTCCTTGGTTATGCAAAAACAGTGCAAGGCCATGAATGAAAAGCTTAAAATCAATAGATTATAAGTCCAGGGGTTACAGCAGTAGCAGAAAGGGTGTACACAGCATAAAGAAGCAAGTAGTAAGAAACATGACTGACTGATAGAATTCAAGTGTGCATGCTTGATTGATAGAACTACGGTGTGAAAGCAAAAGGACAAAAAAAACTAATATTCACCTCTTCAGCAAATTTTATCAAGATGGTTGTTCGAGGGCGTTGCTGACCCTCTACAGGTACAAAATGAGCTGTAACTATTGCTGGAAAACCGGCACTATCTAAAACACCCTTTAACGGAAAGAGTTAAAAAAAGCCCATCAGCTCTTTTATCCATCAGCCACCACTTAACCAATGCAAATTCAACATAGAACTCACCCTAACTATTCCAGCAACAAATGCCCCACAGTTAAATGTCCCCATATCCTTTGGAACAGAGATAAATCTGTCAGAGAAGATGGTTCATCAGTTGATCAAGGCTTAAATCTCAAATTCACATCAATTAAGGTGGCAACTATCTTGGCATGCTGTTAACAATAAAATATCTTTACCTGTTTACAAGGAGCTCTTTCTCACTGATCATGTATTCATCTTCATTTTCAGTTCCTTTCTCAAGTGAGTCAGCCACCTGATTTCAAGATAAACACCGAACTTGAGCATTGCATCATTGTCTAGATGTTCCTTGTATTTTAAGAGGTAGTTGGAGTAATGAACGCTGTACATATGGAAGACAAGTTCTCTATTTGGAAGTCAAAAAGTATGGCCATCAGAATAAAGTCAAATATCCTTCCTTTCCTATCCTGCCTAAGTTTCTTATGAAACGTGATTCTGCCTTGCCAGAATATTTTCTGCAGCATATAAGATAAGAGCCAGAGTACTAGTACTTAAAAAATAACCAAATCTTCAAAACCAATTTTTTTTGCCTTAATTCAAAGAATGTTATATAGAGTCCATAATATGCATGGAAGGAAGTATGCATTAATCTCAAAGAAAAATCCATTTCTTAAAACCTACAAAACGGAAAGAATAATGGAGGGAGAAGCAAAATGCCAGTCAGGAGGAAGAAAAAGAAGGAACAACCCCAGATCAGATGACTTGATATATATCTTCAAGCAGAACTGTTAAACTTACCTTTCCAAATAAAACTTTCCAGACAGTGCTGTGCACAAAAGATAGTATGCCCAATAATCGTGTTTCCCTTCTATTACCCTGTTGCAGTAAACCAACAAGAATAAGAGGTCAACAGAAAATGTAATTTCATAATTTCAATTCTCATGCTTTATCAAACTAAAATATCTTTCAAACATAAAGATACAGAAACCATCTTGATGAAAACGAAACTGACCCTAGCAGAAAAGGAAAAGAAGCAAACAAAATTTATTATCTGAAATCCAATTTTGAGTAGCAATCATGTAAACATCTTAGTTGCCACACACACGTTCCGTCCACCTGAAGTTGGTTTTATCACATTTGTGAATGCAAAAAATGTTGTCATGGCAAGAAAAGATTAGCAATTTAAAGCTTCTGCAGCCAATAAATATAGTTAATTTGAAAAATAAAGACAATTTATAATGTGCATTTGCTATATCCATATCATAACAGCATCTAAGGATCTTCACATGTTTTATTTCAGTTCAAAATAGGGTCACATGGACATTTTTAGGGCTCTTCTTAAAATAAGGTAGCAGCTCATGTAATTATATTAAAAAATAACCAAGAAATGTGATAACAACTGTGCCAGGACGTTCAAGGAGAAATCCAACAAATTTCCTACCTTGTCCCTGTGGCAAAGAAGTTCCAGAACCCGGCCCCCAACAGCATAGCCTGCATCTTCAAGCCTGTTTCATTTAACAAAGATTAGTGAACATAATATTGACTCCATACAGTAATATATATAAAGTCTTGTTGAGGAACAATAATTAACATAATGTAACTTTTATATGGTTGACCAGAAATCCTATGTTGGGATATAGACATCTTCTACATTCTTGACCCCATATTTCAATCAAAGATATAACATGGCCATTATAACTAACATTTATTAAGGTGCTTTACGCATCAATTGCAAAAAAATTCCAGGCTTACCTTCGTTCCAATTCAGCAATGTTGTCAACCTGAGTCTGGTTGTATTGAACCAGCTCAGAAAACAAAAAGGCAAACGCACTCAAACTGACCTGAAAAATGGAGTAACAATTGACTGAGAAACAAGAAACCTTCTATAGAAGTAACTATCCCGTTCTTTATTAGAAAACAAACTTAAATTTCTGTTTAACTTTTAAAGCGTAAGTTCATTTTGTACTTGATCCAGCCTAGAAATTGAGATCACACACCTAATATGAAACACGAAATACTCAAAACTTGCAATTTCCCCAACATTTAACTACAAAGACCCCAAGGGATGCACACATTAAGCATTTCAAATAAGTCACAGATACTTTTACTTCAACTTTCCAAAATTTTCCATTCGAATCCATCTCAAAGTTATGGACTTTAAGATGTAGAATTCAGAAGTAACATGGATAGCATAGTAATCAAGCTACCTGAACCGAAATAAACAAAAATAAATGTCTCCAGCCCTATATACATTAAGCCTCTCACTTGAAGAAATTCATAAAACCAACCTAAATTGATAAACTACAGTTTCATTAGATAGTCATTTTGCTTAAATTTCTCATGAACAAAACAAACAACTACCTCTTGTTTACCCTTACTAAGGGGCTTTTCTAGGACGTTAGAGTATTGCTTGATCTTCCCCACTCCGATCATGGTCCTAGGGAAATTGTTGCCACTTTACTAAGCTCGCTCTCTCAACAAAAGGTATGCACGAATCGCCTCTGCAATGAACCAGAGGTGGGCCAGGTCTGGTTTTACCCACCGAAGGCGAAACTTCTCTTTAGGTCCTAACACCAAACTAGGTGGACCCATTTTAGGAACCTGAAGCCCAAAACCCATCGCCCGATTTGAGATGTAAATAAACGTCGAAAAAAGAAGAGAAAAAATTTCTTGTACTTTGATAGTTTACGTAAGACATGTACGTTAGGGCTGCCATTGTCCAAAATAATCTCGTTAGGGATGATAATTTTGACCGGTCGAATTTAGTCTAAGTTGACCGAGCCGCAGGCAAGCTAATGGTTAAAAGTGGTCAACCTAATTGAGCCACGGGTCAAGTACGGGCTAGCCCAGCCTGATTTATGGCCCGATTATTGCTTCAAAAATATTTAATATTTAATTTTTTAAATTTATTGTCATCTAAAAAATTAATTTAGTGATTAATTTTTAAAAATTTATATAAATCAGGTTACAAATTATTTTTGATAATATAACCAAATTAACGTTTTGAATTATATTAAAATCTTAGGTACTGAGTTAAAAATTTTCAAAAAAATTAAGCATTTTAAAATTGATTATCCCAAAACAAATTGAACCTTTCATAATCATATACTATAAAACTAAGAATCTCTAGATTGAAGGGGGGGAAAAAGACTTTAATATAAAAATAGTCGGAAAGGACAAAAGGACACTGGCTTAACGTCTCAAGGCCTCCAGGAAAATGGATTTTCAAATAGAATCATATTTCGTTGCGATTAGGTTATCTTTTTGTGCTACAAAACAGCTAAATCTTTAGTCACATCCTTCCTCTCACGTCGTTTCAGTGTATTTAGTACTCGGAAGGAAGCGGAACACTTTTATAGAGGTGGGGCGTTTAACTTCAACATGTGTGGAAGCTGGGATGCTCTCTTTCGGAGGAATTACGACTTCAAGTCGTCCAAGTTCACTACTCTGGCAAAACTTGCAATCTCCAGGATTGCCATCCTCAAGAACAAGCACCAAGTCCGGTATTCACAAGCAAAGTCTGATGTTATTCAGCTTTTGAACCTGGGTCACCATGAGGGCACTCTTCTTCGTGTAATTTGCTATTGTTCCTCCATCTTTTCTTTACCCTTTTCGTTTGATTTTGTTTTGTGTATATGTATGAATGTTTGTTACTAGAGGTTTGTTTGTCAGGTTGAGCATGTGATCAAGCATCGGAACATGATGGATGTGCTTTCCATGATAGAGGACTACTGCCACTTCCTAATAGAGAGGACCATGATCCTTCTAAAGAACAAGTTAGTAATATTCTCGAAACCAGTTACAGAAGGGTGTTGACTGCTTGATTTTATGCTAAATCATTCAAAGGCATAAGAAAATAATCACCCATCGTTGACTTCTCTGGTTGTTCTTAGGGAATGCCCTGACGAGCTGAAAGAGGCAGTAGCTAGCTTGATCTTTACATCTTCGAGATATTGTGAATTTCCAGAGCTTCACGAAATTCGTAGAATTTTCGTATCAAGATTTGGGGAAGAGTTCGCTTCTCAAGCTATTGAACTACACAACAACTGCGGGGTGAATCCTCAGGTGAAGTCTACTGCTGCATCACAAGATCACTTTTGACACCTCTTGCTCATCAGTATATCTTCCTTTTCAGATAATAGATAAGCTTTCAGAACAACACGCAAGCTTGGAAAGAAAAATCCAAGTGTTGAAGGACATTGCTACTCTGGACGGCATCGCCTTGCATTTAGAGCGAACTCCTACTGTCATGACCATGGTAAAAGAAAACAAACCATCAATAATTAATGTCATCAGATTAAGAACAAGGTACTGGAAGCATGATTATGTCATTGATAATTTCAGGATAATTCAAACATCAACCAGTTGCAGAAGCAACACCTATATCCAAGATCAGTTGAAGAGTTTGAACCTGGTGCGAGCCCCTCTGATTTAACAAAAACAAGGAATAATTACAGAGATGCGGCAGATGCTGCTCAAGATGCCTATCAATCGGCATTGTATGCAATGGCAGCTGCAAGAGCTGCCTTCGAACTTGCAAAATACGAGTCTCAGAACTATGATCAAGATTTCCTTGATGATACACATCAATGAAAATGGATTGCATATGACTAAGATGGAACCTTGAGAATCTAAACTTGTAACTCACCCAAGAAGGGTTTTCAAAAGATTTAAGCAAAATTCAGCACATGGGAACATCACATTTAAATCATCCCTGAAGGAAAAATAGAAAAACTATCTGCTAGAAGTAAATACGAGACTATCTCTGATTCAAGTTGCATTTTTTGAGGAACAATAGAGTGTCAGAGAAAACTATAGAATTCAAAGCCCATCTAAGTAAGCAGGAATGTTGACAGCCTCATCAATTGACCTATTAGATTATACATTATGTGGATGAAGGCCATACACATGGCGGAAAATATGGACCAACTACTTTCAAGAATCGTAGAAAACTGGAAATTGCTTTACATTCAATATAATCTTCACCAAGAATTTGTAAATATACGTAATTTAAATAAATATACTTTGAAGCAACATAAGGAGAAAAAGAAAGGTAGTAACTACCCATATATTGGTTTTATGCAATAACCAGAAAGAGAAATGAAGGACTGAATAATACAATAGTCGAGTTTGTGTCTTTATTGCGATGGCGGGCCGACGATAATCGACAGACAACAAGTTTGAAGTTTGACAGGTCAGCTTAGTCCAGTTGAAAGCTGGCGATTTGAATTTTGGACAAGACTTGCTTGAACGACGTGAGTTATGCTGGATAAGGTGCAACCTGAGTCTGACTTGTAGCCATCCATAAGTATATTTTCGAGCAACAAAAGGGGAAAAGAAAGATTACAAGTACCCATCATAGGCAAGCAATTCTCTCTTGAAAAATTGAGGCGGGATCCGAAATTACGCATAATGAAGTAAATACGAAAATTTTTCATTTATTTTTTCAAAAGTTAAATTCACTTTAAATTCTATAATCTAGTTAATGCATGAACATAATAAAATATAAATTATAAATATGTACCTTATTGTGTACCTTGATCATTTTTTTGTTGATTTCCTTGATCTGCTTCAGAAATTAGTTCATTGCAATAATATCCACATGAATATACCGAGAGAACTCTACAAGTAGTGTAGAAAAGTTGACAACAAGTGTTAACTCTTTAGAGCATGAGCATATTTAAAATAGGATTTGAATATTTTAATAATTAATTGAAATAAAATTCTAATTTTAATTAAACTCTAATTAAAATTACAATTAATTATAATTAAATACCAATGAGGCCAAATAAGATCCAATATCCTATATTGACCTTATTTATAAAATATTTCATATCTAATCCTAAAGTTTTTAAACTTTACAATCATCTCCAACTTATCTAAATTACCTTTTTCTCTTTTCAATTATTATTTATATTGTGACCTATTAGGTTTCTAAATATGTTAGCAACAAATGTAAATTGTAACTCTAAATCATATTTAGAATTAAATTGTTGGGCCCGAGCCCCGTAACCCGAATCTCGAGACGGCTCCTCGGGCTGCGCCCGCGACGGGCGACCCGAACCGTCGGACCCGATCCCAACATTTGCACAAATATCGATTCA
>JAOTIZ010000008.1:14751407-14762223 GCA_027123425.1 Erythroxylum panamense | reverse complement strand
CACAATTATATTCCAATAAATCAACACTAAGCCCAAAACAATAAATTATCAAAATTCACACTTAATGACATCATAAAAAGATTCGGGGTCTAACATAAATAAATTAAACGCCCTTATTTTTTCTTTAATTCTCTTTTTAAATAATTTATATCTATAATTCAAGATTGGTGTCTAGCAATGTGTCATGACCATTCAAATATTAGAAACATCGACATAGTTTTAGCTAACTTTTTCATATATGATTTTCTTTGTACAATTCAACTTTTAGGCATACAATGTTTCGATTAAACATAAAATATATAATTAATGTTTACTCTATTTAAGTCCAATTATGTTAGTTCTTCACCATTAGCAACTAATTATATTAATGACATTTGAAAACTATTGTCAAAGTATCATTCTACCTTAATTAGCCAAGAATTTTCTGAATCAATATTAATAAAAAACAACAAAACATTTTCTCTAATCACTTTAAAGTGATGAACTTTATGTTGATCACTCAACTACCTTCATATAATTCAAATTATATCTAATGACTAGTGATTGAGCTACTCTTGACTATAATAGGTTATAACTAGTATTAAAATATAATAATTCTCATATGAAATACTTTGGAGATCTCAAGTCAATGGATCAATAACACAATTATTACAATGAGAATTTCAATGAACATATAAGTAATTTGTCAAATATAATTCTTATATGGGTTCATCAGTGAACATGTTTTTTAACAAGCACATGTATGTTTGTTTAAGTATCTTCATCTTTAGTCTATGAGATTGACTACTTTCTTTATAAGAAAGAAACATAGCATGTACTACTCTTTTTATACTATTAATGTTCAATCTTGATAGAACAAAGATTGAAAATGATTTTTATATTAATACACAAATATTATATGAATCTCATAATTATAATATCATCATAATTTTATTTATAATATATATTTACTCCATAGACTTTATCATATACATTTAAATATGTATAAGATAAAGAATATGTTTGAGTAATTATGTCACTAAAACTATAAACAAATTAATTGGTTATGCATAAAAAGTAATAATCTCTCACTTACACTAAGCCAATTGCTTAACTATCTTGTATCATATCTCCATACGATGATCATGTCACTGTTGGAATAGTAGTTCAGCGAAAGAATTCTACAACATTTTCTATAATGGGCACTTGCTTAAACCTTCAACTTTCATCTTAATTATCATAATAATTAAGAGAAATTACCTAAATATATACTTGAGTCTTTGATGATACCTTAGCTCCTATCCCGTGCCTAATGACTTTAATGTTCTATAGTACATTACTACTTGAATTATTCCAGGAACAATAACAAATTAATTAAAGAACTTACTAATCCAAAAAATCATTTCCACTAAATGAAAAATGTATTATAGCTTGATTAGCAATTATTTGTATACTTGAACCTTTCTAATCTAAAACAATATTATTCTAAGTAAAATATCCCTTAACTAGGACTTAAGTTATAAAGTTAATATCTTCGTAATCATGAACTCAGACATCAACTTATTGTAGAATAATGAGTATCTTAATACTTTATATGTAGTAAGTATTTCAAATACTAAATATCTTTAGTACATTATCTTTATAATTGGACCAAAATAGGTAAATAAATTTAGTATCTATCTTTATAAATCTAATTTCCAAAATTAATTTGTTACCTTTTCATATCTGATAGGAGTTGTTCTTAAACTATTATATATTCAATAATTAAAATTATTAGTTTTGTTCTCTGAGAGCAGTATATCTCTACACATTCCCTCTGAAGTTTACAACTATATTCTCACTAACCTCCTTATAGACAAGATAAATTTACAATCATCTCCAAAATATACTCAATGAATTCTTCATAAAAATGAATCTTTTGACATCTTGTAACCTTTTAGTTATACATCAAATGTATCAACAAAGGTATTAATTCAATTTAGATGTATTGTTATAAGCTTTGAACCTTTTCAAACATTATCTTACTCTAACTACTTATCTTAAAAACCATTATCCTATAAGTAAGCATTGAAAAAAATAGTTTTTAAATTGGATTTGTAAAATTATATCCAACATTTTGGATATATCATTATTATTCATTATCTAGTTTGGTTATAAACTTATTGGATAATATACGCTTCAAATAAGCATCATATCCTAAAATCATTAACTTTAAGTCTTTCAAAATCTTACTATTCATTATATAATATGAAATATTGTTAATTGATATAATCAAAACTATTAAAGGTAAGTTGTTATATTAGGCTTAGCTATAAAAGAAATAAATATTGAATTATATATTATCTCATAGTGTATTTTTCTCCTCACATAAATCCATATTCATTAAAGAATCTCATTTTGTAGATAACTGAGAAAATTTTAATTTTACCACAATGATCTTGTCGAATTACTTATACATTCTTAATGTTTAATTTTCTACTTAGATTTAAATAATTTAAAATGTTCAAAATTTTAATCAATATTTTATTTAATACGTATGACTTTATCATATCAATTTATAATAAAGTTAATGAAATATAAATATTTATCCTTTTACGAGTTGTTATTACATCAAACACATCACATGTATAAATATAATAATTCAATGTCGTCGTCATCCTTATTCTTCAATGTAACTATTTTCATAACTCACATATGATTTATAATCAAAAGATAAATATATCCTTGTATTTGACTTTATGATTCTTAATATATTGATTTAAATAACTTGACATAAAAGGATAGTCTCAATTATCTAATTTTTTATTCTTTCCACTTATATTAAGCTTAAATATCCCTTAATCCAACACATTCAAAATATTTATATAAACTTAGAACAACTAATTTTACTCAACAATCTATTTCTTATCATACCTTGACCATTGTAGTATTTTTAAATCCAAAGTCAATATCAAATACTTAAAAGCATGAATTAGAAATATATATGATATCAATCATAATATGTATTATAAAGAAAGTCATGCAATTATTTTTCCTTCTAATGATAACTATTATCATATTTAAGCTAATTCCTTCAATTTTAGTCCTTATTTATACTTTTAGTAGGCTAAATTAAGCGGAATAATTTATTAAAGTATTATACTGTTTAGATTTATCTCATGCAATCTCTTGCATTGTATTATCATGTTATATTGAAATTAAAGTTTATGAGACATTAATCAATCCAAAATTTCATTATATTTTGTCATCTATATGGTACTGATATATCTCTAAAACTTTGTCACTAAATCTTTAACAGGAATTCTAAAAAAAATCATATTATGAACATGCAACTTTTCTATTTATCTTTGAGAACTCTTCTCATTCCTAACCTTTGTCCAAGAAATTTAACTCACTCAAACTTAGTATCAACTATACTAAACAAAGATAATTTCTACTTAAAAATATAAATGTAAGAAAAGCAAGTAATTGATTATATACCATGTAAGCAAATAAGATCAAAACTTCAATCATTTATTTAGTTATCAAATAATAATCCTAACTATTATTTTGAAAATATAACTCTAATTTTTCTAGTGGACTAAGATCTTATTCATATTTAGTTAATCTTGATGTTTCTTAATAAACCAACTAACCTTAAATTATGTATATAATAACTTTATCAATCATGTCTCATGTAACTCCTAAATCTATTAGGTGACAACTCTTGTCAAAATATATCCTATAGATTATTCCTAACCTTACCTTTAAATTTATGTGATTTGTTCATTCAAATCATATAGATTTAGTTAAGTAGTACCCATTGTTATAAGACTAAATTTATTCAAGTTAAAACAATCTTGAGTTTGCTCAATAGGCTTACTAATAAACAAAACTCTGATTTATTCTTATAATAATGAAAGACAACAATCATATTTTAGATATATATTTTATATTTTAATAAGGGATTTAATTTTATTCGTCTTATCAAACACAAAAATGCATGCAGAAATATCATACATATAAAATATACAATTCTCACGTAATATATCAAATATATATTTAGACATGCAATTTGTAGACACATAATAAAATTATATGCATAAAGTTAATTAATCTATGTCTGACTTGAGTTACTGATGAGGGTGAGCCTTGAAGCAATTGGTAAAGTTACTCTTTTGTTATCATAAAGTCACAAGTTTAAGTCTCAAAAATAACCTTTTTGTAAAAATACAAAGAGAAGGTTACATACATTATGACCCTTCCTAGACCCCTGCAAAGCAAGGAGCCCTTTACACCGGGTACGTTGACGTTTGACATTGATTTGAGTTATTGATATAATCTTCATAATCTAAAATAATATCTCCAACTCTTTAGATAATTAAACTAGATCAAACTTATATTTCTAAATGAATTAAATTTTAACTCAAACAAAAATTTAATTTGAATTGAAAATAATTTTTATATTTGAATTAGAAACTATTTCCAATTATCTTGAATCTTTTAACAAAATTTGATTGAAAAAATTTTATTAAATTATTCTTCTTACTTATTACAATATAGAAAAACTCATTTTTCATAATTTTGTAAGTAAGACATTTTAATCCAATTGGAAGACCATTTCTAATCTAATTAGAAAATTTTTCCTAATTAAAAATTATTTTCTAATATTAAAATGAAACTATTTTTATATTAAATAAAATTTTTAATTTAATAGTGAAAGTCTTTTACATTATTTATTTAGAGATTAAATTTCTTAATTAAATAGACAATATTTTCATCTTCTTTTCAAATTTAACCAAGAAAAGTACCTTTTGCAATAAATCAAAAGGCTTATTTTTTAAATAAGAGAAGAAATAATTTAGAAATAAAATAATATTTAAAAATAAAATAATTAATTTAAGATAAATTAAATTAATAAAATAATTAATTTAATTGATCTTAATCTATTTATAACTATTTAAGGGCACTTATTGCCTATGTGTAAGTTGACATTTAGAATGGGTAATGAGAAGGAGGGGTTCATAATTTTTAACGCCTTGAAAAAGTCTACCTTTGATACTTGCTATATAAATAATATTATTAATTTTATTATGCATGGTGACTTATCTAAAGTTATTGATGTTGGCTTTTTGGAAACATGTTTAGTTTTAGGGCATAATGAAAAAGAGAAGGATTCTATCCTTATTGATTATGTTTATAAGTTGCAAGAAGAGGGCTACAAACCTTGATTTTCTTGTGTTCTTGATGATTTAGGAGAAGGAAAGCCTAAACCCCTACTACCTACCCAAAAGCACCTAGGCTTAATATGAAGTAATTACCTTCTCACTTGCATTATGTATATCTATAAGAAAATAATAGTTATCATATTATCTCTTCTTCTCTAACTTTTAAACAAGAAGATAATTTTCTTACATTTCTATAAGAGCACAATATAGTAATTACGTAAAACATCTCAAATATTCATAGGATCAGTCCATCATTATGTCCCCATCAAATCCTAATGGAGAACAACCATAAGCCTAGTATGGACAATTAGTAATGACTCAATCCGAATATGAAAGAGGTTGTATGCTATAAGGTAACTACACTCTTAGATATAGGAATCATGTACCCTATTTGTAATAAATCTTAGGTGATTTATATGTTAATTATACAAAAGAAGGGAGGAATAAACATGATAAAAATGAGAAGAATGATTTTATCTTTATTAGGACTATCACTGCATAAAGGGTGTGCATCGATTACAGGAAGTTAAATGTTGCTACTTAGAAGGATCACTTCCTTCAACTGCTTATTAAACAGATGTTGGAAGGATTAGCATCACATGCATTTTATTACTTTTTTATGGATATTTAAGTTATAACCAAATCATGATTTTGCCAAAGGATTAAAAGAAGACAATCTTTATATTTCCCTTATCATATGATGCCCTTTGGGTTATGTAAGGCATCATCCAGTTTCCCATGGTGTATAATGGCTATTTTCTCTTACGTGCTGGAGAAAACAATTAAGGTATTTATGGATGATTTTTTTATTTTTGGGTCTTCTTTTGATGCCTACTTGTTTAATTTGAGATAGGTGTTGCAAATATACGAAGAAACCAATTTGGTGCTTAACTGAAAAAAAATGTAATTTTATGGTACAAGAAAGAATAATGTTGAAGCATAGGATTTCAAGACATGGTATTAATGTTGATTAGGCTAAAGTGAAAATTATAGAGAGATTACCACCCCTAACTTCAACGTATGTAGTAAAAAAATTTCTTGGGCATATTGAGTATTTTTTTTGGTGTTTTATTTGATATTTCTACAGAATTATTAAACCTATTTGCTATTTATTACAAAAATATGTCCCTTTTAAGTTTACTAACGAATGTCATAATGCATTTAACAAGTTTAGGAGGTAACTTTGGCTCATATCATAGTCATACCTAATTGAAAGTTCCCATTTGAGTTAGTATGGGATGCTAACAATTACATAGCAGGGGTTATTTTATGGAAAAATAGGATAAGAAACTTCATGCCATATATTTTGCTAGAAAAGTTCATAATGATGCCCAAATTAATTATTGCTACCATTGATAAAGAATTTCTAATTGTATTTTTTGTTTTTGAGAAATTTAGATATTATCTTATTGGATCTAAAGTTATTATTTACAATATCCATTCAACTTTGAAATATCTCTTGTATAAAAAGGATGTCAAACTAAGATTAATTCGTTAGGTTCTTCTTTTGAAGGAATTTGACTTAGAAATAAAAAGAAGATGGGGGTTAGAGAACTTAATGGCATATCATTTATCAAGACTAGAGTAAGGAGATTATGTGGATGAGGAATCTATAAGTAATTAATTTTCCAATGAGAGGCTTTATAATGTTTAACACAATGAAGCCCTTTAATTTACAGATTTTGTGAACTTTCTTATCTAAATGGTCCTGGAAGATCTTTCCTATCATTTTTAAAGAATAAATTCCTTTTAAAAGTGAAATTTTACTATTAGTAAGATCCTTTATTATTCTAGTATTGACTTTATGAGGTTATTAGAAGAAGTCTACTTGAGGAGAAAATGAGAAAGGTTTTACATTAGTGACATTCTTCTCCCTATAGTGGATATCATGGTGCGATAAAACTAATGCTAGTCTTACAATGTGAGTTTTATTAGCTATACTTTTCAAAGATGCTAGGAGCATTATAATTACATATGACCAATGCTAGACAATAGGAAATATTAACAAATGACATGAGATGCCTTAGAATATAGTACTAAAAGTAGAGCTTTTTAGTGTTTAAGGAATAGGTTTATGGGGCCATATCCTCCTTCCTATGATAATATATACATTCTAATGATAATGGACTATGTATCTTCTCCATTTTTGGTATATCTTAGACTATCATTAATGATAATGGTGTTCGATTTTAGAGCTCTTTGTTCAAGGCACTTTCAAAGAAGAATTGATGCATTTTTAAGACTTCCACCATATATCATCCTTAAACAAGTGTCCAAATTGAAGTATCTAACTGGACACTTAAACAATATTAGGAAAAGATGGTAAATACTTCTAAGAAGGACTAGGAATTAAATCTTGATGACACTTTTTAGGTTTATAGGACATCTTTTAAGACTCCCTTAGGATGTCTCCATATCGAATGATGTTTAACAAATCTTTTAACCTTCCAATTAATATTGAGATAAGGCTTTGTGGGTGGTAAAGAAACTCAACTTTGAATAAAAATTGGAAGGTGAGAGGAGGCTTTTCTAATTAGATGAACAAGATGCGTTTTGGAGGGAATTCTTTGAAGATGCTCGAACCTACAAGGAGCAATCTTAGGCATGCGATGACGAGAATATCTTTAGGTGGGAATTTAAAGTGGGATAGAAAATTTTAATTTTCAATTGTCATTTTAAATTTCTTTTAGGAAAATTGAAGTCTAGATGATTTGAACCATTTAAGGTAGCGAAAGTGTAACCCTATGGTACCATTAAAGTTGAGGGTAGGGATAGGAAGCCCATTGATAATGAAGGGGTAACGATTGAAGTCAAACTTTAAGCGTAATAGTTTACAGCACCTTACATAATTTCATTTAAGGAGTGCTCCACTTAGTGACCATATATAGCTATATACATTGAATTTGGTGCTTATTGAGAGGTAACCAATGTTCTAACTCTGGTTTTCTTTTACTTTAGTTTCTTAGTTCTTGTTTTCTATATATGTTTATTTAATCTCTTTTAAAGGTATAAACTTTATCTTACTAACCTTACATGAACCTATCTCTACCTTATCTATCTTTTATGATTTCTTTTATTATATTACTACATCATAGATTCAGGGGTGTTTTGATGTTCTTTATGTTGGATCTTGATATGATCTACTAATTTGTACTTCTCAGTTTGTAGTAACAAAGCCTCTTTATTATTAAGAGAGTACTAGTTATTCCAACTTCCCTCTTTTCTCTTCTTTGTCTAGATTTTTGTTCTTCTTATATGTCATATGCATTAGGAACAATGTACAACCCCATCGTGGGGGACGAAATTAATTTTTTATATTTATTAATTTTGTTATAATTATCTTATATAGGGAATAATTCTAGGAAAATTTTTAACTTTGAAAGAATACTAATCAAGATAATTTATTATAACTTTGATTTTAATATTATTTGATGTGTTTAAGTAAATAGTCATAAGTATTAATAATTAAGTTAATTTTAATTTACTTAATTAATTTTGAAAAAGGATAATTGATTTTTTACTAATATACTTTTGTATAATTTAGACACACAATTGAAATAGAAGTGAATTCTTTTCAAGCATTTTCAATAACCTACAAAATAAGGAAAAAAAAGTTGAATAAGTGAGCAGTCATATTATATTGATACATATGTAATTCCAACTGAGAACCAATGCCAAAACAATTCTTGCAGTTTCAAATCAAGTAATAAGAGAAAAAATCTCTTCAAAATTTATACCTTGTTATTGTAAAAATCCCTTTGCTATAAGGTGAGCTTTATGCTTTTGCTGACTTCAAACCAAGTAAAAAGGTTAAATTTAAAGAGTGATGCTAGTAACAGTTAGAAAGGTATCCAATTGAGTAATTGAGAGTATTCATGATTAGGTGTTTACTCTCGTGTTAAAAGGTCAAGTGACTTTTCAAATAATTCTCAAAATGCTTCTATGTTATTTTAAAGTTATAGTTTTACTTTTCTTTCAATAAAGGTTATGAAAATGTTTAAAAGCTAAAGCACCTTTCTTATGTACTTTTACTTTATGGATTTTGTGTTTATAGATTGAGTTAAAGTTTGAGAGATTATGAAGTTAAATTAGGTTGATTTATGATTTGATGTAAGTAACTAAAACCCTAACAATTAAAGAACTTTACAGTTGAGTAAAAAATTGAGAGTCTTGATTGATCAAAGTGATTTTTTAAATTCCTTTCCCAAGTTGCGACCTATTTAAGTTAAGAGTGATGAAATAATTTGTTTGAGAATAAGTAAACAATCAAGAACGACTAATTTGATAAGAACTAATTAGATTATATTTTTGGCAACTAATTTAAAAGCATTTTACTTATGTCTTGATTAGGAATTAGTATTCACTTTTGCTTATAATTTGTTTTCAAGCCTTCTTTTTATTCTTTAAATAAAGAAGGAAAGAATTGGGGAAGATTTGAGTCAAGTTAGAGCAATTTTGACACAATTTTAGGCTAAGGACTTAAAACATAACACCAATAGGGTCCCATGTTATACAATAAGGGTCAAATAAGAACCTGTATTCCACCCATATTCTACCCTAGTGCATTTAAACTTGTTATGTAAACAAATATAGGTTAAATAGGGGCCCATATTCAACAATACAACCTAAGCACAATTTCTTGTTCTTGCCTTCAAGACTTGTGTTTTCAAGATCAGCACTTAAATGGCACAGGCCAAATACAGGTCTATAATTTAAACCTATATTGGTGGTGATTAATTACAAAAATTCTAGTTTTTGGCCAGATGGAGTTGTTAGAAACCATGGGAACAACATAGGTGTATGTTGGTCATGTTGTTCAAAATTTTACAGATTTTTTGGTTATAAAAAGGATAGACAAGAATATGGATTATGAGATTGATTTTTATACTTTCCTAACACCAAGGAGAGTTTAGGAATAAGATTGAGGGAAGATTCATCATAACTTGGAAGCAACTTGTGGAAATTTCTTCTAGCTTTTTCTTATTTACTTTTTGTTATGATAAGATTACTTTTTTCATTTTAATTATATTATGTTTAATAATACCTAGTTAGGGTTAGGGATACAATTTATGTTGGAATTTTCAATTATTAATGCAAGATTAGTTATATTTAAGTTGAATTTATTCTTTTTAAGCTTAATTCTTGAATTAATGCTTGGACATCATAGATTCAATATTTAAGATTATATGAAGTACTGAAAGTAGAAGTATTATTTATGCACTGGGAGAATAAACGCTTTAGATTTAGTTATAGAGATATCATAAAATATTGTGATAACTAATAGATTAACTATTATTAATGAATTTGATTAAGTTAATTATGCATTGATAGGTGGTAATTATTTAATTGGTTATATTTATGTACCCTTGAGACAGAATATAGATCATGATCATTATCATCATCATCATCACACCTAATATGAAGTTTCGCATTGAAGTATGATCTAGGGAGGTCTGATAGTACACAACCATACCCCTACAAAGTAGAGAGACTGTTTCCGATAATGCAGATGTGACAGAAAAATAATGATGCAGGTTAACAGAAAAAAAAAGTAAGTAAAAGAAAGTAAGAATAATAAATCACAAATAATAATAATAATATGAAAAATACTTAATACAAATAATAAAGAT
>JAOTIZ010000008.1:14706510-14745553 GCA_027123425.1 Erythroxylum panamense | reverse complement strand
CTTTTAAATGATGTTAGTTGATGCCATATGTAAGTTGGATTTGTTTTTTCTCTAACATACCATTATCATAGGTTATGCACTTGAATATTCTTGAATGTTTGGGTATGTACCCTATAATAATGGGATGTTCCACTTCTAACCTCTGAACACAATCTTTGAATTCACTTTTAAAAAATTCCTCAAGTAAACATTACCTTTTTAATTTTGAGTTAAAAAAGGTGCAATTAAAATCTACAAATATTATCCAAGAATCATGTTTTTGTGGATTTTATATCAATAAGATTACCTAAAAAATAGATCTTTGAAAGACATAATTAAAACTATAAATAAAAGAGATACAATCCTTAAATATTCTTGGAGAAAACAAGCTAAAAGATACATCAATTGACAGTAGCTTGCAATATATTAACCTTTATTAGCCTATAGTAAAAATTGCTATTTTGCTACAATAATGATGTTGATGGTTAGATAAAAAGTACTAATGGTTACCTAAAAGCATCAAATTCAAAAGGCTTAGTTAGTCATCTAAAAGCTTCAAATTCAAACTGCTATCTTGATTAAGCTTTATTTCTAACATACCACTAATAACAAGTTTATTTTCCAAAGCTAAATCCCTAAAGGCTTGTTTTTTTGTGACAATTAATTACCCTCACATTCCATGATGCTATGGACATCAAGTGTGGTTTTGGGATTTAGATCCCTTAGATCTATTCTTTGTCCCTGACCTTCAACTCTTGACAATCCTGAACTCTTCTTTATTTGGCTTGTCATTATTCAAAGCATGTGTTGAGAAGGAATTGGAATGTAATAATATTGATTCATACACATATAGAAGAAGAGGTTCTCTATTTATTCAAACATGTACCTATAGGATAAGGATAGCGAAAGAGGAAAAAAATCGAAGATTTCATATTAGTAAGGTTTATAAGGTTTTTCTCTTGTACTCTCTATTGAGCCTCATCTACTTTATCTTTCTTTTTTTGTAACTCTCCTTTCCTGTTCAAATTCTAAGTGACATCATTTCCATTAATACCAACCATTTCCTTGCCTCCATCTTGCTATTTCCTACTATTCCATTGTTATCATTAATTAGTTCAATTAATTTTATGTCTTTAGGATCTTCTATTGCCACTTTTAGTTGTTCCCTAGTATTTGAATGATGGTTGTCCATATATTAAATCTCAAGATCTATAAGCTCATCATAATCTTCCTAAGAAATCTTTTCCAGTGGCTTAAGCCCTTTATTGATCAATACTCTAAAAGCACATTATCTATTATGGAGAGCTTTCCTAAACCTCTAGATCTGTTAGGAGTAGCTCAAGACTTGAGGGTTTTTTGACTACAGAAAGTTTCATTGTCTCTATTTCTATTTTTGGATCATAGATATTCTGTTTTTTGTGTGAAGGAAGGAGGGAGGTTCGTTTCGAATAACCTTTTGATTGTGTTTTCACATAAAGGAGGTTCCTTTTTGATAACCCATCTTTTCCTTTGTTGCATACACATTCCAAGAAGCTTGCTTTGCTTTTGTTGATGTTGGTTTCGATTTAGATTTGTTTTAGATGGATGGAGATTGATGTGTTGGAGCTTAAGGTAAGGAATACTGGGTTTTGTCGCTATTTAACTAGAGGGTTTCAGTTTTTTGCTATTATCTCTTAGATCTAGTTTGCTTATGCTTGTGTTTATGTTGTTATTTTGTTTTCAGTGGGAGATCTGGTTTTATAATGTTACCATTAAGGTTGAGATCTACTATGTCTTACTGGTTTGGTTCTAAAAGTGTGTCATTGTGTTGCATATTGCTAATTGTTTTTTAACTTAAAGAGTATAAAGTGTTTGTCTTTACATGGTGGATCCAAATACTAGTGGATTCAAATATTGGAGCCGCAATGTATGAATAAGATGACATAATAATATATTTGGTTGGAAAATATGGTGATGGAAGCATTCTTCTCATGCTATCACTTGGTCCTAACAGTTTGTATATAAATCTTCTACTATTGTTCTTGGAGTTTAATACCCTTATGCATTTTGGTTGATACTCAACACCAAAACTGATGTTGAAATTAAAGCATTTGAAAAAATTTTGGTATTGTTTAGAGGAGAAGAGGAAGGTTAATCAAGCTACACGATGCTTCTTCAACCATTAGCTATCCAAATTTTCGATTTCAAGGATAGCCTTGCACAAGATTGACACACAACTCAAATAAATGTTAAGCAGAACTTTGCAACATATATTTATCCTGTAAATTTTTTGAATCTTTGTTTTCTAGATTTACATTTAATGAAAATGTGTAATATTTTTTTAAGCTATTATTTTTTAGAAGTTTAAATCCTTTTTTATTTTATTCAAAAAAAATTTAAATTTTTATTTATTTTTCATTTTTTACCTACATCATTCTTTTATTGTCACATCTACATGTAAATCTATCGGAAACCTCTCTATTATATAAGAGTAAGACTGAGTATTATCAGACTTTTCCAGATCTTTTTTTATTGCAAGACTTCGAATTGAACGTAACGATGATAATAATGACGACTCTAAAAGAACATTATGGATATTAATCTATATCCATCAGGCTAATAACCATGACAGGAACCGGGCCATTTGAAACAGTGAACACAAGATGGTCATAATATTCTATCAACATAGCCAATTCATTTGGTTTTAGTTGTATCATTTTTGGCTCCGCTGACTCTAAACGCTCCCCGTACTAGTCTTTCTGGATGTAACATCAACTCTTGGCCATCACGTTGTTGATAACAGTTTTATCAGATTCTGTACAGCCACTTTGTAATCACCTTATAACCTCTGAGCCTAGCATGATGGTAATCTCCAGTCATCGGATTCACTAACTCTCTTGGTGTTTGTTCTTATTTCCATCTTTGATCTCTTTTCCATCAATTGACTCGGCCTGCTTTTCTCCACCAGCTTCATTGTTTTCTTTTTCTTCGGTCTCACAATCAGAAGACTTCTCAGGAGGTGAAGTCTCCGATGCTACCAAATCATCATTTTCTATACCTTGACTAAGTTTCTTATGCATATGGTCCTCCGGTACATTATCTTCAATCAATCCCTCCCTACCAACTTTAGGATCGTGGGCAGATTGTTGATCAACATTATCTCCTGGGTTTTCCACTCCTTGTTTATAATCCTCCGCAGCGTTCACCTGAATTGATCCTGCCGTATCTTCAACTGATTGAAGATCACAAGAGCTCCTCGTGCTAACTTGATCCAACACTCCATCCTTTTCTCTCATTATAATCTCTTGATCTGGCACTCCTTCCTCTGCTAACTTCTGATGGTTAATAAATTGTTCAGAGGCATCATCCGAAGTTTGAATGTCATGGTCTCTAGGGCTATCAGAGCAAGATTCTGCTTCGGCAGACCCCTGACGGTCTGCATCATTTCCATCATTCCCGGAGCTACTAGGCTGGGAAGTATTCAGTTCACTACTTTCACCTTTCATTTCCAGAACAAGTGTCTCGTCCAGGCTAGGTTCTTCTACAACAATCTCAACCTTTGAATCAGTTTCAGCTGCACTATCAGCAGCAGGGAAAGACTGGAAAGCATCCCAATCATCATCTTCTTGGTCGTCTTTCATGCTGTCCTGTTCACTATGAGCAGTTGATGGATGAGAAGATTTGTCTCTACTTCCCTCTCCAGGCAGTAATGAGATAGGCAATGGATGGGAATCCTTTGGCAGTGGTAATTTTATTTGAAATGATACAGGTTTAATGTGCATTGCATTCTGGTCCTGTGCTACGGAGGCACGTATCACACCCTGAAAGCATTGAATATGGTGTTAAAAATGAAAAATGTTTTATAAGCACCATGCTAATTTATTCAATTCAGAATGGCAGCCGCAAAATGAAAAAACTTGTGGATGGTTCAGCAGACATTCCATGCAGATAAAAATAGATGCATAAGAGGATTTAGTTGATAAACAATAAAGTTGAGAACCGAAAAACTGACTAAACAACAATAAGCAACAAAAAGTATGTTTTTGAAGGCATAACATACATTAGGAAAACCAATCTCATAGCCTATTATTACATCTTTGCTGGAATTTTATTGCCTAGCCCTTAGTAAAACTTACCCCAAAAAAATATTCTGAAAGCAACCTATGGAATTTGCTATGAATATAGGATTTTCTTTTTTTTGGTAACATACATATATACAAAAGCTAAGCACATGATTAGCTTACGCAGTATTTCTCCAACCTCTCTTTTACAGTAGCAGAAATTATGAAACCCATGATTCTTTATACGACAACAATAGATTGGTGAAGAACAAGAAATCAAACTTCTGTTTCTTCTTGGACAACAACAATTTGTTAAATGAATGCCAGTATTCAATAACTTACAAGAAAGTAGAAGCAGATACAATTCTGATTACAACTACCTATAGGAAAGGGGAAAGCTAGAAAAAGAAAAATAACAAAGGAACCACCTGAAGTTGCTGTCTATGCTCAACCGGCATTGATAACAAGACATCCTTGAAGATGGATGCTGATGAAGGAACTTGAGCGAGATGAGAAACAAGTGTTACAGCAGTAGTTCTTAGATCGTTAACCTCCTGTCATTCAAATGTGCAGTAATACTATTTAGGAAATAAAAGCAGATGACCTATTCTTTAAATATATTTTTTCCTGCAAAAATTTTCAGTATCATACAAGGGATTAGTAATGGTTTGAAACCTGAGAAGAGTCATCTTTTGATGCTGAGAAAACCATGATTATAGCTTTTAGAAGCAGATCCATAAAGCATTTCTGGCATTCACTACCTTTTGGAAATGATTGGAGGAGCGCTAAGAGTCTCAAACACTCCCCAACTACAGCCACACATTGTCTACTAACAGGTTTCTGCTGTAAGACAGTAGAGAAGTTTCAGATCAACAAACTTTCAAGTTCACAAGTGTCAAACTCAAAAAGGGATGAAACAAAAACCTTAAGCATGCTCTGGATTATTTCTAGAATTTGCAGGATGAGCTCTCCACTAAATAATATCACATAATTTTTATCTTCTAAGTTAGAACTTCTCTGCACCACAATTTTAAGCACTTGCAATCCAATTGCTTGAACCTGTGCTTACAAACTTCAGCATGCTTCAAAGCTTGCAACAAATTAAAATGTGTAGATAATTCAAGATAAGGTTACCTGCAGATTTCTATCATCCAAAACTGTTTGAAAACAGGCGGAGCAATAATTGAACACAGCAAGCCAGATGGGATTACCCTCTCGAAAACAATCAATTTCATAAGCTAGCTTTGCAAAGAAGACAACTTGTTCAAGAGAGAAAGAAAGCTTTAATTGTAGAAGTTTGCGTAAGTCAGTTCTTTTACTCTCCAGAAGCGACATGCCTTTCATGCAATCCTTCATCAGATCAGAAATGGTATTGAGGCAAGTCCCAATGGTTACTGAAAGATGGTGAACTGCATCATCACCATGCTTGAAAGAATCTGCAACACCATATCAATTCAACTTTATATAAACAATGTAATTGAAACTGCATACATATGTGCACCTCTTTCAGGTGGATTTAATTTATCTGCTTTCCTGGTTGTAATAAAAATTCAAACCCAAAGACAATCATGAAAACGGCTGCATGTGTCCAACTGAAGCCAAACATCTACTTGAGAAACAATCGAGGAATGCAAATCCCAAAATTGTTAATACACTCAATTAACAACAAACCATATTTAACGAAAAAATTTCCCCTTCAAGTATTAATTTTTTGTTTAATATAAAACTGAGCATAAAAAGACAACATAAGGGAAGTAGGATTGCCCAAATCTTATAAGGCTTGTTATGCTCTTATTCCTAGTCAATGTGGAACTCATACTAAACGCACCTCACTCAAATTCAAGAATAGACATTTGGGGCATATAGTTTGCAAGACTGGACATCTGCAAATAGCCCACAAAGCTGGAAATCTATGAGAAGCCCAACATCAAATCAGGAGTGTATCCAATACCATGATAAATCTGTGGAAGGCCTTTAAAGTGTCTTTTGGGATGGAATTACACAGTTTTATCAGGTTAAATTAAACAAAATCTCAATAAAAAGAATGCTTAATAGCTTGTCAATTCATGAGAGAATATTGTAAGAGTCAACTGTGGCATTAGCCAGCCTACAGTTTGTTAGGAAGTCAAGATAAGTCACTAGGCTGTAAAAATCTATATTTCAGACACATGAAAACAAAGGATTTCAGTTTACATTTTTCATTACTATTGACAGTAAAAGCAAGAGAGTAACCTTGGACAAAAGGACTGTGGAACAAAGCTCCAAAACCAAGGACTAAGATAAACAAATATTTGGCAGATAAACAAACATTTGGCTGTGAAGATTTAAATATCTCTTATGGGAAACCAGTGTCCCCAAAACCAAGCACTAAGATAAACAAATATTTGGCAGAGAAACAAACATTTGGCTGAAGAGGAATTCAACAGTGGCTGCAAATATTAAGTACAAGATGCTTACCATCAACAAGAATTTTCAGACAGGAATTAGCACACTTGATAAAATCATTAACTGTTGAAAAGCACAATTCTGAGGACGATTCTCTGATGCACTTGTAACCAATTGACAAGAAGGCCAACACCATAGATTTCAATTGTTTCTGCATCTTTGAGACAAATTTAGAAAGTAGCAGACCATTAGAAAGTTTCATATTCTATTTCAAATAACATGGTTAGCAAATAGCTAAATCAACATAGCACCTAACAGAAACAGGATAAACACAATCATCAGAAAAAGAAGATAAACCTAACTCACCTTGGCTTTAAAACGCCCCAGAAGTGTCTTTGCTGTAATAAACAACGGAGATATCAATATCTCTAAGTTTGAGCTCGCTGATGATGTTATATTAGCACTGACCACAAAAAAGGAGAAATTATTAGGGATACATCATCAAGTCTGTTGAGGATCTTTAAAATTATTTATTTGATATTGTGATGTATTTTATATAAAAATGTCTGACCTATAATAGTACAATTTAGATACCGTTTAGGAATATTATATTATTCTATTTGAAGTACAGACTAAACCTGATAATAATACACACTTAGAATATCCTTGTGGTCTTTGTGTCTATGGATACAGGCCTTACAACCCAACATGTATTACTCATTGTTCATTCTTTCCTCAAGTTTTATCCTTCAGTTTACTTATTTCACATGGTATTAGAGCCAAGTTCCAATTCTAAAACCCTATCACAGCCAAATTTCGAGCATAAAATACTAATTTCAATCTTTTTTCTAGCCCAAATTGTAACTCAGATCTTAACCATCAATGTTCTAATTATTCCGACAAACCTAACTCTCTTAGATCTGACCTAAACCACTGGAATTACCGTCAACTGACACCAATGCTGGAGCTGGAATACCATCCATTTCTCATATTCCTTCTTTTTATCTATCTCATCACTGCTACTGGAATCTACTGCTTAGGTGTACAAGCTGTGAAAAAGGCTTTTGTTGGTCAGCAGCTTAGGTGTGCCTAATTAGTGTGACTACATTCTCCAATTAGTAGGATTAATTGTATATTCCAATCAGTGGAATTCCCTAATTAGTGGGATTCCTATGTTTTAGGTAGTAAATTTAGGACGGTTTTTCTTTTCCTTTTTAGTGTACAAGCTGTATATGTATAAATAACCTATAAATTATTCATAGTAAGATCACACTTTTCTCCCAACTTTTTCCAAATGGTATCAAAGCCTTAAGGTTTCTGTGGACAATTCTGTAGCTGCCTTCATTGCAATTTCTAGTAGCCTTCGTTGCTGTGATCTCCAATGATCGTGCAGCCTTCATTGTTACACTTTCCCAACCAGGTCATACACCTTTTCATCATGCAATTTCTTTTCTTTAAACACAATCATAACCTCACCTGATTTAAACTCTAATCACCAAAGCCATGCCTGAGATCACAGAAATTAATTCTATCCAAGAACCCTCCCAAAATTTTGAAGAAGTTCAATCAAATGCGATCTCTAGATTGTATATATATTAAATCAATGAAATCCTTAATTTTCGAAAAAAAAAGCGAGCTTCCAAGCCTTTCAGCAACATATCAATTGAATGGCAAGAACTATCTGAAGTGATCTTAACTAGTACAAACAATCCTCAAAGGTAAAGGAAAACTGAGGGAACTGGCCCAGCCAAGGAGAATCAGGTTTTGAAGCCTGGAATGAGACTCTCATTATGTCATGGCTATGGACACCTAAAATTAGTGATAGCTGCATGGTTCTCCCAACAACAAAAGAGATTTGGGAGGCTATTCGACAAACTTATACTAAGGTAAGGATGTTGCTCAGGTGTGTGAAACAAAGGTAAAAGCCAAAACAGCAAGACGAGGAGAGAAATCAGTCACAACCATGCCAATCTATTAGAGAGTCAGCGACAGGAATTAGATTACTATAGGATCATAGATTTACAATGTAGTAATTCTTATGCTAAAATAGATTATTTTTATTGCAAAATATAAAGTGTTCGATTTTCTTTTAAGCCTGAATCCTGGGTTTGATCAAATAACGGTGCAAATTTTGAGAAAAGAAGTCCCATCGCTAGATGAGACAATTTCACTTGTCAGAGCTGAAGAAAGTAGACAAACTGTGATGCTTGAACCACAGACTCTGTATGATTCAGTACTGAATATTATTCCAGAAATTACCAGAAAAGTGTCAACTGAAGTGCCAAACAAAAGTACGGAGCATAGGGGAGCTGAGCCAACTGAAGGAGAGACCTCAAAGACAGCCTTTGGTGTACATACTGTCAGAAATCAAGACACATCAAAGAAACTTGCGGGAAATTGCATGGTGAACCACCAAGCCGAGAGTGGGGCAACAAGGGAAACCAGCAAAAGACTACTAGTTCAGCTCACATCACTCAAATTGATCAAGAAAAGCATCATGAACTGTGGGAATTCCGCAGTGAAGATATTCACAAGCTTAAAAAGCTACTGGATCAGCCAAGTAAAACATCACATGCGACTTCAATAGCTCTCTCAGGTAACCTCACGAAGTTTGGTAAGCTTGATAAAATATCAGATGGGGAAATATGTGTTGTATTCATTTTTGCTTTCAGGTAATCCTTGTTCGATTGGATTTAATGCTTCACAAAAATCTTTTACCATTTATGGGTAATAAATTTTGGCGTCACAAACCACATGACCCACTTATCCAATCAATGTATAAGTTACATTCCTTATCCAAGTACTGGGAAAGTTATTGTTACTGATGGGTCTCTTATCACTATTGCTAGCAAAAGAGACAAACAACTTACCTAGGGATGGTAGCTGGCCCAACGTCAATGGGTTAGTACCGATCAACTCGTGCTTCAGGTTGCAAGGCTAGCCCAAGGCCTAACCTTAGCAGCCTACAACTCCCGCAACAAAACAACATTGTTTTGGAGATATTCCTTAAAATGACATTATTTTTATGCAAGTTGATCCACTTATCAGTTTGAAGAAGAATGTTGAAGTCCTAAAGATTCTATTTTAGTATAATTATTATGCATTCTATATAAACACATATAATAGAATAATTTAGCTTATATTCTAAGAGTAATATACAATCCTATTATGATATATATATTGCTCAACTATTATAAACAGTTGGACTAAAACATAATTGAATGCCCTTTTGGTCTTTGTGACAGCAAACCACATTAAATCTCTAGTATTCCTCTTTGTACCCTTTCTCCTTTATTTTACTTTCACATGACATTAAAGTCTGCTTTGACTAATTACTAAACCTCACCTTGCAACTTGAGAATCTGAATGGTCTCGAGACATGGTATCAAAATATTTAAACCAATAAATTCTAAATTCGGATCATGCTAGCCATGTAGCAAAAGCATGGTGGCTTCATGCTTATTTTCCCATCCAACAAGACTCTGTGTAAGGAGATACGTTAGATTTATATAAATTCCACTCTTGAGCCTCACCCAACACCTTAAAGTTTTGGAATAGTTTCTTCATATTAAGGATTAACTGCTTTCCACTAGACGCCTCAGATTTATATAAACACTTAAGCGTCACCCAAAATCTTAAAGTTTTGGAATAGTTTCTTCATTTTAAGGATTAACTGCTTTCCACTAAGTTAGGTTGCCATACGAAAAATTCAGAAATCACCTCTGGAAAGTGTTGAAGATGTAAGCCAAAATAAGTTCTACAACCAGATGAGCAAAGTTTTCCACATCAAAGAAATCTTCAGGGCAGTTCTGCACTATCTGTTCAAGCGATAACATTTACTTGGCTCAGCCTCCAAAAAATGAGTAACATCTCACAAATAAGCAAAATGCTGAAATCATGACTTCAATATCATCAAGGCAAAATTGATCAACTACTCATAAAGACATAGCTAAGTATTCTATCAACCATAAATTTGAGCATTTCAAAAAAGGAACTAGTGAAATTCAAGTATGAAGCAATGAACCTGTTATTAGAAATAAAAATTTGACAGAAAGGAAACAAACTTTTTCAATAGGTTATGTCTATGTAGCTAAAGTAAAAAGTAACTACAAAGAGCCACCAAGACTCAATTTGTGCACTATAACCAGAAAGAAGATAATGGAGAACGTAGCTACTTTGCTGTGGTATTCTCATTCAACATTCGCTTTTCTAGCAGCAAAACAAGATGAAATAGTAAAACTCTAAAGTTTCAACTAGAAGCTCAAGAGAAACTTGTTCTTAAGAAAATTGTATTTAAAGCCTAATTACCTGTGATAAAACTGATATTGCAAGACTATTCCAAGAATTATCTGTGCATATGCAGTACGATAAAATCTGTAACAAATTCAGTGTGGTCAATATTGACAAGTATCTAATGTTTTGAATCTGATAGCACAGAGAAAGAAACTTGGAAAGCACTTTATAATAAAAAGGAAAGAGAATTAGAAACAGCAGCATATCTTAAATAGGATAACAGAATCAGAGATACACGATCTATTCTAGGAAGGTGAATATAATCATAGCCAAAGCCATACACAGAAAAAGAAAATATGAAGGAATCAAACCTGGTTTCCATCTGTACAGGATGAACAGTGGACATTCTAATGATTTGATAAAACACGTATCAATTATAAAACTAAGGCTGCTGCAACTTTTATTGGGTCTAGAATCAAGAATTAGGATGAGAACTTCTAAATAAAGAATTAAAACAAAGATAGGTCTATCATTCCTACGGTTTGCATCAAGAAAAGTATAGGTCTATCATTCAATATAAAAAAGATTAACAACCTTTATCACTTTTCTTGTCACTGATCACGTAAACAATATCATTCTATTTCTCAGATAATAATAATAATCTCATTCTACATCAATCTGCTTCCGGTGTTTATGACAGAATAGAAGTCACTTTTTAGAACATTAATAGTTCATCACATATCAGTAATACAGTGCAGATAAACTCACAGAAAACATTTGTAGAAATTGTATCCAAGTAAGGGTTTTGCATGAAGTCAATCTAGATGCTAAAACTTTAGGTACCTCTACTAGAAAGAAATAAGATAACAAAAGGCTATGCAGGAATGCACTATCACTTAGTAGATTACAGCCTGTGGATTGGAGTAGTTTTTCCATCTTTTAAGTTGGAAAAAAGTATATTCAGAATATATAATGCTCACAATAGCTACCTAATAAAAGCAAAGGCAGTTGGAGAAATCATTTTATCTTTTCAAGTTTCCACAAATAGCATTTATATTGAACGAGAAAAAAAATCACTGGGCAGTCTATTAAGTCTAGAATGTGAGAACACAATGGACCCAATAGTGAAACAAACAGATCTTTGCAAGGCTGCAAGAGAAGAACTGAGAACAATTTCCACCTGCAGCAATTCTTGGCAAATATCCACTGAGAGAAAATTAGCGGTAAAGAATCTTTCTGTAGAGAGAAACTGGATAACTGGAAGAGCAATTTCATGTAGCTTCAAGACTGTGGCATTGGTATCTTCAGATGGAAAATCTCCAGCACAGCTAGCTGTGCCAGAAGTAAGTGGGATTATTTGTCTGCAAACGGTTGGATGTTTTAGCTGAAATAGAACAAGTAGAGTGAATCCCCAAATAAACTGGTAGTCATCCAACTCAAGTTCAACCATGTTATATCCAGATATCAAGTCATTTCTCAATGTGTTTTCAGCAATTATTTCAGAGTTCCCTTCACCATTAACAGGAACAGCATCTAAGGCAACAGCTTGCAGTATTACTGGCCATGCCTCTTCTAAAGTGGGCTGCAGTTTGGCTGAAACCAAAGGTGATTGAATTCCATCCAGGAATGGATTCAACTGAAGAAGAAATACTACATTAGCAGAAGGTTTCCTTCATATTACAAGCGTCAAAACATTGGGAACACATAAAATAGTTTTCAACTTTTTAGCACTTACATTTTTCTTCATATTCAGGCCCAAGCAAACATAACTGTAATCCTTTAAGACCCTGATCCAGTATTTACCCAGAGTAATTGAACTTCTTGAGAACAATGGTAGTAAAGCTAGATACTCATCAGGTATTCCACCATGGTGTCTTCTCAGGAATGCATATGTGTAGCATTTGAGAGAAGCATGAGCAGCAAGAAGCCTTATCTTGATCTAGTTCCCATTAAATGAGTTAGAAACATCAACTTATTCTTCAGATATAATAAGTCAACAGAAAGACAAAATGGTACATGAATAATTACTTCCTTCCCTCCAAGTGCAAATACAAAATGTAAACATCTTACAAGTCTGTTGGGCACCATTATCTCAATAAAGAAAAATTAGTACAAAATAGAAAAAATCAACAAAGCAGCAAAAAGATCTACCTTGCATGAGACCCATTCTGCAAATGAAGGATAGTATATATCCTTGAAGTCACTCAATGGCCGAGAAATCAGTGAGAATATGCGTTTAACCGCAACTTGATCGCCACCCAGTATGCCACTTGTCATTATCTGAAAATGAATATGTCAACCATGAATTGAACATTAATTGGAGACTATTGAAACAAACGACACATATTAACTGGAACCTTAGTAGCCAGCTGCAGTCCCGCTTCAAGAAGAATGGGTCCTGAGGATGCATCTAAAGCTGTTCGAACAGCAGAGACTAGTTGGGCCTACATCCAAAAGAAAATGAATTTGCAGTTAATCATATGAACTGTTTTGTATGTGTTTCTTCATTCATTGCACGCACAAGAAAATACAAACACTGAATCAAAATTTATCGATATTATGTTTTGGAATTCAGGCTGCTGTTCAAACCATCCTTATATCTTACATCAGAAAATAATGTCATGCTTTCATTTTTAACGCAATACTTATCTTCAATTAAAATTTAAGAGACACTCCTTGCTTTCAACAATATAATTTCTCAATTACTCCAATGCATCAGGAGCCAACTAGTGAGCAGGTAAATTAGCTACTTTAATATCCCCACTAGGATAAAAAATTAAGATATTGTCATACCTGGTACTGCTCCAATAGGAGATGCCCAGGAAGCTCTGGGTCAGGTGTTGCTCCAAACTGTACAAGGAGTGATAGGAAGAAACTGTGTGAAAAGACTGCAACTTGCAGCAGATATCATGTTTCACAACTAAATGTCAGACAGAATAGAAATATGTTGCAGATTACTAAAGTATGACCTTAGAGAAAGTCTGAACCATCCTTTTGACAAAGTTAGTATGTTTCATATATGCATGTACAGTAGCACGTATAAAGTCGTACCAGTATTACTACAGGCAATTTGGCTGTCTCAGCATGGGAACATAAGGAAAACATAGGAAAGACAGCATAAAATGATAACAAACCAAAGAATGTTGATAGGCTCACACAGCATATGCATTAAACTAATTCTGGAACAAGAACCAGTTAAAAACATCACAATGTATGGATACAATTTAATGTTGCTTACTATGGACGACCTACCGCATATAGTTGCACATAAACTAATTATGAAACAAGAACCAGTTAGAAACATCACAATGTATGGATACATTTTAATGTTGCTTACTATGGACGACGTACCACAAATAGTTGCATATTATTTATGTGATCTCAACTCTATTGAACTTTGCCGGTGGGTGTTCATTTCTCTTAGCATATGAATATTAAAAATGACAAAATAATGGAGGAGTTTTTTTTATAAGAGTAAATGATTAACCAGTCTGGTTCCTTTGACATTTTGCACATAAAGTGAAATTATCAGAGTTTGAAAGACTTCATAAAATAGGATTACAAAAGAGTTACTGAAGACCGGAACTTTTTGGATTATTTAATTCATAAGTTGATTTCTTAACCACCAAGCCAAGTTTTTTTGTAATGAACTAGTTCAATTTTTACTGCTAGGATGCTAACTGCTGGTAAATTTGAAATCGATTAAAGCCTTTCAGGCCAAGGTTATTGTCAAAGAAAAGAATACATCAATATGTAAAACCAAAACGCCAATCATTACAGGTTCAATACAGGGCTTGTTCAAACTCAAGGACTTTCACCATTACAATAATCAGATTGGGAATATTCATATTGTTTAAATAGATTAGTTTGAAAGCAGAGTAGACGTCAAAGCCAACATAAATGAGCTGAAGATGCAACAAGACCATTTATACATTCTTATCACAAAGAAATTTTGGGCAGGAGAATGATAAGAAAGTAACGTTTCATTCCTTTCAGGAACACGAACAAAATACAATTGATTTTTATCACTAAAAAATATCTTCAGAAAATTTACCTTGTCCACAATAGTGCTTAGAAGTCCCACACCAATTGACCGCATATTTTCAAACTGAATTGTGCTTATCTATCACAGAAGTCATGGAAAAAGAAACAAACTTCAGAAGCTTTACATCTGACGAAAACTACTACAGCATGTCTGAAGTGGATCCCAAACACTACCTGATAAGCAAGTGAAATGAGTTCCTGTATCTGGAGGACTAGCCAATCTTTCGACGTGTGTCCATTAGCTGATTCTTTCCTTGCTAAATAGAGGTCAAAATGGGCAGGATCCCTTCCAACAGCGGCAGGTAAAAGACTCAAACACCTATTTTCCAATAGAGCAATGTCCATGTTACTGGGAATACTAGCATAATCTTTCAAGAAATCGTTTGGACGTACTTCCTTTGTGAAAAAAAATACATCCTCTTTAGAATATTTTAATTCAGTTCTCAACAAGTAATTTAAACTTCCTGGATCATTCAAATTCTCTAGCCATCTCAAGTTTCAACCTCTCTAAGTTTCAGCAAAAATGGATTGAGAACGTCAACAGGAATAAAGTCATAAAAAGTATTAGAATAGTGGGTCATGATCAGGGACAACATAACCAATTATCCAAGATTTTGATACTGCATTTCTAGATATAAAGGCTATGAAAATAAAACAAAGAAAAAAACATAGAAGGAAGAACAAAAGATTTATGAGGTTCAATCATTCTAAAGCCTGCATAAAAGACATAAGAGACCACAAGGAGCCTAGATTGTGTTATTAGCTAGGCAATCTCATCTATTTGTAATACTAGAGTAATACAAGCTAGTAACATAAATCTTAAACAGAGTATAGACAACATTCCACTATAAGAGCACTTTATACGATACACATAATAATAATTCTAAATACTGAATCCCTAAGATCGTCAACACTCCGCCTCAAGCTGGTGAGTGATTAACTCCCATTCCAGCTTGCAGGCAAATTTTTGCAAGTCTATTCTGACAGGGGAATCAAAGACAATCCAACCAAGTTTAGTGAAATTTTTTTTACTAAATATCAACTTGATTACTTTCTTCTTTTCCTTTTATAACAATCTAACTGAAAAGGGAAACCTTATTCTTAGATGCTTATCTCATATGCCAATGAAAACGTGGGTAAAGCTCCTTGGGAGATTGATGACGAGTATTACAAAAGACAACAGTGGCTTCAGTGCAGACAGCTGGACTCATCAAAACATGGTAGTTGTGCTTCTTGTTGTTGATATCTTTGAACTTCAGCTTTGATGAGAATAAAAGACTGTCTTAAAGAAAGAAGATGCAAGGAAGAACAAAATTGGTCAGGTGCTGTCAAGAAAGATGATTTTGTTGGTGGCTAAGAAGGTAATAGCACATGAAGTAATGATGGGACTGGCAAAATGTCTCAGTAGTTACAGCGAAGCTGTTTGACATTGATGGAGTTATGGAAATGGAACTCAGACAGGGACAATTGGTTAAAGGAACAATGGCAGAGAAAAGGTTAAACACAAGCTCTAATGGTAGATTCCAACAATGATGGGAGATAGAGCAGAGAATTGTAGATTCTAGCATGGTGGGACATAGGGAGAAGAATGTGAGACAATGACAGTGATTCCAACAGTAGTAGTTTCCCAAAATATATTCCAAAAGAGGAGGTGGTTGTTTAGGTCATGTCTAAGTTAGGGTTTATGTTCACTAATAACAGCCACAGTTGGAAACTAGCCTTAAGTAGAGAGAAACAACAAAAAATTTATGCGATTTAGTCAGAAGGGCTACATCTACTGACAGAGACAATAAGAGTATTAGATTTTATTAATTAAAAACTTATCATTTGATGATAGTAGTGATACACGCTAAAAATGATAATCTTAAATAGAGTACACATAATATTCCACTATAGATGTAATATTTTTTAAGATCTTCAACAAGGCATTCAACTGAGACATTTGATTAAATGAATATGAGGAGTTTGATTAACACAAGGAAATTTTTTAGTTTCTCTATCTCCTTATTGTTCAAGCGTTTCACATTGCTTCCATCATAATCTAACACTTTATTGAGTTTCCTTACACTTAAGGAAATTTACAAATATATAAATATATATATATATATATAGAAGAGAGAGAGTGTGTATATAACCTAAAGCCAGGGCAGCAAACAAGTACTGAATGAAAAACCATATATGAAAACTAAACACATTCAATACAATAGAATCTCCCCCAAGAATAAATATACAACAGAGAGGCAATGTCTATATCATGTTGTTCATATTAAACACTCAATATCAATGAATAAGTTGAACCAAGAAATATCCCTAGAAGCCCTACAGATAATATTCTATAATGAGTGAAATATTAACTAGAATTTCAAAAGATTTAAGACCTGGAGCAAAGAAACAGTATATGGCAATGCAAATCAACCAAACTAGGGCAAGCTCACTTACTCAGCAGCAAAACCTCTGGTTCTGTATCTAAGGTGTTTATCTCTGTTGGGATTAACACAGGAAGCTTCTAGTGCATACTCTTGGAATGGTGCGCCTGTGGAGCTATAGACCATATTTTCATCATCTTCTCCATAGTCTAATCTTGGGTCATTGCCCGTCCCACTAAGACCAACATTTCCTGAGCTGTTACTGATTTCAGCATCTCGTCTAGTTGATGTAGCAAGAACCTGGACGTTGGATAACTTATTCAATTAGCACTAAGCATAATTTAATGTTCTTATTTGGAAAACCAATAATATATAAACCTCTATCCAGTTCGAGAAAAGAGCTCACCATCTTACAACATATTGATATCCAGTGAGATGGACAAGAAGGACATGATGCAAACAGCAATCGTGTAATTGTTGAACGTATCATATTCCCAATCCTAAAAAAATTAAAGCAGTCTGGTTATCAAGAAATGGAAAGGAAAATTTTAATTGAAAATATGTATATAATATATATATATATATATATATATATGACTCGTTGAAATATGCATGGTATTTCCTTTAAATACAGCCTGTATCACAGTCAACAACATAATTGCTTCATGAACAATGATGTTGAATGGCTGTTGGGAATGGACATGGAATTGCTTTTGTACTATGGCAATGCAAATTGTTAGAAATGCATGAAACAACATTTATTTGCAAACTGCAACAAAGAACAGTAATCAGTACTGTTATCATTTTTGCTCAAGCAAGTTTTGAAGCGAGTGCATTTTATTAAAAAGTAAGCACCAAAGCAACATGGTTTATAGATGACTTACTCAGAATCTGTTTCTTCATCCAGCATGTGAAACAAGTTATCTTCAATTTGCTCACGAATAATAGAAACCTGAAACAACTCCTATCAACCACTGGATACCTTGGAGCAAAGGGTTGGCTAAATATAAAAAAGAAATGAACATTTGGTGCCCAATACTAACCAGGTCTTTTTCAATGAGATGCCGGAGGGTAGAAACAGCAATTTGTCTTAAAGTTGGCTGCTTCAAGTGAAACTAGTTGTATTATGTAAAAGAAAGGGGATATAAGCCACAAATACTAGCAACTTTAAGACTTAAACAAAACCTGTCTTGAGGAAAGAGTTGATAGGAGGGTTTTAACATGTGAATGAACAGAAACAGCTTGCGGAGCAAAAAGAACAAGTTGCTGTGTGAATCGAACACTCCTGTAACATGAATATGACTCAGTTGAAGCCGCATAATAAAGGGGAAAAAAAAAGGTTTAACTCCTCTGTGATTCCATAATGATTGTCAGGATAATATATGGATCACTGTCGGGCCTCATCCAACAGTTTAAACTTTTTGGGTGATGCTTTCTATACAACAACCAAAAAGTTAGCAATTAGAAAACAGTTCAAACATCCAATCACAAACTACCCAAAATGAGAAAATAAGAGAGAAAAAAGAAAAACAAGAAACATGGATCTGTTGACATACTCCAACAGTGTTGCAGTTTCTTGCCAGGAGCTTATTTCTGTAATGACGGACTGCAAAACAAATTGAATTAGTCAATCGAATATTAACTTCCATAACGTAGTAAATAATGAACAAAGTGAAAGAAAAGGATATGCTTTCAAATTGAAGATCATATTCTGGTCTATATGTCATTCGAATACCAGCCACAGATTGCTAAAGAAATGTAATGATAGTAAATCTCAACATGAACAGGAACAAGTCTAGAAGTTCAGGTCTGTGAATGAACTACCTTGCAGCGAGAGAAGAAAATGCTTCCTGGGGCAAGTTCAGGGCCCAGAACAGCCACAATGGCATTTATAAGGCGGCCTACTCCTTGCTGAAGGTCAACCAAACCATTGTCTTCAGATAATAGAATGTCCAGTGCAAGGCCAAGTGTTGCCTGTGGATGAAAAAGATAAAAACAACAAGCACAGCACCAATGTAAATTTAAGGGCAATTAGAATGGTGCAATTACCAAATGACTCTAGGTAAGCTACATAAAAATACGTAGTGCAACCCATACTAAATTCATGCATAATTGATCATAGATGATAAAACAAGGAATTAGGAGCATTTTTAAGTTGAACAACTCCAACTTTATTTATCACCAAGATGACAAAGCTCACATGGGACGTACAGCAGATGGCTTTTTAAATAGGCTGGAAATCAGAACTCAAATCACAAAAATAAGTGTGCTTTAGGCCTGTTTAAGTTCTAGATAATAGATAAAAGACATAGGAGGAAGATTTAAATTGAAAAACAATTTCACTTTCAATTAATCTATTTAAACATGTATTACTTTTAAATTCATGTATCACGCAGACAACATGGATTAAGAATACTATTAGTGTTGGCAACCACTATCCTGTAAATATGTAAGTTCTATACAGACTTTTCTATCAAATTGTAGTTTACGTTTTAGCATTCTAAAACTTGATTATCAAATCATAAAGGCATAGGTGGGTGCTAGCATTTGTTTACATGCTTTATTGCATCAATCTCATGACAGGTGACCCAGTTCTAACTGAGATCTCAGTCAACGATGCAACTTCAAGGGGTGACATTGAAAGATTTTGAAAAAGGAATGGAATCTAGCACTTAGGACATCTTAAGAAATTGCAGCTCAATTTGATTTCTTAAGCTTAGGTGCCAACAAATAAGGAAAGGTTACATATTAAAGAAGATTTATCTTGCAGGCAGCCTATCAGTAGACCACTTCCTACACAGGCACAAAAGGTCTACATGGAAGATTAAGACATAAATGATTTCTTCAAAGAATCTTTGCGAAATGTTGAATACAAAAAGAAATAGTGAAAGGGATAGTAGCCCATTCAAATACTATAATGAAAATTATGGAATCCTTGAATTGGATTGCAAAAATAGAAAGAGATTAAAATATATGGTGACTCTAACAGACAAAAGTGTGAAACTTGCCACTTGAAGATTGAAGAGTGAATCTTTAACATAGTAAGAAATTCTGTAGTCCAAATTAACCAAATTAACTATAAAGTAAAATCACCAACGAAATATTACGTATAAGATCAATAAATTTCTCAAAAGGATAATATGAGTATATTTTATTTTAGAAGAATAAAAAATGTCACTAAATTCAGAAGTTTGTACACAATATACTACTGAATTTATTAAAATTGACAAAACGAAATGACCTAATAAAGACAGAAGGGCAACAAGTACTTATACATCTAAATCGTTTGTAACTAGTTATCAAAGACAAAATAGGAGTACATAGGAGTACAGGTACAGAGAACTTTATCTGAAGAATGAAAATGTTACTATAAAGGCTTACCTGTGCTGCAGGAAAAGAGAGTGGTTGGAAGATAGAAGGAGAAGAAAGCAACAAGGAGGTAAAAAATTGCAAGTTCCCTAAGTCAAAACAAATTTCAAACAATGCTCCAAGTCTTGATCACAAATCCAATAACTGCCCTCAAAAAAGCAATTCATGTGATGGACAGAGAGGAAAAGAATGACAAGATGTGTTATGTAAATAGGGATGATAATGATTTGAGAACAAGTGCGCTATCACTAGCCTTTTTTTTTTTTTTTTGTGAGATGATTATTGATGACAGCAGTTGTGAAGGAAAAAGAGTTATGGACAGTCTAGGTTTAAAACCTAAAAAGCACCCAAAACCATATACTATTAGCTGGACTAAGGTAACATAGAAGGGTTATCTGGAACAACATAAGGTAATTTTTTCTATTAAAAAAATACAAGAATAAAGTTAACTTTAACACTACGGAGAGTAATACCTGTGACTTGTTATTTGGTAAGGCTTAGCAATTTGATATTGGAAAATAGCTTAACGGGTGATAATACTTATAGACTGGAGAAAGATGACATCAAGTTTACTTTATTCTCATTAAAAGGAAGATTAAAAACCAACGCTTCTAAAGTGGAAGGGCAGACTTCTTTGACAGTTATGCATTCAGGAATCTAAAACGCAAGTTGCATTCAAAATAGACACATACTTTGATTACGAAGAAATTGTTAAAGGGATCAAAAAAATGATTAGAGGATCAAAGGCAATCAAACCAATAGCAACAGATGTTTAGATATAAGTAATGCAAAATTAGAAAAGCTAATACCAAATACAAGCAAGTAGCAGACTAACATCACAGAAAGCAAGTTTGTAAAGTTAAAGATCAAGTGATGATGTTTCAGGACCAAAAGAATGCATTGAAGACTTATAATAAACTATAGCCCAAGAAGTATGGACCGTGTTGGATCTTGAATACCATTGACAATGACTATATTATAGATCCGATAGTTACAATTGAAAAATTTTTAAGTATTTAGTGCAACATAATTATCCATTTCATTTATTAAAAAACCCTCATCTAAATGATAAAAATTAACCAATTCATTCATTAAAATGAAACCTTAACCAGATGTCCAAGGTAGCTTGAGGTTAAGTTTTTCTCAAGTAGAGACAGTCAATATGGAACCTTTGGCATATGGCTATTTAGGGTAAGTCCAATAGAGAAGGCTGTAGATTTTTATGCTTTAATGCTATTTAGGTCCAGTTTACCTTTATTTCATTATTATCATTATTTAAATAGAAGTTCTAGTAGGATTCACAATCACCATTCTAATAATATTTACTATCATTTTTCTTTTTTAAGAATGAAATAACATAACAGACTTCTATCTAAAACTTGAGTTTAGGTTTTAACATTCTGAAACTTATTTATCAGCCATAAAGACGTAGTCAAATACTAGCCTTACTTTCACACTTCTGCATTAATCCAAGGAGAAGAAAAGTGAAGCAAACTTGTTTATTACAATCCAACTTCATGACAGAGACAAAAAAGGCAGCCTAAACATCAATCATAGTTGAATTTCTTTCAAGACCTTAACTGATTCTTCTCAAGCTTAATTTTATGCAACTAAAGTTGCCAAATCATGAATAAAAGAAGACATAAAGCAGAAAATTTCTTGTTATATGCCAAAATTTTCATTTTCCTGATAGATTTGTTCCCAATACATAATTCTAAAATAACAAGGAAATAAACAGTCCATAATTATGCCAAAGCCTAAGAAAGTCAATATGCATTTGATTAAAAATGAACGTACCTGCACATGAGATACATATGAGAAGCCAGCAGCTTCAATAATCAGGAGAAGTCCATGTAAAGACCAAATCTGTAAGCCGGAGATTGTACTTTTAGCCAGCAAAGAGACTGAGTTGACAGTTGCAGGCACTAAACTTGACAATGCCATTCCTCCTGCACTGCAGGTAAGAAGATTTATTAGAAGATTATAAAACATCAAACTATGTCGTTCTATAGTAAAAACTAACACCTATACAGCATCAACAAGGAGTACTAGTACAACAGGTTTTGGGAGCACATATATTTTAAGCACATGACTAGATCAATATTACAAAGTTCCATTTAGTACAATTGGAACTATCAAAAAGACGAGTTAGTTTGCAACATGCTTTGCAATTGTAGCAGTAAAAATGACAAGTTAGTTTGCATCATGCAGTGCAATTATGTAACAATCAAAGAGAAAAGCCAGCCCAAGCTCTTAAGGCGTTCACATCACTGAAAACGAGACGATGTCTCTATGCAAAGACAGTATGAAAAAAGAAGGCAGCTAAAATGTCGGTCCAGGCTTTGCTTATGATAGTTCTTAAAGAAACCACATCACCGAGCTATGACATTATGTTAGGCAAATAACAGCCAAAAACAAAAATTCTAAATGGAAAAGAATTTTTTTCAATTGACATCACATTCATTTTGACCAATTTGTATCCAAAAAAGATAAAGCCCTTTGACATGTCCAGGAAAAGAAATCCAAATAGGAACAAGACTTTAGATTTCATTATTAATTGATCCTTGAAGTACCAATGGGAAGATTCAATTGGCTAAGTTTACAAGTCCAAGACAAAAATCCAGCAAAGGAACAAGCTGTTTAGATTATGTAATTACTAGAGCCACAATATTGAATGGCAAGGTCCAGTCGAATAGTTCTGTGAACCTACAACACGACACTTAACTCAAGAATATAGACAATGGATGACTTCTTTGCTCCTTTAGAATACATATTATCTCTTTCCAACAACTTTCTGACAACGGAATCTAAGATATGCAGTATAAATATGTTACAGATTGTATAACTATTACAAGAACTTAAGGATTAATTATAGGGATCCTATTTATTTACTTACCTAATTAGTAGTTGAGTAATTTGTATATATATGTATCTCTACCTCTGTGCAAGATATATCCATAAAAACATCTTTCCTCTCTTTGTTCCATGGTATCAGAGCCAATCTTGGCTATTTCTTATTCCATTTTAGTCATGCCCAATGAGCAGATCTTTGGAAATTTTATGTTTCAGTTTTGCCTAGTCCATCCTCTCAAACATACCAGTGCATGGCAACGGGTGCATCAGTGCCCCGTTCTCTAGTTAGATTCGAGTCAGAGAGTTGGAGCCTGACCCCAAATCCAAGCCCAAACCTAATTCAAAGCGTGAAATTTTAAAAAAATCAAGCTTGACGTAAAATTTGATAAACCCAATCTGAGCCCATTAACTTCGAGTCAAGTCAAGTCGGCTCATGCCCTTTTTCCATCCCTACTCTTAGTTGCCCAATCTCTTTATCATGTCTTGTCTAAGACTCTAAAACCATGTTCTTTAAGGTTTCCTTCAACTTCTTGAACTCTTTTCCTCTAAAGCCTTCCACCATATTCATTTCCCCGCAAGTAGCAAAAAAGTACTCAATAACTCTGTTTAATAAGAAATTAAATGATAGTATGCCAAGAATCATGTCATACGAAATACTAAAACTAACAATCGAAAAGAGAAAGTTTAGATGCTATTAGCAACTTATAGTACTTTACTAACAATCTTAGTTAAAAACTAACAATCACTTTGTCTGTAAAAAAAGACTAAAATGTATTCTTTTGGAAAACAAGAAAAGCAGACAACCAAAGTAATCAAGAATATGAAGGGATCACCTGCTAAGAATGCACCCAAGTGCAAAAGCAATGGATCCAGCATAATTCGAATCTATTGTCCCAGCAAGGTCACTAATCAATGACCTGGTCTGTTTAACATCAACAAAGAGAGATAGAAAGATAATCAAGAGTAACATACAAAATATAAAAGGAGTTGTGAACTTAAAACTCTATGATACACATATGACATCGTCATTTCAACATATACTGGCAAATTGATAGCTTATGTATTACTTGAATACACATTAGAAAGCAACTTACCATTCTAGCAGTAAACATATCATTACCAAGGCGAGCTAAAAGACCAAGCCCTTCTGATGATGCTCTACGTTGAGATGCACATATATCTCCCTCTGCTAGTATACTCTACGAAAAGAAAATCACCGAATAAGAAAAAAAAAACTTTAATGTTGCTTACCTCACCTCATTGCAAGAGAGTCAAAATAATTATTACCAGAAAAATTGCCTGCATTGGATTTAAAATCTCAATCCCTAGGGGTTGAGGTCGTAGAGAAATCAAAGCCTGAGGAAAGCATTATTAGACAATATGACATCAGAGCCACATATAAAGCTTTAAATAGATTAATTTGGGATAGCAAGCACCTTCAATCCTGCAAGCAACCCGACACAAATATTGGTAATACCAGCAGCATGCCACGTTTGCCTTTTTCCACTTTTTAGACACTGCTCAATCATTCCAAGAAGCAAGAGCATCCCTCCACTATCCTGAGACCAAGTTAAACAAGAAAGAGAATTTATCTTTCCTACAAAACAATATCAGAAAACATAGGCTTAAAATATAATCCCCTTTACCTGTGAAGCAAACATGATTCCAAAGCAAAGAAGCATCTGATTCACCAATACCTTGTTTACTGTTTCCGGCTTCAAGAATAAAACTAATACTCAGCCAACGGATGCAATGAAACAACAATTGAAAACAATTATAAAAAAACCTACAAGGCATCTAAACTTGGTACTTTCACACACAATAGGGCATGCAATTTCCAACTTATGTTGAAGCATCAAGATCAAAATTTTACACAATCCAAGTATCTGCACATGTATTATCTAGAAAATAATGATGGTTCAGTTATTGCTAAAGAATCTCATTGATTAAGTTTTATTTCCTTATCCATCGTCACTCTGCTTTGACAGAGAACTAAGGATTAATTTGATAAGTTTTGGCATTCATTTACTATAGATGTATGGTGTTTGCCACATATCGAAAACGTACAACTTAGTTCCCTATTGAAAGCACATCATAGTGTAGTATTGCAAGTATACAAGGGCATTTCAAACTTAAGCTTAATGCTAGAACTTTTAATATCAATCTTTTACGTTTTCGTAGTATCAATGCTAATAGATTCTTGTGAAAGAACAAATTTCTTTTAGAGAAATATATTTTTGTGAGAGGTAAATAATATCATCCCTTTGATCCATATAAAAGTCCTTGTATTGTTTGTAATTATCAGTTATGAAGTGAACCAACTGACAAGTGGCATAAGTGAACAACTAGTGATTTATTGGGTCGCAAAAATTTTCTCTCTAGCACTCATGGTTGAAGCTAAGGGCTTGTTCAAGGCAAGGTATTCTTCGATTGTTCAGTTTATGCATTCTCCGCAACAACTTTGTACAATTCTTCTGATCAAGGAAAATTATCGTACTTAGATTAGATTAATTAAAAAAATTTCAAACATAACCATTATACTTGGACTAGATTAATTGAGATTTCTTCACTTGTTACAGAGAAGGCAATCCTTCTTATAAAGGAATCATCAAATGCAGTTTAGACCACTCAAGATGTCAAATTGTATGGTGATAGGGAAATCCATTGTTTCTTCTATCATTCCTCTTATGAGTGCTTTAACAATAAACGAATTGTGTGGTGTTAGAACAATTCTTTTCAGGGAAATTAGATTTATTACATTTACATAATGTTGTGTAATTTATTTTTCAATTGATTAGAGGAAACCAAATTATCTTTGGTTAGTATATTATTGATATTAAAGCTCACAAGGATAGAATAGTTTGATGCTTATACTAATAATATGGTAAAGATGAGGTAAATACATAAGCAATTGCTAATGATGGGCTCTCTCTAAAACTGGGCAAGTTAAATGTGGGTGAAGCAAATACTTAAAGATTTTAGGATTGACACAATAAAAGTACTAAAGCTATGGCATGATTATCAAGCAATCACACATATCACTTTCAATTCAGTATCTTATAACCATACTAAAGTGCATTGCAGTTGATTGTCATAGTATTAAAAAAAAGATGCAACATGGATTATTTATACCCACTCATTTAAGAACAACTGAACCAATTCTCATTTAATCATTACATGTGTCTACAATGGCGTTTACCAAAAATTGGCCATGATAAACATTAATACCCTACCTTTTAAGAGTGTAATAAGATGAATTATCTTTGTCCCATACCAAAAAAGTTCAACTTTACAGTGCCATCTCACATCTATAAAAAGCCATTAGAACACAAAGATCACATTAAAAACTTTTATGCCAACTTTTAATTCTTTCATTAACTAATCAAATACAAGGAAGAACCTTTGCTTCAGTTTTCATCAGTACAACTATAATTCCCTTCTCTACATGAACTTTAGATGAAGTAACAAAAACTGCAATAACAATTATGATGAAAAAGAACAAAAAATTGAATCTTGGTAAAGTAGATGAAGGAAGCATGCTATCAAAGTTAAACATAAAGATATAACCAACAAAAGAGAAACAGCAATCACCTGAGGAAAGCTTAAGGATTCGTCCTCCCATACAGAAGGCAATAGGCCCTCCTTTCCCCCTTGGAAGGCCCGAAGTTCATCCTCAAACCAATCTCTAGGCAAATTATTTATGAAAAAAAATAAGGATTTCCCTTGTCATCGAAATAAAAAGACCTTAAAATGTTTTAGAATCAACTATTCAAGAAAACCAGAAATCAACATATAGACAAGAAGAAACCTTCCAGGAATCCAAGGTCCCAACCAGGCATCTCGTTTGTCTAACAAGGACCTCAAGCATGAGCTTTCCTCGTATCTAGAAGCATCCCTATTTCATTTAAGGCATCATGAATAAGAGGTAACCAAATTACTAAACAGGCAGATGAATTATAGAAAAACAACTTCAGAAACTATTTTTAAGAAAGGTCCACATTTTGTGTTATGAAGCCATAATCAGGGTGTCCGTGATAAAGACATCTATAGAAGGGAAAGAAAGAAGTATCATTTACAAAGGAAAAGCATTACCTGTATGGTAGTGTACATAATTGGATAATCTGCGCATGTTCACCTTTATAAGTAAAGGGATCAGGGAGTGACTGATAAGCCACTAACGTTTTGATGGAGAACACATCAATTGCAGGTTTAATATTTGACAGTTCTTTGCCTTTTAGTAACAAGATACAGGACAAAGCACTGTTTCCAAAAAAACAGTAGCAACCTTCAGACTTATGGAAACAAAACCACAAAGTGCCCGAGTTAGTCAGTTAAGAGTATAAGTACCTACTCAGGTACACCATGACGGGTTGAAGTAAAACCCCGTTGTTTGTAGTACCACTAGAAATAAAGCATTTCACAAATGCAGTAAGAGCATCTACAGCAGCAGACCAAACCCTTCCAAACAAAAAATGAACATCAAGTAGGTTAGTAACTTGCATAAATATTATTAAAAAAATTTGAAAACAACACCCAGCTTAAAATCCACAAATACAACTGCGTTTAGTGCTTTTATCACTAATTCTTATGAATACCTGACTGACTCAGCCAGACCAGGACCAACAGGCAGTACAATGCCATGTCAACCCAGACCAAACAAAGTACTCCATTCACCTGTAATTTCATTGAGCTAAAAACTAACATACAAGGTTGTACTTTGACAGAGATTTACCATATCTTAGCAATTAAATCTCCATTTTGTTTAATTGCCTCTTCAGGATTCCCACTGAAGAGGTCTGCCCACAATGTAAGAATATCAAAGATCTGGTCTTCTAACTCCTGCAAGCAACAGACCCAAAATTCATAAGTACTCACAGCAGCCACAGAATAAGTAACACAACTTTGTCATAACCTAGCAATTAATCTTCTACCTGCTTTGGCATGGAGGATAGGAGTGAAGACAGAAGTAACCAACCAGCTTCTTTTTCAACCGTTGCAGCCAACGGATTTCGGCTAGATTCAGTTAGCATTTTCTTTAAGACTTCAAGTATTGATCTGGGCAGTCTGAGGGGACAAGACCATAAGGTAAGAGCATGAAAGTTCTCAAAACCTAAGGTAACCATGAAATTAAAGCTCAAAGGAATGCAAGCAATACATATATTAGTATATCCCTAGGATGCAAGCACATCTTAATACAAGAGTATCCCAGTAGTATCTAACATAGTCATATTGAGAAGGATTTGATATTTTGAGCAAAAAAATTGGCTGGGAGGATCCCGTGTAATAATTTACTTCCATTTGTCAACAGCAATTGCCCTTACATGAACACTGACGCCACAACTAATCTAGATGTATTTAAGAAAAGAAAAAAGTAAATATAGAGTTTCACAGAACAAAAGAAGTTAAGTGGAGCAATAACCTTGCTGGATAACCAAGAGGTAACTTTGGTGATATTGATACCAAAGCTGCCAAAACAGTTGCTTGTCCATGTAAAGAATCAAGCTCAACTTTCAAATTGGCTCCCTGTGGGAGGAAAAAGAAAGGTAAATAGTAGCAATATTAAGAACAAACCTATAACAACCCAATAAACAAATAAGAAAATAAATGCAAGAAAAAGTCCTCATACTGCAGACAGTAATACCAGTCAAATTCTACCATATTTTACAAAGAAAAGATAAAAGAGAAGCATACAAATGCAAATCTAGGCACAATCTTAAAAATAGAGCGAAAAGCTTAGCTGATATGAATAAATAAATTAAAGAACCAGCAGAAAGGAGATATGTATTCCATCTATCTGCCAACATCTACTGGAGAGGACCTTTTGATACTCCATGATCATAAATCCATTAGTTATCAACTATTAGGTTCATGGAAAATGTAAATCAGGAGTTAAGATGCAAAAGTCCAACTCAACAACAATCCATTAAAATTGCACATTGCATCATTTGTCAAAAAATTTATCCATAAAGAAAACATCCTTATGAAGCAAAAGTTGAAATGAGATGTCTAAAGATCCAAAAATTTCTAAAAGTAGCCAAGGAAACCGAGGTTTTTTGGGGAGAATACAATATGTAAACCATCAACAGAATGTGGAAAACCTTCACTCCTTGAGAATAAGAATGTTATAGGACAAAAGAAATGAACTTTGCAACTTTCCAAACTGAAGAAATGGACAGTTAGAACATCAACATAAAGATATATAGACAAAGAAAAGAAGGTTTTAAAAAGGACTAATCACTCAGTCTATATACATCAGGATGGTAAAGAAATAAGATTAGTTATCAAGACTATTTCATACAGGAAGGACTTTCACACTAATAAGCATAAAAGTTTGTTGTTTTCTCTTTCTTCCTTAGATCATACATTTTTACTTCATTTATTGGTAACTATGTTTTCCGACCATCTTTGTTGTATTCTTGGTTTTTCAAAGGGATGACTCCACAACATCAACTAAAATTTCTGAAGGAAATATGTTTTTTGTACTGTTGTTGTTTCTACTAGGTGCGGAGAATGCTCACACATTTTTCATATGAGAAGTAAAAGGAAACCTTCAAAATCCTTAGGATATCTAATTAATTTAACCGAAGATCACATAAATCCACACGTTTATTAAATAGTAGACAGCACTGTAAAGATACTTGGTGTAACTTAAAAGTCATTTATGTTAAACAACTATACTAGACTTGGATCTTAAAACAAGGGACCAAAAAACAAAAAATGCGAAGATACAAATGGAAATAGAAGAAAGATTCATTTTGGTGATCACATCAAGGATTTACCCAAACAAGAAAGAAGAAAACCTACACACTAGCAATATTGGCTATACCTTCCCAAATGAGACATTATCTCTCAAAGCATTCAGTGTAGTTACACCATATGAAACCAAACCTCCAACACAGGTAGGATCAACCTCAGCAAACACTCGTACTGTCAAAGCAGTCTCAGTGCGTACCTGCCCAAACAAGCTTTTCATTCGTGCTGAACTATAAAGAAGCTATACAGCAACAACTCAATACAATACAGCTGTGTAGAAAACTGCACTATCAATCTATGGTTTAATTTTGACTCATATGCTTTGGGAAAGTAAAATTCAAAAATAGAACTGACAGCGCTTTTCATAGATGAGTGGTCAGTCAATATAAGGTAGTATGAAATCTTCATTTTAACGAGATTAAATGATGTAGGAGCATATTTCAAGTTAATAATTTATGTTTCTGTATTTTATTAGTTTTCATAAAGATTTCTTATATAGATTAGATTTCATTTTCGATAAGACATTACTATTTTTCCTATTATTCATAGGAATTCGTGTATGATTCGTTTTTCCTATTCTGGGTAGGGTTTCTAATAAAATTAGTATAAATAAGGGCTTTGCAAGAGAAGTATAGCAGCCTCTGTATTCAGATTTTTATTAAAGGAGATTATGATAGAAACAATAATTGTTCCAACAACAATCACCCTAATTCTAGCCCTATTTTGTTGGAATATGTTGCCCTAACGCCTTGCCCTACATCAAGTGATATCAGAGCTACTATAGATGCCATCCAAAATGCAAGGAGATTCATTAAAAAGGGAGTTCAACTAGTCCCGATAGAAGTGCTTAACCATATTGGAGTCATCCAATTTGAAAGGGAATAGCTTGAGCTTGCTCAACAATCTTTTAAAGAGGCTCTTGTTGATGGCATCTGTTATTTTCCTTGATAGTAAAGCAAATTCCATTGCAGTTGATGTGTCTGCTTGTATTCTTCAGTATAAAGACAGACAAATATTTCATCACTTTGTGGAACATGGTATTCATGTACAACTACCTTGGAATAAAGTCAAAGGATTATTTAACTTGGCCAGAATAGTTGAGCAGTTGCATGAGACACAAGTTGCAATCATTCTTTACCATCTTATACTATACAAGCTCCCAGACTATGTGGAAGCTTATCTGAGGCTTTCTGTCATTGAGAAAGCCCAAAACAATCTTCCGTAAAGCATTGACCTGGTTAATGGGGCTTTGAAGGTGAATGATAAGTTCCCTAATGCATTATCTATGCCCAATGACTTAGATCTGAAAAATAATGATTGTGTTAAGGCCAACAAACCTTCTATGCTGCTAGTGAGGCAACTGATGGAAATGATCCTTATGCAACTCTCTTTGGGCAACTAGAATTACTTTGCTGCACTATATTATCAAAAAAGAAACCCAAAGTTGGAAGTTACCCATTCGGAAAAGGCCAAGGAACTTTACACTAGAGTTCTGGTTCAGAATATAGTTTAATCTGTATGCCAAAAATGGTGCTAGAGTAGGTTCGGTAGAAAAAAAACAAATTGATGCATCAAAAGATGTTTTAAAACAGGTCTAAGAAGTCACAAGTAACAGCATTTTTATCCAGATGCTTGATGTTTGGATAACGTAGCCTATGTTTATTATACTCGAGGCTGTTTGACATTAGCAATGAAGATGTATCATAATTGTTTGTGAAAGTTCTACCATAATACAAATTCTTGTCTTGGGAACTCCCAAGTGAATGCACTTGAATTGCAAAAGAGGAACTAAAATGAGTTAATCGTGATATCCACAAGGAGTATGTCAAAGTCTACATGTTGAAACCGTGTTCTTTTTTAATCTGATGAGATTGATGCAAGAGCATACTTCAGTTAATAATTCATACTAGAATACCTAGTGCAAAATCAATTTTAAAAAATTCTCGAATAACAAATAATGTACGAACAGTTACTTATTAATATTTAAAAGTTACAAAGGAAAGAATTTATAAAAGACCATTAATTTATATAATGGAATAGATATTTTAGATACTATTTAATACTAATTAACTACGCATGTATGACAAGAAAAGAAATGAAAAGTTACTATCGGTGAAAAAAATTATTTGGCATAATCACATGTAGATATATATAAAATTAGAGATAAAAGTCAGAATCATAACAATTTAATCACAATAATTAACTAATTTTAAGCTCAGCTATTTTGTAGTACTCTAGAATATTCTTTTAGTATTTTAAAAAAGATTAATGTTTCTTGCAATCTTAGTTATCACAGCGAATTAATTTCTTAGGATTCTATAAAAATTTATTAATATTAAATTTATTTTTAATAGAACTGTGAATTGTGGAAGCAAGTGAATTTTATACAATGAAAATTACTCGATCAATTTTTAGAAGACTTTTAGTATTTTAAATTTAAAGAAATTCCACCTTAAGGTTTTTATATTTAATCTTAATAGCAGTGGATTGGGGAAACTATTGAATCTTTTAACTAAATGGTAACTACTCATTTCAATTTTTAATTTTAAAGAAGGTTTTTTATTATTTTGGCATACAATATTATTAATTTTTAGGGATATATTTCACACTTAATTGTCTTGTAAAGTTCTTTAAGATGGTCAGATTAGTTTAAGACTTAAGATTGACTTTAGGTATGGGCTTGAAACCATTAATTTTTGGTTTAGGTTTCTCAAAGTAGTTCACAATGTTAGGGGCCATTGATCACTCTTTCCTAGTTTTTGGTCAAAAGACCAACGTCTACTTTGTTTTGCCATTCTCTAATCTCTCTCTACTTGAAACTAGTTGAGTAGAGACTATCTACTTATAGCTCCAAAATCAATCCTTTCCAACCAAAGGAACCATAACAGAATGTGCAGAAGATTTCAATGCTTACTAATTAGTCAGCCTTCCAAATTTCATCCCAATTAGATAAACTAGGGACAAGAAGAACCAAGATAAAACTAGGGACAATATTAGAAACTAATATGGAGTAAGGTCGAACATAGACAAGCTCTGCATTATAGTTTACTACATGATCAATGATCATAAGGACTTCAGAAATTCATAAGTAAAAGAATTGATAAGGACAGTGAAACTAACTAGGAGATAAATGAAAAAAATTTCTTTTTCATAATATCAAAACATAAATGCATCAGTTATTTAGTTCAATTTTTTCAAGTAACAAACATATTCTCAAAAATTGCAAAGTCCAACACGAAGTCTTAAAAGTTGATTTTAGTATCAATTATCCAAACAAATATATTCAACATACCAATTAAAAGTATAAAAAAAAAATACTTACAAGGTTTGATGAATGAGATATTGCAACATCGACAGTTTTATCAAAGATTTCACGAAGTTCTGATGGAACCTGAGAATGGATAAGAAAAATTCAAGCAATATGCAACCAAAGTTGCACATATAAGCACGCAAGACAACCAAGGAACCAAATTATAAACAATTTAGCTGAACTTTAAAGGACCCACACAGATGACTCATCACTGATCCAGTCTATTTATTGCCTAGAATTATCAATTAGGTATATTGCATGCACCTAATACTTTTCTGAAATGACATTTTCCTCAAATGGGGGGAATTGAAGAAAAGTAGACATTTCAAACAACATGTGAAATTGGTACTCTTGTAAATCAAATGTTCAGAAGGTTACAGAGTGCATAATCTTATTATACACCAATTTAGCCCATTTAATACTGTAGTAGGTTTTGTTTTCGATTTGTTGCCCTACTGAAACATGTTTTACAAACAGCATATCACACATCAAAAGTAGAATTAAATGCATATGACCCCTTACCTCACCCAACGTCTTCAATGTATAAGACAAAGTACGAAGAGCAGCAATTTTCATTGAAGGACCAACATTAGGAGATTCCAGCTGCAAGTTTCCATGAGAGAAGAGTCAAGACAAGAATCAACAGTGGCAAGAGAGCATGTGTGTTACTCTAGAAAACCTGTTTTCCGAGGAAAACTGAAAAGCCCCTTTGAGTAGGCTCAGTCATCTGATCAGTCACACCAACCCGCAAAATATACAGAACGCATGCCTCCAAGAAAACAAAGAGTGGAAAGTATTAGTTTATATATTTTGGATATCATAATACTGTAACCACAATGCACATCAATCCAATATAAAGTTCAATCCTTCATAATTCCATCCAGGACTAGAAAAACAAGGAGCTATAAAATTTGAGATGAAACACAAATCGCAATATGCTTGTCCTCATCAAAACAATTACCAATCTTTGCTTAAACCATAACATAGCATAGATTTCATACAAATAATGTAAATTAGTTTCTTTAGCATCATATTCAAAAGAAATTCCATATACTAAATTCTAAGTTTCTAAGAGAAGATTTTCCTATCAAGCCAGCATTGGTATTCTTTCCTTCCAAATTTATTGGGAAACGATTATTCTACCGCAAAGCTTTGCTAAAACCATAACATAGCACAGATTTCATACAAATCGTATAAATTAGTTTCTTTAGCATCATATTCAATGATGTTAAACGCTCAAAAGAAATTCCATATACTAAATTCTAACTTGGTCAAGATTTTTTTATCAAACTAGCATTGATATTCTTTTCTTCCACATATATTGGGAAACGATTATTCAACTGAAAAGTGCTAGTAGTTATGCCTAACTAATGATTGCCTCTACACGTGCAAATTTGAGAACATATGAGCAGCTATTAGTTATCTCACGTTTTTCTTCCATTTAATTTGTATACTGTTTTGTCTTCTATTTCCTTTTTTTTTTTTTTTGCAAGGCTATATAATAAGAGGAAGCCATGCCTATACGTTAAACTATGACTATCAAAGAATAATGTCGAAATTTGCAGTTCAATTTTTTAGACAAATACCAGAGCATGGGCATCAACATGAGGATCTAAGCCAAGCATTTCCATAACTAGCAGGGCATAGTTTTGAAGCTCAATATCTGGAACCAAATACTTCAGACGAATTGCCTGCAACATGAAATTCATAGAACAATCAGCATAAATTGGATGTCAAATAACAAAGATGCGCAAAATATTGCACTCCAAACCAAGCTAAAATGCTGAAGTAATGGGCAAAACATATAATTATGTACCCATGATCATAAAAAAATCTTAATGAGAAAGTATTACTCTAGTAAACTATATTACTGACACATTCTTAATAGAACATCCCACCATTTCCATAGACATTCTCAAGCGAATCATTGACAATTTAGAATTTTGACAATAAATTTACAAATGGACCAAAAAGCAGCCCTCAAACAGTTTTAAGAGAAGCAGCAAACCAAGAAATTATACTGACCAACAAGAGGAGAAAGATGGTTAGAGATTGAAAAGCAACCATTAGCGTTGTTACCTGTAAAAAAGAGACCCATGATAAGGTAATGCCCATCCGAATGTCCTTCACCCAAGGCCCACTTGCTGCAATTTCAGCCACCGATGAGTACTAAGGGAATATCGATAAGAAAGTATGATATATTTTTTATTTAGCTTATGCATTAGTAGATAGCAAATTACTGATAAAGCAAAACACACAAACCTTATTGCAATATAAAAGCACAATGTTCATAAAATAAAACTATACCAGAATGGGAAAAGAAAGCACATATAACAATTGTGCATGCTCTTACAACAGGAAAAAGACATTATAGCTTTGAAAGTTCCTTACAAGAATGAGGAGGTCAAAAGATCCTCAGAAAGATTATTATAGAACTTCAAAAGTTCGACAAAATATAGCCCCAAAGCACCAAAGTGTACAAGAAAAAAGAATTTAATCTGAAAATAAAAATATGTAAACATTAAGGATTATAATTGAATATTTTGGCATTTCTTATGAACCAAAAACACCAAATATGAGCAAGAAATTAGCATCATATAGAATCCTCTCAATCTTACCTTCAAAATTCATGAAATTTATACATGCATTCCCACTGGAACAAAGAGGATATTCAGAACACTACGGAATAGGTCAAATCAATACCTCTGGTGAAGGGCAATACTAAATGCCTTTGCAAGCCACCTTCTAATTTCTTTGCATGAATGGAAGAACCGTTTCCGCGGGGCTGAACCTGGTGAGGCAAAATTAGCTAGTAAATTAATAAACTAATAACATGGAAGAAAAACAAATAGAGAAGCATCTTCCAAAGACATAGAAAGCAAGAAATGAAGAAACAAAGAAGAACTGGATATAAACTACATAGCACATATACCTGTGCGTCTGGATTCATTCCTAAAGCAAGTAATGAACCTAAAGCATCAGCAAAAGCATCCCGAACAGATGATATTGGATCCTCAAGGGCCTAAAGAGAACATCAATATCATGGACAGAGGTACAGATACTGCATGAGCTTCTCAAATATTCAAAACCTACCTTAGTAAAAGAGTAAAATGTGCAAAAAACTAAGAAACACCTACCTTAACACAATAAGATGCTAAATTATCAAGCTCCCCAACTCCGAGATTTGGCCCACCAATCATAGCAAATGCCCTCAGACAACGTGCTGCAGCTATTCTAACAACAAATGATTTATCCCCAACAGCAAAACGTGTTATAACACGGTAGGCCTCAGTATACGCTGACGAGGCAGCATTGCCGCCAGAGCCTTCCAAAGCTTTTTGAAGCATGAATAGAGCCTCTTGTCTCACAAATTCCTGGAATTTCATTAAAAATGGGTAGCAAAGCCAGAAATTCTAGGCACTACAAAAACTGAAGGATCAAAAAAGTAAGATTTTTATGCAAGATCAGAAGTTCAATTATGTAAAATCCAGGGTTGCACGTTCAACAATATAATCCAAACTAAAGGGAACAATCCAAAAGGAAATTAAAATATATTCATGCTCTAGCCAACTCCTTAGTAGTAGAAGGATAGTAACAGTACCAATATAATACCAACATTCAAATAGTCATTATTATTGACATTATCAATCCTAATCACAATAATATCCACAATATTACAAATTGAATAAGACATACCTCTTGAAACTTCATGAGCTTTGCCACAATATTTGTTGTTTCAAGCAAACCCGACGTGATTCTTCTACCAAAATATCGATATAGCTCTCCCAGACATTGTGCAACACCTACAAGTATTGATTACATGAAAATTTGGACACAAACATGCAGCAAACAACCAATCAGGCAAATGATGGGATAAGCGTAACAAAATAACTTTACAGTTGCACTGTGCCTTATTTTTTGTTTCCTTTCTTGGGGACAGTCACAAACACTTTTCCAATACCTCTCTCTAATGCAAGGGAGACAAAGGGAGGTACCATATCACATGTAGCAAAGTCTATAACTAACCCAATAGAATAATGCTCAAGGATGATATACACTGCTCTTTTATCAATTGTGAACAATCTGAAATTAATATTTTAGCAGTTAAAAGAACTATATAGAAAGGGCATGACAACTAATAGGTTTCTAGCCACCATGGGATAACCAAACCAACATAAATTTACCCACAAGAGTAAATTTCAGTTGAAACTGTGATGTCAATGTTAAAAGGAACATCCAAAATGAAGATGAAGCCCAAGTCAGATGTTTTTACAGAAGTGCCAATTTCCCTTCTCCAAATAAATTGTCATGCAATGGGACATTCTTACTATTTCCCAAAGCCAGCATGATTCTCATGAACACGAAGTATCCATATTTCTTTATGCTAAACGAAGAAATACATTCTAGTTCAATTGTTCAGATGCCAGCAACATAAGGTTATATATAGAGATCATAAACAGAAATTTGCTGTCTTGATTCTCATCAAAAGTATATCTAAACACACAAATCAACACAGTTTTCTGAAACACAGATGTCAAACATCACCCTACAGAAAAGTGAGGCAACACTGCCGTGAAGGCTAGCTCCTAAGTTAACTTCCTTAACCTGCACATATGCTTTCGATTGCCTCTTGACATATCACGCAGGAAATAATCCCTTAAACAGCCAAGTAAGGACTCATTTGCAGTTTCTGAGAAACATAATCATTTGCTAAATTCTCGCTGCATTATTTTAGCATACAAATCCTGCCTGATGTTTGGAACGCAAATTGCATCATTAAAATATAACCCAAGTTTAAGAAAAGTTTTCAATCTAGAAGCTACATTCTTTCCCAGTTCAAATGCAACTAGAAAAACATCAAAAAAAAAGGTGAAAAGCGTATCAAGCAGGAAATTAAACTTTGAGAGAAAAAAATGAGGATATGAACTAACCAGCAACTCTCTGAGGCTCACTCTTCTTTCCATCGGAGAGAAAACCTTGAAGACTGCTGGCTCTCGAATATATAGAAATGGTATCCCCTTTTGATATGATCTTCCTCATGGCCACAGACGCCAAATGGCGAACAGGTCGCCGCGCACCCAGAGCAAGCAACGAGTACAACGCATCCTCGCATTTTCTTTGCCACAGCAAAATAGAATCCTGAAACCGACATTTCCACATCAAACACAGAACAACACTGAAGGAAACGTGGAAAAGATAACTGCATTGTATCGGCGAAGAACAGAACAAAATAGACCTTGGGCTCTTCTTCGATGGCGGCGATGAGATCGGAGAGGAGATCGAAGCAGAGGAGAGGATCGGGTGATTGTTGAGACGAAGAAGCGACGATGGACTCTAGTTGCGCCACCAGGACGCCGAATCGAGAGAGAGGTACGTTCTCTCTCACGTAGTTCTTCGCCATTAACAAAAGACGATTTGAAACAGAGCCCCAAAGGGAAGATTATCAATCGGTTTTCCACTTAGACAGCTAAGAAGCTTTTAAGCTTTCACTGGTGTTTCTATCTGAAGGCATGCCTCTTAGATAATGTAACTTTTGAGTTATTTCCTAATATGACTTCAATAAGATCTTATGGTCTGATAGCAAGTGCATAACATACTCAAAACTCATTATAAAAGTAAGAATACGGATGACTCTGTTATAAAAGATAGAAATAATATGGTGTACCACTAATTGTAGATGCACCATTTCATAGTTAGTGTACATATGGATT
>JAOTIZ010000008.1:14696233-14706399 GCA_027123425.1 Erythroxylum panamense | reverse complement strand
GCGTGATTCTTCTCAACCCTTTCTGCTGAGAGTTTGAGACTACTCGGAAGTTTCTCGTAAGTACAACAATTGTATCACTGGTGCTTTCATTCATCATGGCGAACCAACCCTCAACTGATCAATCGGACAACACTCTTGCTGATCGATTCATTGAATTCCAAAAAAATATGGATTTGCAATTCATTCAGCTACGACAAGCCATTTTACAAGTCAAACAAGACGTGGACTTACGGCTTGCTCGCACTGAAAAATCCCCTGCACATTCTTCTTCATCCCCGGCTGAACCAGTTTCTGTTCACACTACTTCTTTGGCAAAGATGCGTCTGGATGCGCCCAAGTGTGATGGCTCTAATCCGCAAGGATGGTTATTCCGCATTCACGAATACTTTACCTTCTATGGAATTACGGGTGATGGTCGTCTTCAATGTGTAGGATTGATGCTCGAAGGACCAGCAGCTGATTGGTTTCGATGGCGCTCCAATAATCATTTGATTGATTCGTGGGATGATTTCGTGGCCAAATTTAAACTCCGTTTTGATCCATTGAATTATATTGATTACTTTGGTGTATTATCCAAAGTTACACAGACGGGGACAGTGATGGAGTATCAAACAGCGTTTGAAAAGGTCCTTGTAAATGTGACAGGAGTCCGAGAAAATAATCTTCAATCTGTGTTTCATGCAGGTCTGAAACAACATCTTCAACATGAAATTGCTCTCCTTCACCCACGCTCATTATCTGAATCCTTTGCTCTGGCACGGGAATTAGAAGCAAAGCATCAAGCGTGGGCTTTAGCTGTTGCTCCAAGAAATCATACTGGGGCTATGAGTGCCACTCGGCCAGTTCCATCATCAGGGATTATACCATATGCACCACCATCACAAGTGCCTCTTTTACCGACCCCCCAACCTCGCACAACCTTGCCCTCTTCAAGTGCAGTAAATCCTCCGATACGCAGGCTCTCACGTGCAGAGAAAATGGAACGTGATGCCAAGGGTCTGTGTTACAATTGTGATCAAAAGTGGTCCAAAACACATCGGTGTGGTCGTTTTTTGCTGCTAATTGGAGATGATGACGATGATGAGGCAACAGACAATGTAGCACTTGATGAGACAACATTAACAGCAGACATATCTACTCTCCACAGCCTTGCAGGCACCTCAACTCCTCGTTCGTTACGACTTTCGGGTATGATTCGTGATGTTATTGTTGATGTGTTAATTGATGGTGGAAGTACTCATAATTTCATACACCCTACACTCGTCGAGAAGTTGAATTTAACTGTGTCTGATGTTACCCCTTTTCGAGTTTACGTGGGAAATGGAGCTTCATTACTTTGTAAGCAACAATGCTCCGATGTTGAATTATTATTGCAAGGGTCCATCTTTCCAGTTGATGTCTTTGTCTTAGCCATACATGGGCCAGAATTAGTGCTGGGAGTCCAATGGTTGCAGCTTCTTGGTCGAGTATCCCATGACTATGCAAAACTTACCATGGAATTTACATGGAAGAATAAGCCGGTTATGCTCCAAGGGGGAATGCCTGCTCCAAAGCCTATCACTTTGAATTCCTTCTTTGCTTTGCAGGCTAATCACGACATTGCAGCCTGCTATGAAATAGTTGTCTCGCCACCAAGCATTGATACTTCCTTCCAGGCACTGGAAATTCCACAATCCCTCCCAGTCGAAATTCACAAGGTATTACTCACTTTCCAGACAGTTTTTAACATGCCCACAGGTCTTCCACCACAGCGTTTGCATGATCATCGGATATTTCTCAAGCCAGGGACTGCCCCAATCAATGTTCGCCCTTACCGCTACCCTCACTTTCAAAAAAATGAAATTGAACGATTGGTTAAAGAGATGCTACAGCAAGATATAATTCAAATCAGCCGGAGTCCTTATTCATCCCCAGTGTTGCTCGTCAAAAAGAAGGATGGGTCATATCGCTTCTGCGTGGATTATCGAGCCCTCAATGCAGTTACGATTCCTGACCATTTTCCTATCCCAACGGCAGATGAACTCTTTGATGAACTCGGTGCCGCTCAGATCTTCACCAAATTGGATTTGCATTCAGGATACCACCAAATCCGGATGAATGATCGCGACATTTATAAGACAGCATTTCGCACACACGAGGGGCATTATGAATTCCGAGTTATGCCGTTTGGATTAACAAACGCGCCTTCCACATTTCAGGCATGTATGAACGGCTTGTTTGCATCTTACTTGCGCAAATTTGTCATCGTTTTTTTTGACGACATTTTGATCTACAGTCCTTCAATTACGGATCATGTGCAGCATCTACACTGTGTGCTTTCTATTTTGCATACTCATGCATTTTTTGTGAAGCTCTCGAAATGCTCATTCTGCACTAAGTCAATTGATTACTTAGGCCACATTATTTCGGATGGCCAACTCAAAGTTGATGCTTCCAAAATAGCGGCAATGGTGGATTGGCCAATTCCTAAAAACATCAAGCAACTTCGTGGTTTTCTTGGATTAACAGGGTATTACCGCAGGTTTATTAAGCAGTACTCTCATTTAGCATCACCATTAACGGACTTGCTCAAGAAAGATTCTTTTGTATGGACTGATGACGCAACCACTGCGTTCAACAATTTGAAACTGGCTATGACCACAGCACCAGTCCTTCGACTCCCAAATTTTGACGAGTTATTTGTGATCGACACCGATGCCTCTGCTACAGGTATTGGCGCAGTTTTATTACAACATGAGCAACCTGTTGCTTTTTTCAGCAAAAAATTAGGGCCCCGCAGGTTGCTAGCATCTACCTATCATAAGGAACTTTACGCCATTGTCGAAGCTATCCAAAAATGGCGTCAATATTTATTGGGACGGGAATTTCTAATCCGAACAGATCAAAGAAGCTTGAGGGAGCTCTTACAACAAGTAATCCAAACGCCGGATCAACAATTCTACGTCCGGAAGTTAATGGGGTTCCGTTTTCGCATCGAATACAAGCCTGGTCGCAATAATTGTGTTGCAGATGCACTGTCTAGACGAGATGAGCTCCCATTATTGGCACATACTTTTTACACCATCTCCCAGCCAATTCCCACAATCATGGACAAGATTCGCATGGACAATACGTCCCAACCTGATTTGGTACGTCTACATGAAGACAACAACAATGGCAAGTTACAACACCCATTTTCAGTACACGATGGCTTGCTACTTCACAACAACAGATTATGTATTGGAGCCAATTCTACATTGAGGCAACAGTTGCTTCGTGAATTCCATGATTCACCCACTGCGGGCCATGCTGGCGTACATCGTACTTTTCAGCGCCTTGCAACATCTTTTTTTTGGCCAGGAATGCGCTCAGACATCAGGAGCTACATTGAAGCTTGCCTCACCTGTCAATCGACCAAATTTTCAACACAACCACCCTCTGGACTACTTCAACCTTTGCCTATTCCTCACAAGGTTTGGGAAGACATTAGTATGGACTTCATTACAGGATTGCCTGTATCTCGTGGTTCGACAGTAATCTTGGTTGTTGTTGATCGACTCACCAAATACGCTCATTTCGGTGCTCTTCCAACCGACTTCGACGCACACCGCACAGCCTTCTTATTTGTTGACATTGTAATAAAGCACCATGGTTTTCCAGCATCAATAATTTCTGACAGGGATTCCATCTTCTTAAGCAATTTTTGGAAGGCTCTTCACACACTCAGTGGCACAACCCTCAAGCATAGTTCAGCTTTTCATCCGCAAACGGACGGGCAAACCGAGGTCATGAATCGCTGCCTTGAACAATACTTAAGAGCTTTCGTTCATGATCGACCATCTAGATGGACGGTTATGCTACCTTGGGCTGAGTATTCTCTCAACACCAGTTACCACTCTGGCATTAAAATGACTCCATTTCAGGCTGTTTACGGTCGAACTCCTCCATCCCTAGTACCTTATAAATCGGGAGACAGCAATGTACCCTCAGTGGATGAAATTCTTGTTGAACGAGACCAGTTACTACGCCAGCTACGACAACATTTGTACGCTGCACAACAACGAATGAAAACCATGGCTGATCGTCATCGTCGGGATATCGAATTCCAAGTTGGAGACATGGTGTTACTCAAACTTCAGCCTTACCGCCAACACTCTGTGGTCCGTCGGCGCTCTCAGAAACTAGCTCTCCGTTATTACGGCCCCTTTGAAGTGTTGGAACGCATCGGGCCTGTAGCATACAAATTGAAACTACCGGATTCCTCCCGCATCCACCCTGTTTTTCACATATCCCTCTTACGTGGATTTCGTGGCTCACAGACAGCGCCAGCCTTGTTACCCCTCCCACAAGATTTACTACATGGTAAAACAGTCTCATCACCTGTGGCTATTCATGCCAGTCGACGTGTTTTGCGTTATGGAACTCCAGAAGACCAGTGGCTCGTGAGTTGGAGTGACGGGTCACTAGATGATGCAACATGGGAACCTAGAGCTACTATTCAAAAGCACTACCCTCATCTCCACCTTGAGGACAAGGTGGTCCTTGAAGGAGAAGGGAATGTTACGGCTGAAAATCCGTCAGTAGAAGAGGAAATAGAGGATCAGCCAAACACACAGAGGGAATTACGCAGGAGTACAAGGCTGAAGAAGATTCCATCTTGGACCAAACAATTTCAAATGTGACCCTAATTTCATGCACACGTAATTATCCTCTGATTATGCTTTCCATTTCAGTTTACATTCTTTCAGTATTTATATGGTTGTAATAGTGAAGAGGAGGGGATGGAAATATAATAATACCTTTGCCTTGTCATTTCTCTTCTCATCTTTTATTCCTAAGGACACGTTCCTTTCTTGGCGTGATTCTTCTCAACCCTTTCTGCTGAGAGTTTGAGACTACTCGGAAGTTTCTCGTAAGTACAACAATTGTATCAAATCACCAGATAGTTTTGAAGGAAGGGGTGGAAGCCATTAACGTCCGTCCCTACAGATACTCAAGGATGCAGAAGGATGTCATCGAGAAAACAGTAAGTGACCTAATGAAGCATGGATTCATACAGCACAGCTTCGGTCCATTCGCATCACCGGTGGTGCTAGTTAAGAAAAAAGACGGCTCCTGGCGTATGTGCGTGGATTATAGAGAGCTCAACAAATACACAGTTAAGGACAAGTTTCCCATTCCATTGATCGAAGAGTTGCTAGATGAGCTTCATGGTGCGAGCTGGTTCACCAAACTGGATTTGCGCTCTGGGTTCCATCAGATCCGTATGAAATCGGAAGATATATCTAAGACGACGTTTAAGACGCACGAAGGGCACTACGAATTTTTAGTGATGCCCTTCGGCTTAACGGACGCCCCTTCGACGTTCCAGAGGCTGATGAATGAAGTCTTCTGGCCTTTCCTACGTGAGTTCATTCTGGTTTTCTTTGATGATATTCTGATTTACAGCCCATCTTTACAGACTCACGTGGAGCACATTTCTGAAGCAATGAGACTATTGAGGGAAAATCAGCTGTTTTTGAATGGGGAAAAATGCACCTTCGGTGCACGCCAAATTGAATATCTGAGCTATACGATTTCTGGGGAGGGCGTTGCCACCGATGAGCGGAAGGTGAAGACGATTTTGGACTGGCCTGACCCGAAGGGGATCACGGAGCTCCGCAGGTTTTTGGGGATCACTGGTTATTACAGACGCTTCATTAAAGGCTATGGCTTAATAGCTAAGCCATTAACAGAGCTATTAAAAAAGGAGAGGATTTCTGTCTGGTCTTGGTCACAGGAGGAGAAGACGGCATTTGAGGCACTCAAGAGGGCAATCACCGAAGCTCCGGTGTTGGCCCTACCAGATTTCAACAAAACTTTCATTGTGGAGGCTGACGCTAGTGGTCGTGGAATTGGGGCGGTTTTACAACAGGAAGGTCACCCTATCGCCTTCCTCAGCAAATCGTTAGCTCCCCGTCATCACGGTTTATCCACCTATGAAAAGGAGTTCCTAGCCATCATCAAGGCCATCAGGTATTGGCATCACTATTTGAATTTTAAACAATTTGTTGTTAAAACAGATCATCGGAGTCTCAAGCTCTTGTTGGAGCAGCGCCTATCCACTCCCTTCCAACAGTCCTGGTTGCCCAAAATTTTGGGATACGATTTTGTAGTTCAGTACCGCAGCGGGAAGGAGAATGGGGCTGCGGATGCTCTGTCCCGAATAACGAGTGCAGAGATGTTGATGTTCTCGGTAACTCAAATACAAGGTGAGAGTGACTTGGTGGAATCGATCAAGAAAAGTTGGGAGGAAGACCAAGCCATACTGGAAATCAAGAAACAGATGGAGTCGGGGCAAAAGAAAACCAGGGCATATGAGTGGAAGGATGGTTTATTGCGGTGGAAGGGCCGACTGGTGGTCGGAGCCAACCCGACGTTAAGACAACAGATCCTGGCCATCAGCCATGATGATGCTATGGGGGGTCACGCAGGAGTACTGGCAACTACGAAGAAGGTACAGAATATGTTTTTCTGGAAAGGGTTGGCCAGGGACGTCCGGAATTATGTCCAAGATTGCATGGTGTGCCAGAGGAGCAAGCACGATAATTCGGCCTACCCAGGATTGTTGCAGCCGATCAAAATTCCTGAAGGAAGCTGGAAGGAGATCAGTCTCGACTTCATTGAAGGCCTCCCTCGATCGAAGGGTAAGTCCGTTATCTTGGTGATTGTGGACAGATTCACCAAGTATTCGCATTTTATCCCAGTTAAACATCCTTACACTGCCAGTAAGATCGCCGAGCTATTTTTGAATCATGTCTTTAAACTCCATGGAATGCCAGAAGCAATTATCAGCGATCGAGACCCGATATTTATGAGTAGATTCTGGCAGGAATTACTCAGACTTCAGGGCGTGAGGCTGAAACACTCCACAGCGTACCATCCCCAATCGGACGGACTTACTGAGGCTGTGAATAAGATTCTCGAGACTTACCTGCGTTGTTTCTGTGGAGAGGATCCTCAGAAGTGGGCAGATTGGCTAGCGCTGGCTGAATGGTGGTATAACACCACCTACCGCTAGTCCATCAATGCGTCCCCGTTTGACATTCTTTACGGGTACCCGCCCCCGGTTTATACACCATATGTCGCTGGAGATTCCAGGGTAACTGAAGTGGATAGAGTTCTGTCGAATAGAGAAGAGGTGACCAAGATCACCCAATTCTACTTACAACGAGCCCAGAATAGAATCAAACAGTACGCTGACTCTTGTAGGTCGGAGAGGGAGTTTGCAATAGGAGAAATGGTGTTCCTCAAGCTACAACCATACAGACAGCATTCATTACAGAAACGCAACAATCAGAAGTTAGCTCCTCTATACTACGGTCCATACAAAATTCTACAACGGATTGGCAAGGTGGCTTATCAGTTAGAGTTGCCCGAAGATTCGCTAATCCACCCAGTGTTTCATGTGTCACAATTAAAGAAGGCTTCCGGGGAAATGGGTCGTGCCTCTTCAGCACTCCCGAAATTCATTCGGCCAATTGAGCGAACTCCAGTGGCAATACTGGGTAGGCGTATGACCAAGAGGAACAATTGGGCGGTGACTCAGTGGCTCATCCAGTGGTCAGACGGTGAGGAAGATGGGGCGACATGGGAATTCGTTTTTGATCTTCAGAAACGGTTTCCGGAGTTGAACCTGGTGGACAAGGTCGTCAAGGGAGGGGGAATTGTTGCAGACGCTGATGAGGAAGACGAAGTTGGTGACGGAGCAGGAACGTCGTCAGCAGTCGTTAGAGGATGATACAAAACGTTTCGTTTAAATAATTGCCTACCTTATTACTGTAGGGATTACACTACGCAATTGCTTCTCTTCTGTTATTTTTAGTGATTGTAACGAATTGGAAAGATTGTCAACTGAATGAGAATGAATCGAATCTTCTCTCTCTTCATGTGAAGTTCTCTCTCTGTTCCCCTCTGATTTCCCTTTCCCTCTTCCCGAATTCTGTTACGGATTCTTCTGTCAATTTTTTTATTCACAACATTTGGTATCAGAGACGCGATCCTGTCACCACGAACATGGCCGAAGGTACCGGGAGTGCAGACCTGCGGAAAATGGAAGAAAACCTCAAAGGACTAATGGAGAAAATGTTCTCTAAAATGAACAGCAGAACCGACAAGGTGGAGAAGGAAATGTCGGAATTGAGGAATCTTTTGCTACAATCTTTACCAAGGTTTGGAGGAGAATCTGGTTCCACCGAACTGGGGTCCCATGGCAATTCGGAAAGAGGTTCGGAAGAAGGAACTCCACTGTCGGCAAGAATGGCGCGAATCGATTTCCCTCAATTTGCTAGCGATAACTTTAAACTTTGGTTGTATAGGTGCGAGCAGTATTTCTCATTGGATCACACTCCGGCAAATACCAAGGTGAACGTTGCGATTCTTCACATGGACGAGTTGGCGCAAGAATGGTACAGGTTGTACATTCGTAATCGTAACAAGGTTGGACCCATAGACTGGGAGGAGTTTACCCATGCTCTGAAACAGCGTTTCGATGCTGAGATATTCGATGATCCAGTAGGGGAGTTCAAGGATTTAAGGCAGGAGGGGACCGTGCTGGAATACTGCACCTCATTCGATCATCACTCGAATAGGCTGTCCCTGCCAGAAGACTATCTGATTGGGTTTTTCATAAAAGGGCTTAAGCCCGAGATCGGAGTTACAGTCAAATTGCATGAGCCATCGTATTTACATCAGGCGTATACGTTAGCCAGGAAGCAAGAAGCAATCCTGGCATTCGCCAGTCATACCCTGATTAATCGGAACCAACCCACTAGGAGCATTAACAGTCACTCCAGTGCTCTGTCCAGAGGGTCTCCTTCCCCTTCACCTAATATCTCCAGGAACTCGAGTTCGGCAGGACTATTACCTACCCCGGTAGCTACGCCTCAATCTAGAATGACTAAACCGCACAAACCCATTAGCAGTAGGGATTTTGATGAGAAACGCGCTAAGGGGTTATGTTTCTGGTGCGATGAAAAGTATTCGGTGGGACATAACTGCAGGAAAAGACAACTGCAATTTTACTTGGTGACCGAAGAAGTATCCGGTGGGGGAGGTGTTACGCAAGGAACGCAGGTAGAGGACGGTACAGAGGGAACTTTTGAGCAAGATGATGTCCCTCTAGTCTCTTTGCAGGCAATGTTGGGCTGTGTAGAGAATACGGAATTCCAACAGATGAGGGTGATCGGAGTCCATCAAAGGCGTCAGATTCATATCTTGATCGATAACAGTAGCACCCACAATTTTGTGGATTCTTCGGTGGTCAGGAAAGGGGGGTGTTCCCTCGAAGAGATCAATCCGATCAACATCACGGTCGGGGGAGGGTTACAGTTGAAGTGTACTCATCGCTGTCGGAATTTTGCATGGTCCATGCAGGGGGCCAAATTTACCATGGACGCCTTAGTGTTGTCATTGGGTGGGTGCGACGTAGTCTTGGGAGTTCAATGGCTAGTTGGGTTAAACAATGTCCTGTGTAATTTTCGAGAGCGAACGATGACGTTCCAATGGGAAGGTGAGGTAATGACAATTTTTGGGAACCCAAAGGGGAAACCACGTGTTCTGTCAGGCAAGGGATTCGAGAAGCTTCTGCGCGAACCTTCAGAGGGACAACTGTTCATGCTCCGATTGACGACACCCCTCGAGTTCCAGTTGCTCCAGATGCAACTAGGATACGAACATTGTAGTGCGGCAGATGAAATTAATGCGATTCTTTCCGAATATGCCGATCTGTTCGGAGAACCCTCGCAACTTCCCCCAAATCGCATGCATAATCATGTTACGGCTGAAAATCCGTCAGTAGAAGAGGAAATAGAGGATCAGCCAAACACACAGAGGGAATTACGCAGGAGTACAAGGCTGAAGAAGATTCCATCTTGGACCAAACAATTTCAAATGTGACCCTAATTTCATGCACACGTAATTATCCTCTGATTATGCTTTCCATTTCAGTTTACATTCTTTCAGTATTTATATGGTTGTAATAGTGAAGAGGAGGGGATGGAAATATAATAATACCTTTGCCTTGTCATTTCTCTTCTCATCTTTTATTCCTAAGGACACGTTCCTTTCTTGGCGTGATTCTTCTCAACCCTTTCTGCTGAGAGTTTGAGACTACTCGGAAGTTTCTCGTAAGTACAACAATTGTATCA
>JAOTIZ010000008.1:14650284-14677457 GCA_027123425.1 Erythroxylum panamense | reverse complement strand
ATACTCCTAAAGATAAGCTAAACAACTTTTGACTAATTCAAATTATTCAAGACAAGTAAATAACGTCTAACAATAATTGCAACGTTGGAGATTAGCATTACTGTTGCAAGTCAATGACAGGGTCTCACGAAGACCTTTCTAATATTCGGATCATAATACAGCTGTACGTTGATTCAATCACCGACACACCAACGGAAAGAATAGGATACAGAAGAGAAAAGAGAGGTAGCAGGCACACGTGATAAAGTGCAAACTTGTGCTTTTCTCTCGACTGCATGTTGGCCACAAACCTATACTATCGGTCAACGAGTTCCCACAAAATGATTTCGGAGGCTACTTCGACTTCAAGATTTTGATGTAGAACTTAGCTTTTGATATTAGGAAGGTAAGAGAAAAGAGTCAAACCGAAACAAGATTGAAGATTGAATCCATGCTTCCTGTTACCTCTTACCTCTTTTTGTTGTTGTTTACTAGGGTATGCGGTGGGTAAGACTAAGGTTGGTATTTGAGTTCTGGATTGCCTTGGGTTGTTTTAATTTGATTTAAAATCAACTGATTCGAGTTAACTTAATTTTTAAGTTAAAATTTAGATTTTTTATTTTTAAGTTTTAAATCAAACTCATATTCGAGTTCTACCAATCGACCCATCTCAAAGCCTAACATACATATTTAACATCTTTTCTTTAGTTATATTTTTCTCTTTTTTTCTTATTGCCACCATTCAATAGTTCTCATAGTGCTCCTTATGCTCTCCAATGTTTGGGTCGCTATTAGTCAGTTCTCACAATGATTCTACAATGTTTGGTATCACTCCAATTTAAAGCAAGGTTCTCACTCCATTGTTTATCACCATTCAATGGTTCTCACAATGGTTCCACAATGTTTGTTCTCACTCCAATTCAAACCAAGGTTCTCACTCCATTGTTTATCATCATTCAATGGTTCTCACTTACATCTTGTTCTTACTCCTATTCAAAGCAAGATTGTTATGTTATATTTGGTACTTGTTCTTCAATTCTTCTTCCTCTATCTCATGATTCTAACTTTTTCTTCTTCAAGTGGATTTGCCTTTCTTTTTCATTTTTTAACCCCAACATGTAATCCATACTTTTTATCCCCTCTCCCCTTTGTTATTTTGTTTTCATTTTTTGTCTGTTGGCGAGCTCTTCGATTGGTGGCAAACTCTTTTATCTTGGTTAGTGCTTCCTCTAGTGTTTTATGGATTTGGTTAAGCTGGAATCAGGCATGGTTGAGCTTTGGGCAACTATCAAATTGCCCAAAACTCAATGTAGCTTGAGCTCAATCAGGTCTAGCTCAAGCCACACCTTTGGAGGTCATCAACTTGGCCCAACTCAATCTATTTTCATTCTTAGGTATGAGTTTTGACCTCTTCCACATATATACCTAAGCCTCATAATAGGTGTAAGAAGTTGCATGACTAGAATGCAATAGAAAAAGAGATGTGTTATAAGGATATATAAAGTATGGGAAGTGACGATGAGCAAATTAAGATGTCAGAGAGTATGGACCTAACCAATTCTTGATAATTTGTTAAAACTAGGACATAGGACCCATTAACTACAAAGGAAGACCTTATATTAACTAGTGTTAGTTATCCCTAAGTTTTGTCTATGGGCATTCTTGATGAAACTTTACATATTTGAAATTTGTGTAGACATATAGTTGGTTGCTAAGGGATAGACGAAGGATCTTTTAGGGACACATGTCATACAGAGTGACAACTTTTTAGTTCTTAATAGCTGGATGTTATTTTTCATATATTTAATACCCACGAATATTTCAATTGTGAGAAAAGCAAGAAACTATCATATATATTAGGGAGTGAAAACATACCTAGATCTAGGTCATCTATATATAACCAACTAACTTGCTGAAAAGCTTATAAATACCCTCTTCATGGCTTATTGTAAAACCTTGCCTTCTTTTTGAGAAAACTTAAGAAAAGCCTTCTTCGATCTTTCATTTGACCTTTTCTTAAAGGCTTGGTTGCTTTCATTGGTATATATTTTTAGTTTTTATTTTCTTTTGAGTCAACATATTATACTCAAGTTGTTTAGGTTATGATTATGGTACCTTTGGATAAGAATCTGAGGGTTAAGAGTGTCAAGCAATAGTAAGATGATAGGAAGGAAGGTAGAGGTTGTCATATTAGTGTTCCTCAAGTTGAGATGACAACAATGTTTAAGGTTGAGGGTTACACGGGTAAGAACAAGTTGAGTGATTTTGATGAAATGATGGTTGATTTAATCATTCCCCTATATGTTTGAATAAGGTCCCATGGTATTTTTGAAAGGGCTTGTTTATCAAACTTAACAAAATCATCTTTTATTGCTATATTTTCAAATGTAGGATAAGGCTCTCATTAACTACCTTTTGCTTTTAGGTTCTAAAAAAAACTAGGTAGGGTTATAGGCCAACTTTGTCCTTATTCTTGATGTCTTCTTTTCTCTTTTCAAGTAGTTTATCATTTGGGAGATATTAAGCTAATTGTAAATATGTTTAGACTTATGTACCAAATCTGCCCTTCAGATAAACTTATAGGTTAGTATAGTTTAAATGTCATGCATGTGATGAGTCTCAACAAACCTTTAAACGTAACATATAGCTAAAATTTTTGTGGTCTGTGGCCCTACACAATTAAACTTCTACAATTGGTAGATGTAAATTAAAACCTTTTAATGTATGAAATAATGTGATTTGATTTGTTTATATTTTGTTAAGTCAAGATAACTTCACTACTATTAATTTTGATGACAATCAAATAATAATAATCTTATAAATGTATGAACTGTTTTAATGAATTTGTTAAGTGTGCAGATAAATGCAAGTAACACTTAGGCAGCATAAGACAAAGTTCAACGTAAGACGAAGTTGAAGCATAAGACAAAGTCACAACATAAGACGAAGCGCAGCAAGTCAGCAACGTAAGACAAAGTGCAACATAAGACAAAGTCGCAACATGAGACGAAGTCGCAACATGAGACGAAGTGCAACATGAGACAAAGCGCAACATGAGTCGAAGCACAACATGAGTCGAAGCACAACATAAGACGAAGCGGAATAACAGAAGAAATATAGTAACAGTAGAAAAGTTATTCCAGACGATACAAAAGGAAGATATGCTAAAACGACAGTCAGTTAATTAGTTTGAGTTAGTTACAAGACTCAACCAATAACTGTTTCTAGAAGATTCAAGAAGCGGTTATCAAGAAGACGGTTAGAGACTTAGGTTATAAATATTAAGTTCGAGTCGAAAACTAGAAATATACACATACAAATATATACAGAGAAACATATAGAGAATTACTCGTGAACATTTTGATATTAGCAAAACTTTTGTATTCATAATGCAAAAGAAGTGAGCAAACACATCTGTAACGTGAAAGCTCAAAAATACTTTTCTTAGAGAGAAGGGAAAGCAAAAGCCTAGAGAGGCTAACATAGCTGATAAAGAATACTTGTGTGAGAGACCTGAAGAGGCTCTACGTGTGAAAGAATACTTGTAAAGTTGAAAGAGTATAGTGAAATCTCATAAATACTCTGAGGACTGGACGTAGCTCAAGGTTTGAAGTGAATCATTATAAAATTGCAACGTCTATTCTCTAACCCTTATCTTTTAATTTTCTTGTATTAGACGAGTAGATAATATTACTTGCGATTGCATTGCTTATTAACTTTAGCAAAGTGTTTTGTAATCATTTGAATTTTTGTAAAGAAATTCAAGAAATCTCAAAAGATTAATATCCTCGAAAAGATTACACATTTTTGTGTAGTTTACGTATTATATTGAATTTCTATATTAACAAGTGATCTACTTCATATTTTTCAATCTATATATGCAATATCAAATGCTCTTTTATGGTTATTTTCATAATTGTGTCACTTAATTGTTAAAAGGCCTACTAGTTTATTATTTTTTATAATCTATTACTATATTAGATATTAAATCTATAATTATTTAAAAGGTAGGTGAATTCAATAAGGATTAATGAATTTTTGCATTCAGAATTCATAGATCTAGAAAGGATAAACAATTGAATTAAATGTAATTGTATATGTTTGCGTTATTTTGTTTCATTAATTTTGCTAATGCTTAAATCTATTACTCAATTAAATCTTTGACGTATGACCAATGATTATTAATTAGTTATAATTAATTAAATAGCATTTCTCTATAATTAATTAAGATTAAGGAAAATACAAAATAATTCAAACAATGAATATTCTAAGTGTAAATTAATTTGTGATTGTATCAATGATTGATAGATAATTCCAACATAGATGTGGGTTTAAACATTTCACTCTTATATTTTACATTTAATTTTAATTGTTCTTAATTATATTTTTATATTATTTTCACTAAAATCAAAATCTCCCTTTTCTTTTGTTTATAAAGGAAAAATATAGGTTAGTTACTTTTGTAAGATTATACACTACTATATAAAATTTTTGAAGAATTATATTATTTTTTTATGTAAATGATAATGTTAGCAAGGCTTACTTGATTTTAAGAATCCTCTTCCTCCTAAGGAGTTGATGCTAAAGGACGAATTATTGTTAGAGGGTGGCATTATCATTTAATAGGATTGTAGGTCGCTTCTTTATACATTTGTTATCCTTAGATAAATAACATTACCAACTTTTTTTCCCTAAAAAAAGAGGATGCCTATAAGAAAACGAAATAGGTCATATAATGGGAAGTATTGCAAACCTAACAAATTATCATTGTTAACCTTGTCATCTAGATTTATTTAGACAAGGAACTAGTAAGAAAGCACCCTACCTCTATATGGCTCTAATAAAGGTGCTATATCGATCACTTTTAAGTAGGAGATTACCAAAGATAAAGCTAAGAAGCTTGAATCAAAGGTTTTTGTCCCTAAGTTAGATGTCAAGGCAAAGATTATATACTTAAGAAGGCCATGATTAAGGTACAACTGTGTTGAAGTATGGATCTATCTAGGAACAGGAAGGCCTTGAAGAGGAGTTCTCTAGAAGTGATACGTAAGCAGGTTGAGGTTAACATTAAAAAGGTATTTTGTTTCCCTCTTTTGTTTATTTTTCTTATAATATATGTAGACTTTGTATGGCTTACAATTGGTTACATAGATCCTTATGGTTTTAGATACATTGAAATTTTTTAGGTAGAAAAGAAGAGGCTTGTCTGGAATAAAGTAAAAGAGATCAATGCACATAAAAAGATCATAAAGGGGATAAAGCAAAAGTTAAAGGCATGCAACAAAGACCTGAACTCTTAGTTGAAATGTTTGCGATTAAATTGCAGACTACAAAAAGTTGGACTTCATGTCTCATAAGAAAATTGAGTACATGATTTGAAAAGAGTGTAAATTAGATGTATGTTGCGATTTTTTAAAGATTAAGTCTTTTGAGGCTTATAATTATAAAAAGAGTTCACTTTTTCATTGAAAGGTTCAATAAATCGAAGGAGCTTATTAATTCCAAACATCTATAACTAGTAATTGATGAATTGAGTTTCAATGATTTTTCATCCCCTGAGTTTAAGTTTACAATTGAATCTACATGGAATTACTTTTCCAACATCTATAAGGTTTTGGATGAACGCTTTAATTGGGAGAAGTTTGAGTGCCAACTATCTCCTATTGGCATAGACCCTTTAGTGACTCCTTTATATTGACAACTTGTAGAGTTGTTTAGCGGATGCCATAAGGGTTTATCTTCTAGTAATTGTATGGGTGTCAATGTTTGAGTATGTAAATCTTTCTCTACTTAATTATAGGTGCATTGTTATTTCTTTACTTGTTTTATACTTATCAGTTTTAATTCTCACTTATCAATGCAGATTTCCTTCCTTTTTTATTGTTATGTGTTTCCTTACTTGTCAATTAATGATATAGGCACTAGTGATGTCCATTTCAAGTGCGAAGAATCTCCCTTATTTAAAATAAGATAAACTATAGGTTGTTAACCTTATAATCTTTGTTATAATGAATGAACCATACCACTTGAATGGAAGCTTTCCCCTTACTTTAGTCCTGTCCTGTCAAACACATATGTTCTCCTCAAAACCAAATTTATTTTCTTTAAATCTTATACATGATTCTCTTAGCATTAAAATCCCATATTCTTTGTTAGTAAATGGCATTCTTCAAGAAATCACTATGACTTCACTCATTTAGCAAATTGAACTTTTCCTTTAGCTCCTCTTTATTTGTCTCTTATTGGTATTAATCTCTCTCAAGCTTTCCATGTTCAACTATAGTGGAATCAAGTATTCCAATTTGAAAAGCTATGTTGAGGGGTAATTCACATGTTGAAAACCTGGATATGGTGTGGTATGCCCAAAGGATATATTGGATCTAATCTACTTAGGTTCCTTCAAACTTTTCTACTCTGACTTACTAACCTTGGAGGATAATTCTATATGGATGTGAAAAAAATGTAAAGTACTACTTAATGTTCATCTAGCTAAACAATTACATAAGTATTTTTGTTACTGAACTAAGGGTCATTATTTGTAATGATAGACAAAGGGGCCTTATAGTGATTGATTATCTTAGCCTTCAAAATTTGCTCATTGTTTTAATAATAATGGTGGCATAGGCTTTACCTTCTACATATTTAGTAAATTAATTTAATTGTCACCAAAATGAATTTTATTTGGCACATTGCTAAAAGGAAATGGCTTAAGATATTTATGTCTCATTAAGCAAATGATCCTAGCTAGAGATAGGTACACAATCAACCACAAGCTTATAATGCAAATTAGAGGTATCACTAGCACTTATCACATTTATTTTTATTGTCTTAGGTATCCTACCTTAATGTAATTTAGTAGTACCCATATTTGAGTAGTTTATAGGTTAATTTGGAGCCCACTTATTTGTCCACATTCTCCTTCATAACATTTCGTTAGGTCTTAAGGTAATTTAAATGAAGCCAAGCAATATAAATAAAGTAGAACGAAATATCTATAAAAGAGTTTTTTATTTATTATAATATACCTCACAACCATGTTTTTAATCCTCCTAGCTTCCTTAACATGATCAAAGAGTTCTCCATGTTGTATATATATTCTCTAGTTTCCTTCATCCATCCATCCTTTAGTTTTTGAGTGTTATTCAATTGAGCTTCACAGTATATAGGTTCTGGCCTATCTTCTTTTTAAACATTGTCCTTTTTTGAATTCGTTGTACCACTAGTTAGATAGTTGATCTATTATTGCATTATCTACTTGGGGGACCAACTGCAATTCTAGAGTCATATTCTAGCTTATCTGCAAATATTTTGTTTCATACCTGTATATGCTCTCCTTTTTAGGTTCAAAAGTTTCTAAAATCTAATTCACCATCAATTGGTAGTGTGATCACATTTGCTTTGCCCTTAATTATAAGTTTGAAGCCTATCTCACATCACATAATAGTGTTTCATATTTTGGTTTATTGTTTAAGGCCTTGTAATTATGCTTGTGAGTATATTTTATTTTTTCTTTGAATGGCCTTATCACTGCAAGTCTTAGTCCACTACCATCCCTATTTTTAAAACCATCAATGAACACAAACTAAATCACAATTGGCTCTACTTCCTCTATTTGCTCTACCAATCAACCCATGCATTTAACTAAAAAATTAGTGATCACTTAAGACTTGAGGGTCGTCCTTGACATATATCATATTCTCTAAGTTTCCCAAACTATATAACCAATCTCTTAAAGGAGAAAGTTTAAATAAAGTCTAATATAAAAGTAAACATATGATTACTTTGATGATATGAGCATAGAAATAAGGTACGAGCTTTCTTATTAAAACCACTATGTTTAGTTTATTTTCTAACTTTGTGTATCTTTTTTGGATCTATAAAGGATCTTACTATCATAATAAATTGGTTCCTATTGACTTTTCTCTTCTCTTATAAACACTAAACATTGTCTAATTTGAAATAACCAAGTAAAGAAGTATGTGTTGTTCTAAATGGGGTATAGAAAGTAGTGGGATTTATAAAAACATAAGTTTTTAGCTTCTTAATGATCAATTAACACTCTGGACACTAATTAAAGCTCTTTTCTAGTTTAAGCAAATGAAGAAAGGTAGGTAATAATTTATCAATCTAAATTAGAATGTAGACATAAAAGTCAAATACCAATCTAAATAAGAATGTAGACATAATAATCAATCTACTTGTCAACCTCTAAACGTCTTGAAGCATGGGGCTTTTATAGTCTACGTTGTCCTTATCTTTTTTAGTTTAATTTTTACACCCTATTAAGTTACTATGAAACCAAGGAACTTTCCTATCATTACCTTAAATACAAACGTATGAGGATTAAGTTTCTTCTTAATTTTTTTTTAAATTTCCAAACAATATTTTAGGATTGTAATATAGTCTCCTCTAGTTTTATTTAAGCATTCATGTCATTATCATAAGCCTCTAGGTTTTTCCTTAGAGGAGCTTAAACTTCTTGTTGACTAAACTTTGGCAAGTTTTCCCCATACTCTTAAGCTTTAAAACATAGCTAGATAATGATAAAATCGATTTTGGGTGATAAAAGAAATCCTTACTATATTTTGCCTATATATAGGAATATAATTATAACAAGAATACACATCCATAAAGCTTGGTTACTCATGGCTTGCCATTACATCTACTAGGTGGTTGATTTTAAGCATATGGTAACTATCTTTTGGACATTGGTCAGGTTTATAAAGTCCATTAGCATATGTTATTTTCCATTTAATTTCTTGACCATCACTATATTGATAGGTCATATTGAATATTGGACCTCATGTATGAAGCTGGCTCTTATAAATTTTTATACTTCCTCCTTAAATTCCATTTGTCTTTCTAAGTAAAAAGTTTATTTCTTTTGCTTGATAGACATATATCCATGCCAATATTTAACTTGTGTACTACTACCTTAGGACCGGTTCGTCCTATATCTTCAAGTCTCTAAGTGAAAATGTTTGGTTACTTCCTCAGCAATAAATCTATGGATGATCTTTCAATTATGGCTCACACCTTCATAGCCTTCACATCTCTAGGGTGTTCCATATTCACCTTTACTACCTCTTTTGTAGGCTCAGCGTTAAACTCTTTTTTCAATTATCATGAATCAATTTCATGGAAACTAAAACTATTGTTAACTTTTTAAAATGTCAAATAAAACTATCTGGTTACCTTCAAGTCTTTATATGACACGATTTTCAGTTAGGACTTCAACAATAACTAATAAGCAATAACATAAACTTAAAAAACAAAGGAAAGGTCTTCCTAAAATAATGTTGTAAATTGAAGTTTTGTCAACTATGTGGAATTCCATGGACCTTGTGCCATACCAAATCGAGTCTCCATCTTTAATAACATCCCCAAGGCATGATTATATCATCCATTAAAATAAAACCAACGGTGTTGATGCAGCTTAAATTTTTTTAGTGAATCCCAAAGCCCTAAAGGTATCATAGGACAAGATGTTGATAAGGCTACCATTTATCTACTAAAAACTTCTTATCCACTTTCACATTAACGCACCAAATTTAACCTATGCCTTATTCCAAAATAATTTTTAAAAAATATCAAAAAATCAGTTCAATGTAGAAGATCAAACTATAGTGGGACTTAAACAAATTCAAAGTAATTGAAGAGGGCAAAAGAAAAAAAAACAGAGAATGTTATATCCACACCATAATCTTCAAGAACTCTTCTCTACTTATATTTTTCAATCAATGGAACAAATCCTAAAGTCTAATAATGGAGAAAAGAAATTAAGATTATAGGTTTCAGAAATAGAAGTAACTATGATAAAAAGGAAAACAAATTAGCAAGTCCCAATTAGTTCATCTCTTGTCTTTTTTTTTGTGGTCTTTTAGTAAGCAAACATAGAGAAAGTTGAGAGAAAACAAATACATGTCTATGAGCACAGAAAATTGAAGAACCAACAATAAAAATTAGTCTTGAATGCTCACATAAAGACTAAAAGAGGGAGAATAATGATTAGAGGGAGTGATGACATCTTACTTTATCATAAAAACCTGCTTCTTCTATTAACAAACTATGTCATTTTATTACATTAATAAAAAAAAATATTTTGTGTAACATAAAAGGACACGAGATTCACAATTAGCTTGAAATCTAGTTAACTTGAATTAGGTTATTTTTTCCATCCCTAATTGTGCTTTTGATTGCCTCTAGTTTAGGCATTCTAAATTTGGATGAGGGTGACTAACTTATAATCTCATGAACGAAATAGTTATTTAGGGCTGGTGAGATCATATGCTACAAGACACTGAAAGGGAATATATTATTTCTATATCCCTCTTTTGAAGAATATAGGATGGTAAAATTTGTCTCATGCGTACGATTCTCTAGGCTCGATAGTGTTGTTACCCTTTTCATTAGTCTGGGAACACCTTGCTTTTGAAAGTTTCTAGGGTTCGACAATATTATTAGTCCTTTTGCTGGCTTAGGAGCTTTCTATTACTATTGAAGCAAATCTATGAGTACCTTAATTTGCTCTTATAAATTAAAGAACATGACTCATATTGATCCTCTAGATTGGTTATGCTGACTCTTCATTGGAGAACTCTTGTTGTCTCTAATCTTTTCATTATTGAATCTTTAAAAATCCTCATCTTAACTATGGCTTTTTTATCATATTCTTATAGACAGTGACAATTGATATAATACAGACATGTCCTTTTTCCTTGTCCACATGTTAGCCAAAGACATGCATTATTAGTTGATGAGACAGTTGGAGGGTACTCTAAAAACAATTGAAGGGTACTCTAAAATTAACATTTTGGAAGTTGAGAGAAAAAGAGTCAAATTGAAAAAAGATCTATGATTGAATCCATACTTATTTTTACCTCCTGCTCCCTTTTATTTCTGCTTACTAAGAGGTGTGTGATGGATGAGACTACTAATAGCTCTTGCATGTGTTTAAGGTTAAAACTATAAGTATATCTAAATGAATATGATATGATATAAGAGAGGTATCTTGCATAAATAAAGCAGAAGAAATGTTATAGAACAAAATGAGACGTTAGAGAGGACTCACAATATGGGCCTTACCAACTTTTAACGATACTTTGGAATCAAGATAGGAAGCTTAGTGGCTATAAAGGAACAATTTATATTAACTAGTTACAAAATGAAAAAGAGGTAAAGCTTTGATGATGCGTACTATACTAAAAATATTTGGTATCTTATAAATATATCTTTAACTTTCTTAACTTCAACAAAGCATTTCACTGAAATAAAGTTATTTCATTGACATTTTATAGCTTCCTTTAAATCTACGGATATGTGAAAACTATCATACTCACACAAGTATTTAGCCTTTAACAATATCTACATTAACAAAAGAAAAACTTTACAGGTGATGTAAAGAGGGGGAAGCTAAGAGTGGTAACTCCCATAAAGTACTAATTAAGTTCCAAAATATCCAATATGCAATATTAATCTTTGTTTAGCAAATATATAATATGTGATTGTAAAGTTTATCAAATTTTATAATCAAACCCAATTTGATTAAGTTACTTGATTTCTCTTTAACTATTCTTTGTGTGACTATTAGGTTCTTAGATATATTGAAAATGGATACAAATTATAGTCTTAAACTGTATTTAGAATGAGATAAATTAAACTTCTTTAATTTATTTTTAATTTTCTAATTAAGTAATATATATCTATATATCAAGATTGATGTTAACAACACATCATAATCACCCAATTATTAAGACAATTGAAAATTATTTTTAAATTTTTATTCTATTTTATCTAAAGATTTTTTAAATCAATACTAATCGAAAACATTAAATAAAATTATCTCTAATTACTTTAAGATAATGAATCTCATATTAATCAATCAACTACTTTCATATAGTTCATGCAAGATCTAACGAATATCAATTGAATTACCCTTGATTGGGGTAAGTTCTAAATAGTATCAAAACATATCAATCCCTATATGAGATACTTTAGACATCTTAAATCAAAAGATTATTTATCTCTACTAGTTAGGGGTAAGGTTGCGTACTACTAGACCTCTTTAGACCTCATGTATCAGCGAAATTTCTACTAAGTATTGTTGTTTAAATCAAAAGATCATTTATACAATTATCACAATGGATATTTCTACATTCACACAAGTAATATTACATATAGAATTTCAATATTGGTTCAGTTTAACAAAAATTGATTTTCTAATAATCACCAATACGTTTATTTAAATATTTTCATACTTCAGCCTATAGGGTTAACTACTTTTTTCATAAAAATTAAATAGTCTTTTTGCTCTATTAATATCTAATCTTAATAGAGTAATAATTATAAATAATTTAGAGGTACTACATAAATATAATAAGAATCTCGTAATTATAATTTCATTTGTAAATTATATTTATCTTATGAATCTCATCTCACGTACTAATTAAGCAAACAAATATGTATAAGATAAAAATATATATTTAATTAATTATATTAGAAATATAAGACCAATCAATTCAATGTAGACCATTGAAGATTTTGTTCAATGGTGGAATAAAATCAAGATTTGAAGAAATTTGTGAACCAACATATCTGATGTACCTATCATTTAAACCTTTATTACAGACGTTTAACTCATCATTTTCAGATTCCCATACAAGTCTTTGAAAGGTCTTTTAGTCACACGATATGAGCAAACTACGACCATGCATTTGGTAAGCATATTCAATATGGACCAAGCGAGAAGAAGTGAAGATAATGGATTCCAATTATAGAATCGTTTCCAGAAAAGGAAATTATATGGTTCGTGTCCTAGGCAAGATGACAACAAAAAATCAAAGGAAGCTAGTTAATATTTGAAGAGGCAGTTGTGATTTGCAATATCCAACAGGTCCCATTAAAAAGATTTTATACCAAAGTTCACAGCCGATAAAATTGCTTTAACCCAAATGTCTAATTCCACTGAAACATGGGAAGAGAAAAGGGATAAGATTCTTTCCTCCTTCATAGAATCTACCATGCAAAGCTCTTGGAAAGGCAAATGGTTTGGCAGGGCTCTTTATTCTCTGAACATGTTCCTATCTTTCTTCTCCTGCTTTTTGACCATACAAAATCACAGGCAAAGATTTCAAGTTTCGCATTTCTTTTCTTTTTTTTTTATAAAGGAAAAGTCGGAGTTAATTAACAATTCGTATGACAGACGTCTCTGACTGATCCTCAAAAAAGAAGTAGTGACATCCGAAGAATATAGTGACAAAAAAAATAACCCCTACAGTAGAATGGGCTGCCTGAAAGGCCAACCAATCTGCACAAACATCGCATTTCTTTTAGCAAAATCTCTGTAAATTCCAACCCCTCCGGTCCTATGCACCAAATCGAAGTCGAACCATAACACGTTTTGGAGGTAGGACTTCTAACGAGATAAGTGAGCCCAATTAGACTTACCCGTCAGGCCCAAAACAAAATTGTCCGAGAAAGGAGATGAAGGAAAAGGAGAAGATGAAACGAAAGTACAGCAGCAGCAGTAGCAGTAGCGATAGTTCCAGAAAGACCTAAAACCCATTGTCGAGACTCTTAGCTCTCAATTCTTTCGCATTTCTAATCACACCGAAAAGATGTCGCTGCGAGTGTTGAACCCTAACGCCGAGGTGCTCAACAAATCGGCGGCGCTTCACATGAACATCAATGCTGCTAAGGGCTTGCACGACGTCCTCAAAACAAACCTCGGCCCCAAGGGCACTATCAAGATGTACTCTTCTCACCCCCAACCCCTTCTTGCGTTTTCATTCTAATGATATTAATATATAAATCATTCTCGATTCTTAGGCTTGTTGGTGGAGCTGGAGACATCAAGCTCACCAAAGATGGCAACACTCTTCTCAAAGAAATGGTTTGTCTTCCTATTTTTCACTTCTTTTTTTTGTCCCCCTTCTTCTGGAATATGCGAAGCTCAAGTATTGCGACATTTTTCGATATGTAACTCCCCAACTTCCGATAAGTGATCGCATTGTCTTTATACACAGTTGTTACTTCTTAAACCCAGTGTTTATGTCTTTCGCTCCCATCCTCTCTCTCACGCTTCTACATTTAGTTGTTTCCTCATTGATGCATTGTGACTTTAGGTATATATTGTTTTTGTATTGGTATGTGTCATATCTTTTGATCATTGATTGTTTAAGAAAGTGATAATTCGCTTAAAGTTTTTGACTTGGGGAAGGTAGGATCATTGGGGACATTGTGCAGTGATCTAATTAGGATGGTGGGATCATAGGAGACATTGATGCAGTTTATTTAGGTTGTGCATCGGTTTGGTGGTTTGGAATTCAGAGTTACCAGTGCGTACTGAACAGAATTCAAATTCAAGATGTTGGGTTGGATTTAGTTCTGTAGAGTATATAATGATAAGGAAATTGCTTCACTACTTGTTCGTTTCTCCTCCATGGTTTCAGCAAATTCAAAGCCCTACAGCAATTATGATTGCAAGGACAGCTGTTGCCCAAGATGATGTAAGCGGAGATGGTACTACTTCTACTGTCATCTTTATTGGGGAACTGATGAAGCAGTCTGAAAGATATATTGATGAAGGTTAGCAAATGTGCTTTTCTCTAAAACTAGTTTGAGATGTAGTTGGTACTCAATTAGTCATTTCCGTTGACAAGAATTTATTTTCCACGTTCTCCTCTTATCTGCTCCTATTTTATCTACTTTTGTGATATTTCTGTGAACACTGATTGAAAGTAGGATGCTATAAACTGTTGAATGTTGCATCCTGGTTGTAATCACATTCGTCTTAACATATTATCAATTTACTATGTTAATGACCTATTATCAATTGACTGCTAGGGCTGTGAACTATTTTAGAACTACAATTACCAATTCAGAATAAGCAATAAGGCATGTTTGCATGCTATTGCTATTTCTTTCACTTATTAAAATTATGTTATGATAGTTTTCTCACTATTCTTATCTTTGCCAACTTAAGGGCATTATTCTAGTTGTACATTTTCATTCTGAAGAAAACACGAGGATAATTCATTTCATCGATGGTAACCCCAACCTATGAGGTGCGTCTTACTTTTCAGGAATGCATCCACGTGTTTTAGTTGATGGTTTTGAGATTGCTAAAAAGGCCACCCTCCAGTTTCTTGAGCAATTTAAAACTCCTGTGGTAATGGGCGATGAACCTGACAAAGAGATTCTAAAAATGGTGGCGAGAACAACACTAAGAACAAAGGTGAGTTTTGAAAGAAAAATTGAGATTTGCTTCACCCCTTACACTGTTAGGAATTTAAGCTGACAGAAACTTTCCCTGTGCAGCTTTATGAAGCTTTGGCAGATCAGTTGACTGACATTGTTGTCAATGCGGTGAGTTAGCCCTTATGGTGTTGGGGCTCCTTTTATGGATGTGGATAAAGAGGCAACATTTAGATTTTGAGGGACCTGTTTTTCCTAGTTAACGTGATTAATACTTTTTAATAAACTATGCAGGTGCTGTGTGTTAGGAAGCCTGCAGAAGCAATTGATCTCTATATGGTAGAAACTATGCACATGCGCCACAAATTTGATGTGGATACACGACTGGTAATTTTGTTTTGTTGCAGCTTGCCTTCACTCTTTTCCTGTCTGATGCTGCCTAATTAGGTGGTATTTTGTGACTTATGCTCAAGCTCTCAAAGTTTAATAATTGCCTTTAGCATATGAATCATAATTGAATCAGTTGGGTTATTAGAATTTGATTTTAAGAGGTAGGATAGGCAGCTGGCCAGTGAGGTAATAGTCGATGCTAGACCTCTTATTTCTTGCATGTCCTACAATCTGCATCATTATTGGTCAGTAATTCATGGTACAGGAAATGTTTATTGTCCTATCTACTTTGTTTAAAATTAATCGCCTATAACCTTGCTCTTTAGGATGGCTTATGGACTTATAAAAAGCTAGCGTTATCTGTAAATACTATCAGAACCTTTTTATGAATGTCATTTGTCTTGAGACATTTTATGTTTGAAAAAATGGACTCAGCATTCTTAAATGAAAGGTTGAGACTGTAGTCTGTATTTATCAACTGAAAGCTTCAATCATGTAGTAATTCATGCATACACAAGTGATGTTTCCCATTGGTGATCTTCTAACAAGTTATTGATTCGTAATTGAACAGAGCCACGTACTTGGTAGTTTGTAGAAACTGTACGTCAGTTTGTTTACTTAATTCTATGATGTTCTTTTCCAGGTTGAAGGTCTTGTACTTGACCATGGCTCTAGGCATCCTGATATGAAACGTCGAGCAGAGAACTGCTACATCTTGACATGCAATGTGTCTTTGGAATATGAGAAAAGGTATGTCTTTTTGTATTTGATATATGCCAAAACTTGCAATAGGTCTTGCATTTGGCTAGGCTGTCCTGGGACTTGAGTACTAATATTGCAAATTCCAGTGAAATTAATGCAGGATTCTTTTACTCTAATGCGGAGCAGAGGGAGGCAATGGTTGCAGCTGAAAGAAGACAGGTGGATGAAAGAGTTAAGAAGATCATTGAACTAAAGAATCAGGTTGAGCTACTTGAATACTACCTTTTATGATAATAATATGATGCATATGTACATACACATATGGTGGTTTTCTAAACCTTGCCAGTATGCAGGTTTGTTCTGGTGATGACAAGAACTTTGTTGTCATAAACCAGAAGGGTATTGATCCCCCATCACTGGACCTTCTTGCGCGAGCAGGGGTAAGTCCCTGGCTCCTAGTATCACCGAAGTGGTTCATGCATGTGTACTTACTCATTTTAGCTGCATATTTTGTACGGCAGTGACACTGTTATCTGTTTTTTAGAGGAAACTTTCTTGATTTCATTTCCGTTTACGTTGTGATGCAACTGATGCCTAGTAGTAATCATTTATTGCTTAATTTGCAGTTTACAATTTGTTCAAGTTTTTTATATGTTTTGCAGTTGCTAACTGTAATCTTTGTTAGATAATTGCTCTTCGAAGAGCAAAGAGGAGAAACATGGAACGCCTGATTTTGGCTTGTGGAGGAGAGGCTGTGAATTCTGTTGATGATTTATCTCCTGACTGCCTTGGTTGGGCTGGATTAGTTTATGAGCATGTCCTTGGTGAGGAGAAATATACATTTGTTGAAAACGTGAAGAATCCTCATTCCTGTACAATCTTGATAAAAGGTAACAAAACACTATCTCTAATTGGACTTGAATGGTCTCAGTTTCTAATTGCTGTTATCATTTGATATATGCAACTCTTCTTATTTACCTCTGTAACCTTCAGGACCTAATGACCATACAATTGCTCAAATAAAGGATGCTGTTCGAGATGGCTTGAGAGCAGTTAAAAATACTATTGAAGATGAAGCTGTTGTACTTGTAAGTACTCATTTCTAAATATTCACTTTAATGACATAAGTGTTTGCTTTAATTGCTTAATAATTGGTATAAATTGAATACTTTTTTTATCGTGAATGTTAGTTGGGTGTTTTTCTTAAGGTTACAAATTGGATGATAATTAGGTCCTGTTCTTTTCTTTTCCTTGTTCATTCTTCTTTTCAAGCTGTTGAATGGTGAAATCTTTTTTCTTCTTTGTGGATCAGGGTGCTGGAGCTTTTGAGTTAGCAGCCAGAAAATACTTAATCAATGAAGTTAAGAAAACGGTTCAAGGGGTAATGATCTCTGTATATTTCTATTCTATTGCAAAATCTTGTGGTAGCTAACGTTAACCATTCTTATCCCTGCAATTTTGAAACAGCGTGCCCAGCTTGGTGTTGAAGCTTTTGCCAATGCCCTTCTTGTGGTGCCCAAGACACTGGCTGAGAACTCTGGGCTTGATACACAAGACGAAATTATTACTCTTGCGGTATTTTTTTCACTTCTACACTGCTTATCCACGTTCGATGGTCTCTAATTTAATTATTAATAGATTTGACAGACTTTGGCCATTCTTCCATTTTTGTTTAGGGGGAGCACGACAGGGATAATATTGTCGGAATCAACTTGCAGACAGGAGGGCCTCTTGACCCTCAGATGGAGGGCATATTTGACAACTACTCTGTTAAGCGCCAAATTATAAACTCGGGGTATGTGCAAACTCATTGACTTTCACTAACTCGAGGACATGCACACATGTACACTAGCGCAGAAAATTCTACTGTTACACTTTCATTTTAGGCACAGGGTTACTGTTGAGTTCCCCAGCTGTTGTAATGGGTGTGCCCCCCACTAGTTGCGAATGGAAAATGATGCTTTTGAAGCTACTTGTATGATTAAGTAATTATAGGCTTCTGTTTAATTCTGCATCTCCGCGTTTTGCAGGCCAGTTATTGCATCACAATTGCTATTGGTGGATGAAGTGATTAGAGCTGGAAGAAACATGAGGAAGCCAAATTAGCCTCGGTAGTGTGTGGCTTTGAATTCTTGGTTTTTGTTTCGTTTCTTTCTTTCGGATTTTTTGTCAGTCTATATAAAGTACGTTTTTTGCGTTGTCAGAAGGTGGTTTTGACCCTGAAATGAATCAACCATATTTATGTAATCCGTCATTTTATATTCCAAATGCATTTCCCTTTGAAGCACTGGACTATTGCTTTACCAACGGCGGACATTTACAAGTGTTGCTTTAAGAATTCCAGTTATTAAATAGCTAAGTATAATGTTTGGATTTCCGTAATAACATTCCTGCGCAGTAGGGATGTGTCACTTCTATTCCAGGGCCGCCGTTTTGACCATTTCTTTTGGTCAAACGTCTAAATTGGTCTAATGCTTTTTAAAATGCACAAAAGTTAACAATAGCAGCAATTCTCTAATTTAAAGGACATGACACTTGTCCGTTTTGATATCCCTACATCTTATTTTGGTCACACAAGAAGCAACTTCATTTCTTTAGGCGACTCAGCTAATGGACAGCCAAATAAGCATCATTTATGCCTTGGTGTGCAGGAGAACTGCCCCTATGTTTCGCTCCATTAGGGGATTGATTATAAGTCTCAACCTATGAATTTGAAGTTGATCCTAGAGCCCCTTGTCTAAAAGCCTTATGTTAAACTCTAACTCTCTGAAACCTTGAAAAGCAATACTAGAAGTATATAAATGTCAGTACAATCCCCATCAGGAACACGTTCTTTCAGAAAACATCCAAACAGGTTGAAGTATTCCAGCTACATCTACTAGAACCTTTTCTACTTTGTGCAAAAAGTGCGACTTCAAGGCTGCAAACCCAGCAACAAATCTGCTCACCCTATTCAACGGAAACAAAAGTACCTGCACTGTATCTACAAAGAGCTTTCTCATAGATATGGTGATTTCATATGCTTGACTGCAAAATGCACAAAAAGCTTACGAGTTTTTAAGCGCACCTCAGCAAAGGAAAAGCGATTATTTTCTTAGAAGTGTAAATAGAACTCTTACCACTGACTAACTTTCAATTTCAACAGTGCTAACATCTTTTCTCACAATCTGCACAAGCAAAATCTTCACATGTCAGGCATCACCTATAATTACCTTGAAGCACGATAATCAAATTTAATTTGTTTTCTGAATGCATAGTTTTCCAATACAATAAAGTGCAGTATGAAGATGAGTCTACCAAAAGTTGATTAAAGTTTATTACGCCCATGTTCTCATATCATGCATGTCAGTAATTGACAGCCTTAATTTGGAGATCCAATCCTTGTAAGTATATTAATATGTGATCAAGGGGATTGCAAATAAAATACAAAAGAAAAGGATAGCCATGAAGAAACAGCGGTATAACAATTTATCTTCAAATAGTACCTGTGAAATGTGTTGTTTAATTTTTTCCTTAACTGTTCCATCTAGAGCTCTCTCAGCAAGTTCATATGCCAAGGTATTACCTTCAGTGCTATTAACTTTGACCTTCTGCAAATATCTGCAGACTAAAACATAAAACTCACAAACTCCTTATCGTAAGGAAGCATACATGCAATAGAAATGACTTAAATAAGAAATACCAAATTACTGCAATAACAAACCTTTGCTGGACAAGTGTCTCCAATGCATGCTTTATGTTTCCAAGCACAGGATGGTTTTGATCACTTTCACTCAATCCCATCTGCCTTAAGTGACGCCAAAGATCTTCTGCAATAGAGGAGTGGAAAGGATTTTGTTAGAGGAGCTTACAAAGGAAGAAAATACAAGAAACCTTTGGCCCTTTTTTTTTCCCCCTCTCTTTCTCTATTAGTTAAATGAATCACTATGTTGACAAGAAATATGTAAACCAACACTATATCACACAGGTCTAGCGTAACAAATAGCACTGGTATAAGAGTAAATGCCAGAGAAAATTCTAAGACATAATCGGCTCTACAGAATTTCTTGTGGAACAATCCAGAAATCATACCCTCAGGAATGTTATCCCCATTAAGGTGCACAATGCTGATTATGGCAAAAGCAAAACCATTCATATGTGCAGTATTAGCATCTTCCACATACTTCTCATGCACCTCAGGTGGTAATTGGCTTACAAGTACATACGACTTAGCATCAGCAGCACCTAGAAAATATAAAGAATAAATCAATTTTTTTCGGATTCACATGTCACCGTGCACTTACGCACACAACAGTCCACATTCCCCTTAAATATGCAGCATAATCAAATTCCATCCTTGTGCAAAAGATCTCTGATTATTCATTGCATTGTGAGTCTATTAAATCTTTAATTGCAGATAGAATCACATCGGGCATAACAAGGAAACTGCAATAATTATTTTATGTTTGTTGTGCTTACTATGTTATTTATAATCATCATGGCAGTCCAAATGTTTTCTTAACTTGGCATAAGATAGAATATGCCTAAGGCTATGTTTGGTTGAGGGTTTTATAATAGAATAGAATAGAATGTAATATTATTTCATCGTTTGAGAGGAAGTTTTATAATAAAATAGAATAGAATGAGATGGAAGAGGAAGGTTTAATATTACATCTCATTCCATCCTAAACAGTAAAAATAAAAAACCTCCGATTTGGAGGATTTAGGATGGAATGTAAAATAGTAAGCAACTTTACACTATATTATATTATAAACCCTTCATCCAAACAATATTTAACTATATTATATTATAAATCCTTCTATTCCTCCCAAACAACAATTTTCTAATATTATCTCCATTTACGTTCCATTACATTATAAATCATTCCATTCCATTTCATTAAAAACTTTACGTCCAACCAAACATAGCCTAAAAGAGTTAAGAATGTTGTAAGAAGCAGCAGCAGCAGCAAACAAATAGTTACATCATAGCCTAAAAACACACTTGTTTCAAGTTATCCCCTCTTAGTACACTTGGGTCATTTTTCATTCAATTCCGCTTAGGTGTATTAAGTCATGACTGGCTCAATCATTACATCTCAAAACCAAATAATCATGAGGCAACAACTCATAGTAGTTAAGAGAATGCATATATAATAAGGCTTAAAAGCTTTGATAGAGAATTGGTCACTTCATGGATTCTTAGACGAAGGGAAGTAAGTTATTACTTTGCTGGGAACAAGCATGACTCTGATTTGCTGATGCAAGGCGAGACCTCTGAAGTTCCCTCATGTCAAAGCCAAATATGGCTGATAGCTTCTCTTTGGCTTCATTAATTATCAAAGCAGAAAGTGAACGCTGGCGATAATTGCTAGTAACAATCTGGGTAAGTTCATCCCTTCTAATTGGACACCCTGAATTTTGGTGTGTTTTAAAAAGCATGTAGCGTATCACTTCTGCCACAAGCTTATCCTTTTCCTTTTAGAAAACCACATATAATAATTAGAAAATAAGAAACTCCACATTATAGATCAAAAAATCAGAAATACATTAGAAAGAAAAATAGAAGACAAGGGTGTAACAAAAGGGAAGTATTACTTCTTTAGAAATACCAAACTGGGAGACATCTTCCCCAGGACTGAACATCCTGCATTTTGGAAATACAAATAACTTATCGGCAACCAATTTTCAATGTCTACATGAAACACTTTATTATAGCTTTAATAGCCACAGAACAAATCAATCATTTTTCAGGTTAAGCTTATGATAAATAGGGAAAGTAGAATGAATGGCATCTCTACAAGAAATAGCTGCCCCTCAACAACTGGAAAAATGGCTTTCATTTACGTCTACACATCCATATATTACCGCCAGCCTCAGATCAAGTGTAGCATGTGCCCCAAGAAATAATTGAGAGATAAAAAAACCAAAAGGAAAATATGTTGGCTTTTTAAACTTGTGATTATGAAAATAACAAACACAAGAAAAGGATCCAGACCAAAAGATTGTTATTAATTAGGCATGCAATTTAGAAATTTTCTAGACAAATGGGTATTGCGGGTGCATTGATATGGCTAAGTGGGTTACTAGGTATAGGATCACAAAATTGAGAAGAACTAGTTGAAAGCGCAGAAGGTGCACATACATGCAACATGAAGCCAGACACTTTGTAATTTTGCAAAAGGAAAACTCACAAGGTTCTGGATTAAAATAAAATCACAGACGAACGCAATTAATAAGCCTAAATTTCATAAATGGAAAATAATCTAACAAAATAACCTTGTCTTTGACAGCCAAAAAACCGGTAAAATATTATGGCTAGACGCAGTCCCCAACATTAAACAGCCTGTTTAAAACCGCATACAGTCCAAGGGCACCAAAAACGCCAGCCTAAATCAGGGCTGAAGCATTATCACCACCGGAAAAAGCCTTGGGAACCTTGGCATTATTGAAATTCATCTTTCCAAAACGCTTGAATGCAGCATTTTAATTTTAATGTTTATACTCAACCATCCAAACATTTATTCAAGAAATAATGTTCATAGACAACAATTCATTATCGCAAAATGGCTTCTTCTTCAAAAACCCATGTGAGATGGTAACTCTAAAAGGCCAAATCATTAATGGGTTCTTTTTTCGTCATCAGAATATTTCCATTTCATCTCCCTTATAATTGGGCTCTCCAAGAACAAATTGTGGAAGAAAAGATAAAAATGAAAAGGAATACACCAAGAAGAGGGAACAACAAGTGAGCGTTTTACCTATGAACAAGAAGAGCTGTCGTATGTGCCTTGAGAGAGAAGCAGAAAAAGTTTTTTTTTTTTTAATGGTAAAGCTCTAAAACCATTTGGGGTTTAGGGCTCTCTCTCTGTCCAATCCATTTACGCTCTTAATTTGAAAAATATTCAATTGACGGGAAATGAGCGTTTGAGATGCACCGTGCACATACGACTAAAGTAGTTAAAAAGCATGTATGTAACCTTAACCTATTTGCTTAACTCAGGACGGCAATTGGTGCACTTATGTTAATTTTTTAAAATTAAAAATATAAAATATTTTATTTTTTTTAATTGAAAGCCTAATTTTTTTAAAGTAAAATAATATTGTTCGAATCAACATAGACTTGAGCTTACACCTAACTCATGAACTGGTCCATTGAAAACAACTAAATTTAAACTCATGGGTTAAAAATTGTCATCCTTGTACTTAACTTTATGCTAAATCCAATCCAAGTAGTACAGTAGTTATTGAATCATAATTCCTTTTTAACTCATAGAAAATACAATTTAGTGTTTGATTTTATTAAATGAGGGGAATGCCTGATTTGAAATTAATATGTTATTTTCCTAAAATAGATTCTTGTAAAGTTTGTGTTTTATTTAAAATGTGATGAATTTGAAGTTATGATTTTTCAGTTTCAAGTTCAGTTAGATGGATCACACCAAAATCTGTTAAAGAGGTTAGTAAGTTGGATTTGAGACTTAGCAAGCGTGAAGCCAATCTCTTGATAGATTACACCTAAATGTATTTTATGTGAAGGAAAAGAATGTGAACTTTGTTTGTCAAATCTTGAGACTCAGTAAACTACTACCCTAAGATCATGTCTAACCTAAAGGAAGCTTTATCCCCCTAAGGTGGGAGGTCGAGAAACAAAAACAACTTGGTAAGCTTCTTTCGTTCTTCGTTTGAATGTCCGCTTCAAATTCACATCGGAGTGTAGCCATAGTGCTAAAACTCAGGATGGTCCTGGTTCGTCCTGAAAACCCTATAGTGATCTGGTTCGAATACCATATGGTCGTTTTTCAGATGCTATATGCAGATGACAGCTAACTCATCACTTTCGGAGGAATAGCTTTATTCAGAATGTCGACAAATGACTAGAATTCACGGCCGTTTAAAAAGCTTTACGACTCAAATTTACCTGAAGCCAGCACTCCCTAGCTGAAAGTTATTATAAGCTTTACATTACCAGAACTACCACAATCTCATAAGAACAAGCCTGCTTCCATAGTAAGTTTGAGATCATTTTTTAGAAACGACACTAAATCTAAACGTACAATACAAAACTGATAACTGAACACTGAATTGCTCAATTTAGGTGAACAAATATTCCGGACAAATTAAACAAGTTCACAGGAATCAGTCCCAACTTACAGACTGAAATCTAGTCTCCCAACAATCAGAATTTGTCAATGCCCTTGTGGTTGGGTTCTCACAGATTACTTTCCTTTTTCTTGAAGCATGTATTCCTTCTTCATTTCTTCCAACACAGCATCATTCGTGCTGCAAAAAGACATGATATGAAGTGAAATGGAATCAAGTTAACATGGTCAAAGCCTCAATCGTGATTCATTAACTCCGACAGTTTAGGGTTCCTAAACAAGTCCCAAGCCTGGTTGTTGGTTTCTATAAGTACTAAATGCATCTAATATTATTAACTTTATGTGGCAATCATGTCAGTTCCAGGCAAAATCTGCACTGAAAGAGGGAATATAAAGGCTTCTAGAGTGAAACAATCGCCTTGTCATGCATTATGCCAGCAAGCATAGTCTTCTTGCTATTTGTTTTTCTTACACAAATAAAGCCAGGTTCTTTCAAGAAGTTTCTGCTAGCGAACAGATTACCAGTTCCAAGTCAATATAAGGATAATACACCCAAACACATATGTAATATACAAGTTGTTGGCAGCTAGAAATCATCTAGAAGAGTCTTTCTGTGAAATAGATAAAATGATGCCTGTGTGCCCCCACTCAGCTTTAGTATCTTTCTGTGAAATCTACTAGTAATAAACTTATTAAGATATTTTGATGTTAATGAATAGATTTACCCTTCCATAAAAATTGACTACAGAAACCAAAGGAGATGTATTAGAGAAACAGGTCCTAAGCAATTCTCAATAGTGACTCATAGTATAAGCACAAAAGCCAAGTACTGAATATGAACAACTTCACCATGGGCAATATCATTAGCCAGCGTAGCACCTTCATAAACTCCTACTAAAATTGTACTTCTGTTCAGAAACTCTAAGCTTCCCTTTCAAACAACAAGAGAATAATCCTAACAAGTTAACAAGATTGCTCCCCAGCTGAAAGAATATTAAGAATAGGAGCAATCTCGAGCTATCCATTTTTGGCAGTCTCTTAGGGTCAGAATTTTTCACTTATCAGTCTCATCCATGTAAGAATTAAAGTTATAAGACAGGAAAAAGATAATAAAAGAAGTGGAACAACTAGGACTCGTTTTGGAGGTCCTTCATCATTCTTTTCTTCGAAAGGGAGACTAAGGTTACGAAATAAGGTCAGCTGGTTATCAAATTTCACTAAAATAGTTTCAATAAGGGCACATGAGTCTTCTTCATTCCTGTCTCTTTTTTGCCATCAAATCAGTAGAAGATTCGTTAAACTGTGAAACTCTTCACTTAATTCCTCTGCAGTATTGGGATTTATCATGCACATTTGGGATCCCAAACTCTTGAAGAATCTTTTGAAATATGCTATAAAGATCAAAGGAAACTAGATTACAATAGCAAATGTAAGAATCTCAAACAAACTGTGAAATATTTCATATATGTTATAGACACATCTTCTTCATGTAACCAAGGATGATTAGTTTTGGAAGTGGAAATCATAAACTTCAACAACAACTAGTGAGAGTCCCGCCGAAACTCGAAGTCTAAAGAGGTTAATAGTCACAGCCTTACCCTTACCTAGTAGAGAAGTTATTTATGATAAACAATGACATAAAAGCTTCAAAAGGTTGATAAATATCATACTTCTGTGTAAAACCTTCAAAATGGAACATTTTGTATTCACAATTAGCAGTGTTGACCTTGTTGGAAAAGCTCCACCCTCCAAACTTGTAATCAAAGCCGGGAGAGAGAGTACAAGAAGGTTCAAAACATTAACACTCCAAACAGAAAGAAATTTCCCAAATAACAAAATCCAATCTTCTAAAGGAAAACATGTGTGGAGAACAACACCCGAGACAATTTCAATCAAATAAAATACATACCACCAACCATTTCAATAGTCCAACGAACTGACATTCCGCTACTCAACAAGACAGTCAACCAAGCGCCTTAAAGCCAGCATAGGACAGTTCATTAACTTGATTACACAAACAAGCAATAAAAGGGAAAATGAACAAGGAAAAAACCGAATAAAGCATGCCTGACCATAAAAATACCAACACAGACACAAATTTAGTACGAAATCCAATCAAAATTAGAGAAAACAAAATAGAAGCAAAACCCAAGTGGGCAATACGAAGATAGAAAATTGATGAACTTACAACTGGTGCAGGCATTCGTTTAACTCTTTAGCCTGTTTTCGGCACTGCCAGACAACAGAAATGGTTCTTCCGGAGGCGCACTGTGCATACTTGGAAGTGTAATGATCACATTCTTTTAACGCCCTTTGCTTCATTTTACTTCTCAAAGCTTCACATCAAATACACATTTGACATTCAAATTTATCAAATCTCAATCACCCAATTATACGAGAAGAAAAGGAAGAGAAAAATGTTGACAAAGACCTTCTTCCACCTTCTTTTTCACGTGATTCTCACGTGCTTCCTGTACGTATCCCATGTTCAAGAGCTCTATATGTTCTGTTTCAGTCGAATTGTGACAACATAGAGGCGCTCCTCTAAGACTTAAGACACACACCTAATGCCGCTTAAGCTTCCATATTGGACTAGTGATGGGCTCAAATTTTTGGGTTACCTCAACAATGTTCCCAGGGTTGGACAACCGACCGGGATCGAAACGATCCGGCTCCAATAAATTTAAGAAAGTTACTTCATTTAATGGTCACTCATGCTGCGGTTGAGCGTAGAAAAAGAGCATCTTTGACCAAAAAAAAAAAAGCTTTTGAGCGGTTAATAAATATATTTTTATTATAAAATTCTTTTTTAATAAGTATTTGACT
>JAOTIZ010000008.1:14585926-14605968 GCA_027123425.1 Erythroxylum panamense | reverse complement strand
ATATTCTGAATTTTTTTTTAGTTTACCATTAATTTAATACGTAATGGTATAAGATGCGCTAAAGTTTACGACATGAAACTTGTTTTTATATCCTGGAACTCAAGGAGGTAGGTTCCGCGAGCTCATACCTTCAAATAAAATACTTTATTGACTAGTTTTAGTATCATTATTTATTAATGTAGGGAGAGGGTGATGGATCAGCATCCGAGCTCGCGTTCTGGATGAAAATGGCGGCATTTGGGGACGCCAAGAGAGATTTTGGATTCTGAGGAACCTGTCATTGTCACTCACGCTTTTTCATTACATATCGGAATCACATGAAACGTAAACAAAATGTAATCTACTGTCACACCACCAACATCAGCATGAACAACACCATACTCATCAAAAGTCATAAATTATTGCTGTCTTGCCAGCATCCTTGAAGGTGATTGAGAAGAAAGATGCTATTCGTCTTCTTCCTTAATGGTTTGTGCTTCTCTCTTTGCGGCCTTCTCATCATTGGCAAGCACCCACTTTGCCTCCTGCTGCTACACCACCACTTTCGTTCACCATTGTCACTCACTTCCCTTTCCTTTGATGTATCAGTTTCTTCTCTTGTTTCTTTTCCTTCAATCATCACCTGCATATGAACAAAATTCTCACAATCTCTTTTCTGTCTGATTAACTTACGAAAAGTATAATTAAGCCAACTTAATTTCTCCCCATGGATGTCAGATAGGATCAGATTAAAGTATTGACATTAAAAAATGCATGAGATGACTAGTACAAATGAGATGAGAGCAACTTTCGCTGCCTTGTGTTATATTATATAAGGTATAAAACATTGCTATTATTCAGGTAATCACATTATGCTCTCAATAAAAGCATATGGTTCAGTAAATTATTGATTTTAAACAATTGGAATTTTTTTCTTGAATAATATGGAGCTTAATTTTAAATAAGAAAATTTCATAAAATAGTAAAATTTAGTAATTTTATATTCTTTTCATGTATGTTGTATTTAAGAAATGTTTTTATATTTTGATAATTAATCAAATTGGTACTTTTAAGATATTTATAATATGACTTTGTTAATATATTTATATGACCTCATTGTTCAATATAAATTCTAACCACGGATTGATTTTATTCTAGCATAATTTACTAAATTGAAATTTAATTACTTAAAAATATTATAAAAAGAAGATTAAATTAATTAATGGAAGCAGACTAATTGGTACAGACCATCTAATCCCATTTCTTCTCACACAACAATCAATAATATATTTTTGTCAATAATTCATATTGCAATATGATAGACATCCTTATTCAGTAATTTCAAATTCATATGCTAACTTGGGACAAATACGTGAGGATGCTTTTGACTTAGGAAACTAGGATGTATAAGTTTGGAGCAAGCAGGGCAGATGGTGGCTTTTCAGAGGCAGCATGCCCTACCGAAATTTGTGGCTAAAAAGTGATGGTACAGGGTTAGAATCGGATAAAGCTATGCCCAATGTTATGTGATGTTATGATCACCATACTGCAGTGTATCATCACGACCAGCCCAGATAGTTTCCAAAAAGAAGAAAAAAAAGAGTGATGATACTGATACGCCACTTTCAAGTAGATTCCCCGTTATCATTATCAAACATCTAAAGGGGAATGATTGAAGCATCTTCAGTCACGTAATAAAAACAAAGAAGATAATATTGATAACTTTAATACGAGTTGATAGATTCGGAAATGAAGTCTAGAGGCCTAGGAGGTGAGTAGATGTAGCCCTGCACACTTGGGGCCACAGGTAAGCTTGATTGGTGAAGGACCATGTTATCTCCTATTTCTACTTAGCTATTGCCCATGCATTGCCTGCATTTTTCTGGCCTAAAAGTCTTTTTGCCAGTTTTGGAGCAGGTATGCACCACAAAACAAAACAAATTGAGGAACGGACCACTCTTTATTTTACTAATATGACAAATTTAGTAAATGGTAAAAAATTATTAAACACTGTTCCTCACCAAACTACAACTAAAAGGTGCTGCTGGTTTATGTTGCAGTTCAGTTTTGTGTCTTCAGAGCACTTGGAATCAATTTTAGTCACTCCATATGTCCACTCAACAGGAAAGTGTTCAAGTGTTTGAGACAATTCAATTCTACAGGTGGAAATTTTTGGTGTAGGCTATAAAAACTGAGACAGAGCATGTTGCATTCAGGTCTTCTATTGAAACTAACAAAAGCAGAAAAGAAAAACAAATTAACAGACACCCTACAAGCAGAAAATGGAAAAATAGAAGGAAGAAAAAACACCCGCTTATGAATCTTTTTCACCAAGAAAATTGGCAGATGGATCAAGTTCATGTCCTGAAATGACACGTCTTAAGAAAATTTCTTTAGTAACACTTACCTTGTCTTCAGCTTTCGGCTTTGCATTATCAGAATTAGGAGAATCTCCACCTTCTGTTTCGCATCTCTTCAACGATTTCCCCATAATTGGAGGTGTTGAAGGTGGGCTTGCCCTCCTCAAGTTATGTTCAGGAGGTGTGCTTTGAGTTCCAACATCTCTTGTTGAGCCTTCCGATTTTTCTTCTACATAGAAAAAGCGCGAAACGAAACAACAGCTTGAGTCAATTTAAGCAGGCATTTCCAAAAAGCAACCGAAGTATCAGAAAATGTAAGTGTTCAGAGTTCAGACAACCTTGGATGGCCAAATGAAGAATATCTTCTTGGTTAGCAACGGAAAGAGAGGGCTTTGCGTGGAGTTGTGACCGAGAATGGGAAGAGTAATTAACAAGAGGCACAGACATTGTAATTCTGGAGGTTAAGTTACGAAATGATCTTCCACTAAGCGTTTTTGCAGATAAACATTCCATTGGGACCTCTCCTGACTGTGGATTGCATATGTACTTCTCTGCTTCATTCCACTTGGAATTTAGAGCAAACCCATCTGGAGATATGCATTCCCAACTGTTATACACTGACCTTGCCTGCAATGCTGCAAGAAAATCAAAGCAATGAACCATTCAATACATTATCACTCTTTATACGTAAAGTTTGAATCTTTAAACTATTAAAAACATTGTGGACTTGGATGCTTAGTTACCTTTAAGAGCACTGGTGAACGAGTACGTTGATGGGTCAATTTCTTCTGAAAATGAGGTGGGAAAGTGCGAGTTAACTCATAATTATAGAATCAAAACTTGCTTGTTTGCAGTGAAGTGATGTAGTTATGTACCTCTCAGTGAGTAGCCAGGAGACGAAGCAGTACTAGAAATGGTTACATTTGATCTAAAAGACCTTGCATCTTCTCTAAAGCTTCTGATATTCGACCCTGAAAACCTTCTTGATTTGGTGTTCTCGCGACTGATTTGAGCCCTCAAAGTCCACTCTCTGAGACTGAGTTCTGGTTCCTCTCGTCGTCGAGAAGTATATGGAGGCTGTTCCATCGTGGACGCTATAAATGAGTTACAATACGTTCAAAGTTGAATTGATTTCCAGTCTCAACTCCCAAAGTTTGTTCAAGTCTTTATAGGTGCACCGTGCACGAGGCTTGCAATGTTGACGCATAATACCCCTGTGTATTAACACTTCAAAGCATTTTCTAGTGAAATGGAAAATTATCAGATACACTTGGTTTATTAATCAAGTTCCTATGTCTCTAGTTAGCCAAAAATAAGTTCTTGGTGTCTCTATTGAGGTTGCTTGAGAAGAGACAAAATTGTTAACTGATACATATGAAACAGTTTTCATGTAGAGAAGTGTCACAGTTCTATTATTGAAGTTCGTGGTATGGACTAAAACCTGTTGGCTCCACTGTTTTCTTTTGCAATTTACTTTCATCACTAAGGCCATGTCTATTAATATGAGGTTATAGAGATTATGTCAGAAATTTTGTTCTTTTCCAACATATATGGAGGTTTAAGCCACAAAAGAGTTGAGCTAAAGTTCAACTTGTTTGTCTCATATCAAGATGTCAAGAACTCTCTCTCTTTAGACTCAAAATCTTACTGCCAACTTTGGTAAATATAGTAAACATCAACTCCCTTATTCTTTGTGCACAACGTTACAATTGAAGACGATTGTTTTGATACAAAACAATATCTCTTTTGCATATGTTGAACCAGGGTAAGAACGTGAAAGTCATGACTGCAAGCAATTTCAGGGTTTTAAGTTGAAATGGCTTTTACATGGTTTACGTATCTGATTTTCAGTGGCAGGGTGATTCTTTCTTCAGCACATGGTTTACGTATCTGATTTTCAGTGGCAGGGTGAAACGACATTCTTTCTTCAGCAAGTGGAGTGGTGCAATATATTCCCATGTATATGTCTGTCACTCTCGCTGCCCCAATGACTGCTACCGTAAACTGGGGGTCCTTCCAGTGCTTAAAATGAGACATTGCACTAAAGTTGAAACCGTACAAACAATGGGCCTACGACCCAACGGCAGAGAAATGGTGCTGCAGGCGCATGTCTGCTAGTGCCTTACCTTGGAATCAAGAAAATTTCCCTGCTCTGAGGTGTTGAGTTAACCCTTGTTCGGATTACGAGATTTAACTCCTGCGGTGAGTACACGGGCTAGGACTTCACGTTGAAGTTGGTGGTCCAAGGAGATGGTTCAACTGTAATTTGCAATTGCAGGGCCACCACTTCAAAGTAGGTATTGTTATTAGAGCTGAAATTTGGAGACAAGAAGTTATACGGTGGAAGATCTTAAACTTCCATTGTAGAGGTCTTTAAATAGAGCTAGAGTCTAGATCTAGAGTTTAACAAAAACTTAAATACATTCCTTACCTTTAGGTACGAAAGAATAAGAACTCCCTAATCTTAAAAAAACAGATAAAGCCATCCTAAAGATAAACACAAAAAAATAATCCAAAAGATAAAGTTTTCTTAATCCAAGTTATAGAAGTGTTCGACATTCCTCCTTGTATAATAGCTACAAACTCCTAGTTTGCTTCTCAATTATTCAAATCTGGCTTTTAAAAGTGCCTTTGTTAGGACATCCGCACTTTGATCATCAGTCCTACAATAAGTAGACATATTTTACCTCTTCTTTGCACTTCCTTTAAAAAAAACAACTTAATCTTAAAATGTTTAGTTTTGCCATGAAAAATAAGATTGTTTGAGATTGAAATGGCAGCTTGATTATTAACAAAAAATTGAGTTGGCTCATTTTGCTTCATATGTAAATCTGCAAAGATATTTATGAGTTAAATTGCTTGATTTATAGTAGCAATGGCTGCCATATATTCTATCTCAGTTGTGGTTTAGGCCACAACATCTTGTTTCTTTAAACACCATGAAAATATCCTTGAGCCAAAGCTGAAACAATGACCTATTGTACTAATATCATCAACCAAAGCTCCTCAATTACTATCAGAATATCCATGAAGTTTGAAATTCTAACAATAAGTGTACTTAATTCCATAATCTACGATACCTTTAATATATCTCATAATTCTTTTGGCAGCTTCAAGATGTACTTTACTAGCATAATGTATAAATCTTGAAAGCATACTTACTGCAAACATAATATCAGTTTTAGTTGTAGTAAGATACATTAAGCAACCAATTATGCTGCTATAATGATGTTCATCCACCTTATCAGCTCCATGATCTTTGCTGAACTTTTCTTTCTAGTTCACTGAAGTAGTAGTACTTTTGCAATCTTCCATTTGAGGTTTTTAAAGTATTTCCCTTGCACACTTGATTGGCATATGAAGACTCCATCTTTATTTTGCGTCATCTCTATTCTAAAAAAAGGTCAGTAAGTCAGGATCAGTTATCTCAAATACTTGGAGTATTTAAGCTTTAAACTCCTTTATTAGCTTCTCATCATTTCCTGTTATAAGCAAATCATCAACATAAACTATGATTAATTTAACTTCTGTTTGCTTCACGTATAATGTAACTTCACTTAGATTTTTAAATAATCCAAGGTTTTAAAGATGATCATTAATTCTATTATACTAAGTTCTAGGGGCCTGTTTAAGACTATACAAGGTCTTTTTTAGCTTGTAAACCTTCACCTCCTATCTTTTGACTTGGAATCCTTCTGGTTGCTCCACAAATATCTCTCATATACATAACCATTTAGAAAAGCAGATTTTACATTTAAATGGTAAACTTTTGGTCCTTTATATGCAGTTAAGGCTAGCAACATTCTAATCGTATCAAGGCATGCAACTAGAGCAAATATTTATGAAAAATCTACTCCAAATACTTGAGCATATCCCTTCACTACTAATATGGCCTTATATTTATTTATAGAACCATCTGCATTAAGTTTAGTTCTATAGACCCATTTAACTCCTATGAGTTATTTATGTTGTGGTCTATCCACCAACTTCTATGTGTCATTTTTTTCAATCATTCGAAGCTGTTCTTTTATAACATCTAACCACTTGTCATCCTTCTCAGCTTCTTTGAATTCTACAAGTAATTGGGCAACAATATTATTTCTTTCATAAATTTCAGATAAGGGCCTTGTATCTCTGACTGTTATGTCATCAATAGTATCATCAAAGTGTTCTACAACTTTTAGAAATTGCCTTTTCATTTGCTTCTCCTAACTTCATTGTTTTTCCTCCATGAATTTGGCATCTTTATTTATAAGAATTTTTTTATTTTATGGTTGAAAAATTCTATAAGTTTTGTCAATGTTGGTATACCTAATGAAAAAATCTAGTTCAACCTTTTTATCAAGTTTGTCTCTCTTAACATGAGGCACATAAGAAAAACAAACACAACAAAAATTTTACGGTTTTGCAAATCTGACTTGTAACCAAACAAGGCTTCAAATGGAATTTTTTAAAGATAAAACTGTAGTTGGCAACCTATTCATCAAAAGTATAGTAGTTACATCCTCTGCCTATAGTTCCTTTTCATGCAACATACACCTTGTTATTTCTAGAACGCTTTGATTTTTTCTCTCATTTACACCATTCTGTTATAGGTGTAAGGTGTAATAAGTTGGTGTTAAATACCGGTTTTTTCACAAAATTTGTCAAAGACTTCATTTGTGTATTCTTTCCTATTATTTGATCTTATTATATGCAATTTGGAACCACTTTGTTTTTTTCACAAAGGCTTTGTATTTTTAGAATATACTAGCAACCTCAAATTTGGATTTAAAGAAATAAATATAGCAAAATATAATGAAATCATCAATAAATATAATATAGTATTTGTTACCATTTAAAGATGATGTTTTTTGATGTTCTTTAATATCTGTGTACATCAGTTGTAACTTGTGTGTTACTCTTTATGCGTTTGAGGGAATGGTTGACTTGCTTTCCATATATTGACAAGCCACACAATCAACTAACTTGTCTTCGCATAACGAGACATCTTTCACCAAGGCATGTTTCCGCATATAGAGAAGTCCAGCAGGATGGAAATGTCCAAGTCTCTTGTGTCATAATTCAACATTGCTCATAGTGCTTGAAAAAAACTATTTACTCCTCCTCCGTATAAATTTTAGCTCTCATTTTCACCTTAAATACATCTCTACCATTCACACCTTTAATCAAGCACCCTTTGTTTTCAAATATGACTTTGAAACTCTTTTCAACTAGCTTGCAACACTAAGCAAATTTTGGTCAATATTAGGCACAACCTATCATACTCTCAATAGTTACAATTCCTTTTTATTTGACTAACATAAAATCACCATTTCCAATTTTCATCTTGGAAATAGTGGATTTATCAAGCTCTTTAAAGAGGTTTTGAACATTGATCATATAGTTTGTTCAGTCGCTAGCTATTAACCAAGAATCACTGGAACTGTTGTTTGTAGTAAAGCATGTAGCAACAAATAGTTGGTCCTCTAGGTTTTGCTTTATGGACACCTTTGCCTCTTCATGTTGAGACTTGCAGATCCATTCTATATGTCCCATATTACCATACTTTTTGCATTTGACATCAAACCTCCATCAATATTTTCTTTGATGGTGATTTGTTTTTTTTGTAGTGTGGACAAACTAGAAAAGCCTCATCTTGTTGCTCATTAAAGCCTTCAATTTTTTGGTCGTTTTTCTTGTTGTTATTATTCTTGTCTTTGCCTCCTTCTGGGTTTTGTGCTTTTATTCAAAAAGCACCTTATACTGCCTCCTCTTGTCTCATCATTCTTTTCTGCTCTATTGCCTGCAAAACATTTACTAATTCTCCCAAAGAAATATCCTTGACAAATCTTTAGTTTTTCCAATGAAGATATTTTGGATTCATTTTTTTCATGTACAGTGACAAGAATTTTTTGTACACTTTTTTTATCAGGAAAATCCTTGCCAAGAAATTGTACCTTATTAACAATGCTTAGCAACCTGTCAGTATAACTTTTAATTGTTTTTATCTTCTTCATGCTATGTGTTTCAAATTCTCTGATCAAGTTGAGTACTTGCATACCTTTAGTTCTTTCATTGTCTTGATATTCAAATTTTAGATAATCCCAAATATCTTTAGTAGGTTTTAGATTCATAATTCTTATAAAAATCACACTTGACATAGCTGAAAAAGACAAGCTTTCACCTTAGACTTCTTTATCTTTTTTTCTTTATGATTCTTTTTGGACTTCTTTATCTTTTTTTCTTTATGATTTTTTAGTTGCGCCATTTAGAATTTTCGAGTAATTGGAACACTTCATAGTCTTCTTCTATATCCTCCCAAAGATTTAGAGCTTCAAGATGAACAGTCATCCTGATATCCCACGCTTCATAGACGTCACCATAAAAAACTGATGGTGCAACAGTTATGGATGTTGTGTCAACTTTTATTATGGTTTCACTCAACTCACAAATCCCTCAAGATGAAAGCTCTGATACCAATTTGTTGTTATTAGAGCATAAATTTAGAGATAAGAAGTTATACGGAGGATGATCATAAACTTCCATTGTAGAGCTCTTTAAATAGAGCTAGAGTTTAACAAACACTCAAATACATCCCTCATCCATAGGCATGGATAAGAACTTCCTGATCTTTAAAAACTAAAAAAGTCATCCTGAAAGTAAACACAGAAAAATAATCTAAACGATAAAGTTATCCTAATCCAGTCTATAGACATGATAATGTCATCCTAAACCAATCTACAAATATTTAGGCAGTTTTCAACGGTGCGGACTTGTGTAAGCAAAATAAGTTTTCCAAGTTGTAAGAGATTTCTATACTTTATCCACTCGAGTGAAGATAGCGTATCAATATTACAGGTTCCAAAGAGCCACTTCCGATGTGTCTAATGTACAAACATGATAAGATAGCTTGTGTTGAAGCTCTTTATGCCTGCTATGTAATTTAATAAATGATGAGAGGGGGCACATTTCTTCTGAAGCTTCTACCAACTTTTGTTATTTAAATATTGGAAAGCATAAGAGTTGCAGAGCTCTACGACCGGTTTGATTCATTAACTAGAGATGAAGTGGATGAGGAATGACGATGTTTTGGGATAAGTAGACACGAGTGCTGGGTTGTTTTCTTAGGACACAGAGTAGCAGGAGGATGGAAATGGACGTACTGCTTGCTAGAATAGGGAGGGTCCATACGGAGAGTCCTTTCGTGGATGTGCATGTGAATGTGAAAGTCTAGTTGCATTGTCACGTGCCTGTCATCATCTTCATGAAAATGAGTGAACGGTATTGGGGGGGAAGCAGATGGGTCCCCCCTCTCCAACCCGAGGGCTCATCATATTCATGGCCACTTCATCAGGTTTTTGTCTTGTGTGCATGCAAGGTAGGTTTCGTTGACAGGGACGAGTTCTTGTGTTGTTGCCAATAGAATTTAGACCCTTCTGCTTCATTTAATCTCTAAAGTTTCCTAAAAGAGAGGATAAAATATTTTATCCCTTAGTTCTTTTTCTGAGTTTTTTTTTTGTCTCGGGGCTGCCAGGTATGGGTCACTAGTCAATTATTTACTGGTGAAAGAAGTTAAAATTAACCTTAAGGCAAACGAAAAATCAAGTTTAAATCACTCGTATTTAGTAATATGCTTATAACTAACTAATTGACTGTGCTACTTGGAACCCTGTGCAAGATCACCACAAAAGTGACCAAACTCCGAATCTCCTTCTAATTCTTCAAAGTAACTGAAACTCCTAATCTCAAGCAATGGAGCGCCAGGTTTCAGCACAGAAATGCAACAGAGTCCATGACACTTCCAAAGTAGCCGGATGCCTGCCGACTTAAACAAAAACGATAAGGTCTTTTATGTTTTGCCTTCTTTGAATTGGCTAACATGCAGAAATCACATTATAAACTTCCCTAGCAAATTTTGGTAAAACAGAGTCAATCATGCAGAAGCTATGTATGTGGATTGTTTAGTGGCTGCAGAGCACCCTTAACAGACACCAACTATCTTTATCCATCCCATACTCGCACTTTCATATGATGTAAACATAGTACTGCCACTTACAACCTCAAAGTTTCTTTACCGGTAATCAAATATTTAATTATGGCAGATCACCTCCATTTGTGCACTCTTCATTTTCTTTTCCCTTTTGGTTGGGGAGTTACAAAGCTCAAGGACAAGCAGGGAAACAAAACAAAGTTCCAAGAGGAATGAGTCCAATTCGTGAAGAGAAGAAAGAGATCAAGACACCACGAGAATTAAAATATGGTACAATATTTCCACCAATCATCCAATGATCTAAACAAGTGCTGAACCGTCCTTGAACAAACAAGATTGTAATTACGTAGTACTGTCGGGTTAATCCCAGGAATTACTAAAAGTAACAGACAGAAACTGCACTAAAAAACAAAAGAAAGATAAAAACATAACGTAAGCTGTCTTTCTACGCTGCCCATATAAAATCTCAAAATATAGAAAAAAAATCGAGTCCTTGGACAGAATAGCAACTCCAGCAGTCCACATCATATTAATTGTTCTCTGATTACTGGTTCAACCCCTCTGGCAATATTGCAACTTTTAGTGCAAACTTTGCAAAGGCAAGTATAATCATTGCTTCTGCAGCAAAGGCCGTTTGCAAATACAGAAGCTGCCCGAGCAGCAGAGCCATAAAACTCGACTTTCAAGATTAGAGCTCCACACAAGCATCCGATTTGTTCCGATTTCACCTCTTAAAGAACACAAAATGTTTAGGAAAGGTAAGGAGAGAATTACTATATCCACCTTGATACATAAATGGTACAAGAAATACAATTCAATTTAAGTAGAAGCACTTTTAAGGTGATATTATGTAATTCCACCCCACTGTCATGGCAGCTAATTGACCAAACAATAGATTTCTAAAAATAACACTTCAAGATGTTTATGGGTTTTGGACAGGCCAAAAACACAAAAATTTATTTTCCGATGAAGAATCATTAGCAAATGCAAGTGGGAGGCAAAAAGAAAATCGAGGGAGCATAAAAACATGGAATGAGGTGGCCAAATAATAGCTAGTATAATCATAGTCTTGTTTAAGTTATCATTGCGTTGAGCAAAAAGCTTTTATGCTCTTACCAAAAAAAATCCCAGCTTAGCATATCAAACTATATATATTTTTTCTTTTTCCAATAATGTGTGTACAATCATCCTTTGCTCATTGCTCGAATTCCATAACCACAAATAAGAGAATTTCCCATGACATACCTTCAAGCTCAGTGCACTCCAGGTCTTGCATTAGAAATAACTGAATTTCTTCATTTCACAACACAAGGACAGATGAAACCTTGGAGAAATCAAAACGCATGGTGGCCCAACTGTAATTGAAGTATTGAGTTAGACAGCAATGAAAAAATTGAATAATCAGGTAATATGCAGGAATCTATTTTATGGAATTGGTCAATAGTAATCACCTTTTAAGAACTTGGATTTGGATCCCAACAGCAATGGGATGTTGATAAATAACATGTCCTGGAACATTGATATCCTACCAGAATTACAACTTGTATCATGCCACAGAAGTATGTAGCAAGGTTCCAACAGATGACAGATGCAGAACAGCAATTCTCACCACTAATAGGAGATAACAGTTGAATAACTTCACGAAATTGCATATGAATAGAGAGTTCCTGATTAGGAGATAAAGAATTGCCAAGGATGTTAGAATCCAAATAATCAGAACAGTAGATAAACAACTTACTTATTAGCTACTTAGGTCAAAACAATCAAATTCTCCAGCCATTCATATTCATCTATACAGAAACTTGGATACCCAAAATGCACAGTTTATCCCGAAACAACAAATAAATGCAAATTTGATCAGCAATTCTATAAAAACTAATAATGTTGCAAATATTGATGTAATGACATAAATCGCCACAAAATTTACTCTAGTCAAAATATGCTCATTGATGAAAAGCTGGAAATAACAACATTATTAAGAGATGACCATTCTTTTAATGTTTTCTATAGTTTTGATGGGCAAGGTTTGAAGGCAAATCTCTTCAAAGCTAGCATCTATTTTGGTAGGCCATTATGTTAGTTCCTACATTTAAATTTTAATAATATGACAATAATTTATGAAAAGGAGAGGCAAAGATTACCTTTTCCAAGAATTAAAATACTATTTGCAGCCAAAGGTACAAGATCTTGTATCTTTTCACCAGTAAAAATTGCTCCAATAACTAAAAGACAAAAATACAAATGTTGAGATACCTTCAGCAACTGAAAGCAAAGATATCTACAGAAGTGGAGAAAGTGAAGTAGAAATACAGAAGTTAGAAGAGATACTAAAATACGGGATCATGATATATTAAAAAAAACCCAAAACATGTTATTGGGAGGATTTGCATATGACAAGATAAAAGTAAAAAACTGGAACAAACTTTATGTTAACAACAAAAAGCATGTAGGAATCGTCAAAGTGGTACAGATGTCGAAGGGAATGCAGTCATAATTAGAAAACAGCCAAATTAGAATTTAGAGTATAACAAAACCTGAGATATCTGTTAATTTCTCCTGATTCCCATCTCCATCAGTATTGTTAACAGCAGCATCTGTGTCAGGTGCGTTCATAACATGCACAGAATAAAATCCATCTGATATCCAAAAGATTTTACCTACAAATTCATATTAGCATCTTCAGTCGTTTTACTATTTCCACCAAAATTAGAGGCCAAAAGGTATTAACCACTTAAATAAACAAGACAACATCTCGATTGTCTTTAGTAAAGGCCAAATATTGTCATCCATTCCTCACGAACATGAAACTAACGATAACAAGAAACTGGTTGTTACCACATTATCAATGTGGTCTAACTATTGTTTGAAATTGTAAGCAATATAAAAGTTGAATAAGGAACTACGAGATACATACTTGAAGGAACATCAGGGATGACAGCCATCTTCTGAACACTCATACTATGATGCAATTGCATCATGTTAGAGGCAATGTTTGATCCACCTATGGGAATAGAAACACTCAAGATATGCAAGTCCCCATTTGAGTCCAGTATTATAAACTTTTTGGAGGATAGGGCCTGGATAGAAATAGTCTTGATAATTGTAGATTTCAAGCTTTCCGCTTCCTTCCTCTGAAATGCTACAAAACAAGCACCTCCTTCAACAGAGTCTTGTCTGCATTTGAGAGATCTCTGCTTTACTACAAGTGAATATGCATAATTAGCTCCACAAGCCAGTGCTTACTTAAACTATTAATGAGCATCTCAATGCCATGAAAATCACAGAATATGATTATTGTTTTTAGAAACAGGATCAAATTGTACAAAGCCTCAGAATTATTTGGAACAAATCCAAAGAAAGAAGAAAGTTTTAGCAACCTCCATTGGTTAGAGAGAACACAAGAGACTGTCCCCAATCAAAGACATTTCTACTAATCAGCAATTTACCATCTAGAGGCATCCTTACGATTTAAGCAAAGGAGAGCACCTCCCTTATTATGACTTGCATCCATTCCTGGACAAAAGAAATTCCTTCAAACAATCTGTCAGAGGAACTGCACATAAAAGAATGATCTCCATACATAGAGCACATAAAATGGCATATATGTGGTCTTTATACATGGAGTTACCAGACCCATGTTCTGACACAAATACATAAGAAATAAGTACACCGTTCTTTTCAAAGGAACAAAACCTTTTCACTGGTAGGGAGAGTACCATTGAACCTCATGCAAGAAAAGAAAAAAAAAAAAGGAAAAGGGCACAAAGACATTTTCGCATCATTGAGATTTAATCGTCAAATCCAGGATGAACCTTGTTCCCTATGTTATTTACTATTGATTTACCTCAGCAATTGATAACCTCTCCTATTTATTTGAAGGCAGAATAAGAACATTATTAATATAAACATAAGCACCCTCAAAAAAGAACACACCAGATAAGTTACTTACCGGATGGACAATCCTTCTCATTCTTCCCATCTGAGGCAACAGTCAAATCATTCTCTGAACTCAAACGACAACGAGTATCATTGCCAATCACTCCATTTGGCAATCTAATTCCCTTAGTGTCCAACTTCCCATTCAAATCCAAGTTCCTATTCAACTTTAAATTCTTAACTTTAGCCTTGCCTTTCACCAATTGCCTCAAACTGAAAATCCTAACCCCATTATCCTCCCCAAGAATGAAGAATCCATACGACAAATTCATTGTCGAAACCGGCACGCAGCATTCAACCACAGCACACCTCATCAATTTCACCATATCACCGTCGCCGTCACCAATCAGTTTGACCGCAAAGACACAAAGTTTCTTACCTGAAACAGAATACATCACAAAGAAGTTGGTAGACCCAACAATCCTTACTGAAACCCCATGATTAACGTCAACCAAAGCTCCAAACTTTGGATCAAAACAAAGCCCCTTCTGATTGCAAACAACTTGAGCCTTCGAAAAAAGATTGCTTTTCTGAAGGATGTAGAATCTAAACAGGACCTGGGAACCACCCTTATGAGGGCCAGCAACAAGAAAAACGACTGTCGGGTTAGGGTTTTTGTGGGATTGGAGGAGGAGGAAAGTAGAAGAAGAGGAAGGTGAAGGAATGAGGATTTGGGGTTGAAGAGGGAGAGGGGAAGAGGAAAAGGAAGGGAAGAGAGAGATGGAAGAATCTGAGTGTAAAAGGGCTAGAGAGAGAGAGTTTGGTTCAAAGAGTAAAGAGGTGGCATGAGGAAGAAGAGGAGGGATCGAGAGTTTGGAAGATTGGACAAGTACCATTGTTGTCGGGTCAACAACCTGAGATTCGTTGGGGTGGTGGTTGTTAGGACATTGGAGATGCTGGACATTGGAGACCCGTTGGCTCTGTTGTGTGATTTAACAAACTACAATCACTCACACAATTGGGTTCATATATATTAGTTTTTGTTCCGACCCTTGTTTTTTTGGACTTGAACATTTATATATAGTTAGTTGTCTGTTATTGATGATCACCTTGTGAGATTACCTTGGTGGCTTCCAACTCTAATTCTAATTTTGAGACTTATAATCAGATTAATTACCCGAATCAGGTGAGGAGCGATTAATATTTATTAAAATAGTTGTAGGAGTACAACTATACATTATTTCTCATTTTTTTTTCCAATTTGAATTTTCAATCGTAACAATGAACATTTATGCTGTTAAATAGTAAATACTCTAATTTAGGTGTGTTAGGGCTGTGGTCAACGTTTTCTTTTTCCTTTTATCCTTGCTCTTCTACTTTAAATAATAATGGAAATAGTTATTGATTTTAAAATATGTACTTGACATAAATCTATTTATTATATAAGTAATTGTTAAAATGTGTACTTGACATAAATCTCACACCAAATTACTTTTAGAAAATTATGAATTACATAATATCATATGAATCAAATAACTACTCTAAACATACCTAGTATAAGAGAACCATTATTAATATGTCATATTATTTTTATCACTATTAAATGGCGATAATAAATTGTAAATGTGAGGCTTATGTTCTCCTTTTAGTGATTATAAGTATACATTTTTCATTGATTTTATATTTAAGAGGAAAGATTAGTAGAATTTGAAACCTTAATTCAGATTGAGAGAATAAGTTTTATAAGACAAAAAGAAACTATAAGTTAATAAAGAAGAAGAGATCAAATAAATACTAAATTACCTTCATAAAATTATGAGCTTAGGTTGTATAAATCTTGAGAACTTTATAATTTTTTCAATCATGGTCTAAACTAAAATTTTATTAATTAAATATCAAAATTCTTATTTGTATCAAAATTAACTGAATTTAATAGTTATACCTTTAACTATATTACATCTTATATGAGCATAAATAAAATTACTTATACATGACTTTTTTATTGGTTTTTAACCTTTTCATTTGCAATACTTTTAAAATTATCATACAACTCATTTTACATAACCTTCTAAGTCATTATCAAATTATCATAAAAGCTCTTACGATCATCAATCATCAAATCAATTCATTAAAATGATGCAATTTCATATTAGGATAATTATGTTATATTTTGTATAAACTAACGTTATATATAGACTTTGATTATAACATTAAAATTTGCATTAAAATTTTACATGACACTTGAATTTGCATTACTTAAGTCAAATTTACCAAATTTCTCTTGTTTAATCCAACACTAAATAAATAAAACATACTAAAACTAGAATTTTGACACATTTTGTCACTCTTTTATGTTATTTTCTACGTCTTCTTCATTTTTAAAGCCACTATTTTACCATATCATCTATGAACTTAATTTAAAGATGATGGTTATTTAAGTCACAACTTAACTTATGCATGGTCCCAGTAATGAACATTCATGGTCTTGTCCTCTAGAATTTGATTTATTCCTTTTAGTGTTTGATCTATTTAAGCACATTTATGGTAGTTTATCTAATCATAGCCAAGCCTATAATAGACCATTACTATGTTATAGTTAATCAAACTTGAACTTACTTGATCCCACCTGGTGTAGTTCCTTAGTTCATTCTTCATACCTTTTTTTATGTCATAGTTATACTAGTTCTTGGCTAAGGGTCAACAATTTGCTAAGGTAATAGAGTTACACATTTAAAGCGCCTAACAAATCAACTTCACTAAATGAATCTTATGCCCTCATTGAATCAAATTAAAGAAAATTGTTGAATTGAACTTTGAATTGTTGTAAAGTTATGTTTTTCTCTAGAGTGACTTTTAAAATAGGTTTGCTCTTCCATTAAATTATGAACTCGGTTTTTTGAATTTTCTTATATTTCCCCTTGTTTGATGATTAAGAATCTTCTTTCCTTGCTTGTCAAACTATTTTCTCATAATTGGTAGAGCTCTTTTCTCATAGTAAGGTTTAATGATATTGATGTAAAATGATGGGTTTACCTTTAACCTTTTAAGTAGTCTGAGCATGTATGTTATGCTCCAACTTTGTCAAATACTTCAAATAACACATTGTACTTCAACACCAACTCACGGTGTACTTAATTACTAGTAGTCTTCTTCCACAAATGACAAATAAGTTTGAGCAATAATTTATCCCTAGTATCACAACATTAAAGGTCTCGATCTCTGATCCACATGCTTTTTCATCTGCTTAAAAGCCTTTTAGACAATATCCCGTGCCTCATTAGGTACTTTTTATTTTTCTATTGTAAATTGATAAGTAGTCGAGCACTTTCCACCTATTTTGTTGAGCAATCATAAGTGTAGCTTTATCTTAACATGATCTCAAATGGACTTTTCTCTATTATCAAGGATTGTAACTAAATTGGGTAGTCTTAAGTAAATTACATTAATTTCTCTTACTCATATTTACATAATATCATAAGTAATCTCAAATAGTTTCTCTCTATTTAACCATATGACTTTAAATGATTAGCAGTTAAAAACTTCATATCACACCTCATCATATTAGAAGGAATATTCAAAATTGACTAGTAAACCAAGCATCTCAATCACTGACAATGTCTGTCTTAACTTTAAAATGCTTACCATATATTTTTAGAACAATTTTGGTGCAAAACCATAGGGACTCAAAGATGATGTAGGAAAAATACAACATATTTTAAAAATCAATCTACTATAACTATAATTGAAGTCATGTTATTAACTTTTAGAAATCTGGTAATAAAATCCATCAAGATTGACATCTATTGAATTTCGTGAATAGGCAAGGGTTATAATAGTCATTTTTTCTTTCTTTTAGACTTATCTAACTAATAACAAGAAAACTTTTGACATTTACCTTTTTATCATCCATTATTTTTAGCTAGTAATATGAACTTGAAAAGAGCACTAGTACCCTTTAAAATCCTAAGCAACTCAACCATTATGAATCATATGTCCCTTTTACAATCTATTTTTGTAAGGTATCAAAACTTAAAACTTATTACTAGTTACTTTTTTCCATAAATATTCCATAATCATCAAGGAAAAATCTTCATACAACACCATCTTTTACGTATTGAACCATCTTTTTTATAGATGTTACCTAAAGGTGTTGCCACTTAGCTTTGCTTTATTAAATATGATTAAGCTCAAATGATAACATATAAAATTGTGAAGGCTTCCTTTCTACTTAATGTATTAGCCATATTTTTGTGCTTTCCTGATTTATGCTCTTATACAAAGTTATATTTTGTGAGAAATTAGTGCCATTAAGCTTGCTTTGTAGTTAATTTCATCTAAGACTTAGAAAAGGTTTAGAAACATTATTTGTATTGAGAATAAATTTGGTCACTAAAAGTTACTAAGCAAGGCGATGCACCACTACTAACGTCTCCCTTTTGTGTATCAGGTATCGTTGCTTAGCACCTTTTTGTTTTTTGACTTTTGAAGTCTATATGATGACCTTCTTCCATTATAACACCACTAATAGTTTTGATGGAAACATTAATATGAACTTGAAAAGTGAGATTGAAGTCCAGTAACTTTAGAATGGGTTCACCTAAAATGAAAACTTTTAATTTTTTTAAATGTTTTTATGCAACGATTTTAATAAGCACAATGCTTGTTTTTCTCATAAGTCAGTTAAGAATGATACTTTCTTTGAATAGCCTATAATAAATTAGAGATAGAATGATACTTTCTTTGAATAGCCTATAATAAATTAGAGATAGTAATCTTAAACTAAGAAAGCTTATAAATTCTCATACTATTATAATAACTTGCTAATTAATAATATCTTGAACCTTTTCCAAATCTATCTACTCTTGGCCCTTATTCACTAAGTGTCCCAAAAGTCTAATCTCTAGCTAGACAAGCTCATATTTCTCTGCCTTCACCAAGAGCTTATTTTTCCATAATCGTTAAAATACTTGCTTCAAATGTTAAATATGTTTTGTTATGTGAGTATTATTTACGATACTAGTAAACAAATACACCATAATAAAGTTATCTAGCAAGTCATACAACATATCATTCATGTAGCTATAGAAAGAAGTGAGAAAATTCATCAAGTTGAATGACATGACTAAAAATTCATAAGATTCTTACTAAGTTACATATTTTTTATTTTTTATTATTTTTCTACCTACGATAAGGTATAAATAACTGGTCCTCAAGTCCAACTTAGTAAATAATACATTCTTTGTTAATATGTAAAATATTAAACAAAAGGCTTATGGTATTAGTTCTTCTTGGTTACTTGTTTAATGCTCATTAAATATTAAACTAAATGCTTAAGATAATAGTTTTTGTTAGCTACCTTGTTTAACACCTGGTAGTGTAAGCACATGTGCAACACTCCCTCTTGCTTTTATTTTGGAATAGAATATGTAGCATCCCAACCCCGCAGGACCCGAACCCGATATCGTGGGTGATATCTGAGTCTGCGCTACACGAGATTGGTAAGCTACGGCACTCAATTCCGGTACTGAACGCAGAAAGCCATTATTTAAACATTTTTGAAGTTATCGCAAACGCAGAATCTAATAAACAATTGGGTCCACTGCAAATTCGAAATTATTTTCAATCATGTCACAATTTCAATTATATAAAGGTTCGTGATAATATTGATCACTTTTAGAAAACATATTACAAATACGGCTTTCGCCCATTGGGACCCACTGATACAAAAGCATTAATTTGCGGAAATCAATAACCATACTGGGCCCACTTTAAAACGATCACATTTCGATCAAAACATAAGTTCAGTAATCACATTTCAATTATACATTTAACAATTTGGGCCCTCTACAATAGCA
>JAOTIZ010000008.1:14565110-14575641 GCA_027123425.1 Erythroxylum panamense | reverse complement strand
TATTTATTCATAAAGTCTGTACACAACTTTGTACAAAACGCGCTAAAGGCGATTACCTTTAGGGCACTACTCTAACACCCTCCAACCTGGTTTATATGTTTACGAGTACGAGTTGTATTAGTTCGTGAAGTTCCCTCCTGTGGTATTCACGTACTCCATATTTCCTTCTTATAATATCAAGCACCCATCAGTTGGATGGCTTGTGTTTGAACATATCTTGTACACTTTCACTAGTACTTGTCCAACTGTAATATGTTTCAAGAAAGATGTTAGTTCATCTAAACGATGTTCATTTGATGAAATTTTCCTCCTTTACTTTTCGAACATCATTGTGAGTGTCAAATTGTTGTGTGTTCACAACCATCCGCTTAAGTAAGATCTTGGCTTCAATGGGAGTTTTCTTGCAAAGTACCCCACCACTTGTTGCATCAACCAAACTCCTCGCCATTAGTAGTAGTCCTTCATAAAAATATTGGATGAGAAGTTTCTTCGGTATGTTGTAGCGTACACAACTGGCACATAACTTCTTGAACTGCTCCCAGTACTCATAAAGAGATTCTTCGTTATGCTACTTGATACCATATATCTCCCTCTGAATACTTGCTGTCTTTAAGGCTAGAAAATATTTCTCTAAGAATAACCTCTTCATCTTTGCCCATATGCTTACGTTTCCAATCGGTAAGTCAAATAGTCAATCCTTCTCTGCATCTTTGAATGAGAACAAGAAGGCTCTCAACATGATCTATTCGTTGGTCACCCCGGGAGGTTTTACACTTAAACAAACCATGTCGAGCTTTTTAAGATGCTTTTATGCATCCTCATCTACAAGACTATAAAAGTTAGGAAATAAATGAATTAATCCAAATTTTAACTCAAAGGTAACATATTCAACAAAAATAAAAAATGTTATGCATAATGGTCTTTGAGTTAAATCAGATGCAGCCATCTCCCTCAATATCCTCAAATTTGCTATCGTCTCTTCGAATTTAGATTCTGATTTTGCTACCAAAGTTGACCTTGCTTTCCTATGCAATCTCTGTAATACTCTCTCAATCCCTGGATCAAATTACTCAATTTTACTATGAGAAGATCTTATAACTACCATACACTAAAACTCACAAACTTCTAAAATTAACAAATAAAAAAAAGAAAAAAACTACCATACACTAAAACTCACAAACTTCTAAAATTAACAAATAAGAAAAAGAAAAAATATAAAAAAGATATTCACAAAACACCAACTAAAATAAAATACCAAAATTAAACTACCATAATCCTCGACAACGGTGCCAAAATTTGACAACGTGTGTTAAGTGCATTGTAAAATTTACCTGACTTTATTTAATAAAATTTGTAGTTATGGTGAGTAGGGATCAAATTAAAACAAGCAATCAAAAATGATTAAAGCATCGAATATAAGTAAGGTTTAGTTCTAGGGTTAATCTCGGCCTAAACATGATTAAGCATATTCCATCATCCTAACGTCTTTACACCTCTCTTTGGAGTATTGATCTGAGACTAGCATTACGCTCTAATAATCTCAGTTTTCCCTTAGGTTGTGTTTTGTTAAGATATGATTGTTAATTAAACCTAACTACCGAATAACCTAGGATATGATCACTTGATTCAATTTGACAATAACATTACGAAGTGGAAAATGACTAATATAGGTAGTAACCTCACACGTTCGAGTTATCTAACCTAAGTTATATTGTTCCCAATGATTCATGATCATTAGTCACTACTAACAAACATCAAATGTAACAATTATAGATTACATTCAACATTATAGCAATAGGTTCGAAATAACAATCAAAATAATGCATTATGATCATCTATCCAAAACCCAACTCAATCGATGTAAATAACACAACAATCTGAAAGAGATTAAAATGATAAAAGAATGAAATAGCTTAACCGTGACTTGACTTTGAATCGACGTCAGGAAGTTAGCCTTCCATCTCCATCTTTAAGCTCTCACCATCAACCATCCTCTCCATCACCATTATTGGTGTTGAAGAACATAAAAAAATCGAAGAGAAAATGAGAGAAAAATGTCTGTTAGGTTATTTTCCAAATCCCCTTCTGCCATCACTCTCCTTTCCTTATGTAGTAAAATTTAGGTTTAAAATCGAGTGACATCTGGCTAGGGCACTGGCTTTCTCACATTAATTCTCAAGTGTGAGAATTCACGATTGTGCAAGGTCATTGCATAGCTCTACATGTGTAGGGCCCTCTCACGGTTGTGAGAGATATCTCATAGCCATGCACACCTATGTAATCCAATGTTTGGCTCTGAGACTTCTCCTTTCGTTGTTCTTCGTTTGACATTGACTTTTCTTTTCTTTGTTCTTCATTTGACATTTTCTCTTGCCTCTTGTTCTTTCAATCCTCTTCTTGTTCATGCTCTATGAATCAATATATTATGGAAATTGAGAAGATGGCTTCAACGAGATGCTTTCAAGTCACTTTAGCTTCTTTACTTTCAAAGAGTACCTAAGATCAATATAAGCTAAAGTGAGTATCCTAAGCATTTCTATGGCATCAATCACTATGTGTAGTATATCAAATGAATCAACATTTAAACATATATTAGAACAAGACCTAAGATGAGAAAAAATAGGCACTAGGAGTCAAGAAAAAGATGAAGGTGAAGATTGCCTTCCAAAAATCAATAAATTTTAGCATGCCATCCCTTATTTGACCAAAGTGAATCAGTTCCTTAAACTGTCTAAGCAACTTCATTTTAGCTTACTCCTTATTAATTCTCTTATTGTAACATCCCATCACCGATGGGAAGAGTATAATGGTAATTTGGAATGAGATATGAGTGTGAAAACGTATCCCGGCATGGTCATGCCTAATATGGCCTCCATGTATGCATAAACTGTAATTTTTGTATAAGCAAATGATTGTACATGCATTCCTGACATTTCCCGGTATATGTTTTTATTGTGAAAAATGTGATATTTGTGTTTAAAAACTTGAATTGGAGTGATTTATGTGTGTTTTTCATTTTTAGAGAATTTTAGAAATTTTTCTGGAATTTTTCGGAGAAAATTTCCGGACCGAAAAACTTGCCAAGTGGCCGACGGATTGGGTTTCCGGTACTGGAAAAGACTGTCCAATGGCACTGAAAAATTGGAGACATGATTTTAGGAATTTTTGATATGAGCCATTGAAATTTGGAGTTGAAATTTCAATGTTTTTGGAAACTGACCGGTAGAATGCTTTAAACCAGGACAAGTGGCAAGTGACACATGTCACTTGCCTACTTAGTCTTATTCTCATTTGTTTATATAAATATCCTAAGCTTGGTCAAGTCTTTCATGACACTTCTCATTTAGCAAGAGTGGAAGGTGCTTTTAAATGATATTTTCTCCTTCATTCGAAAGTTCCTCCTTCCTCCTCCTTCGGTGGTTCCTTCCTCCTAGTAAGTGCTACTCTTTTCCTCCTTATTTAAGGTTCTTCTCTCTTAAGTTCTTCCTCTCCATGTGTCTAAGCTTAAGCCTTGTGGTGATGATTGTTGTGTATGATAGTGAAGATTGCCGTGGGTGTGAGTGGAAAGGGAGAAATTGGGGTAGTTGAAGAGTGAAGGCTTTGAAGCTTGTTTGGGTAAGATTTTAAGTTATATGTCCTTAAAGTAGGAAGTAGAAGCATTATTGTGATTCATAGTGCATTAATTTAATAAAGCTTGTGGTAGGATTGCATGGGCACAAATCATGTTTATGTGAGGATGAATGATGTTGGATATGTGAATTGTGTGAATTTAATGTTTTGGATTGGTTTTTGAATGAAGTTTATCATGTTAGATGAGTGGAATTTTAGTAGGAAAATTGGGTATGTACGTGCTGCCAAATTGTGATTGAATTACTTAAGTAATTGTCTTGATGACATTGTGGCTGAATTCTTGGCTAAATGGGATGTTTATTGATGTGGTATTGATGTTTACAAGAAAGGAGTAGGATTTAGTATGAAATCTGGAAAATGGAACTTGTATATGTTCAGGTATTTGTTTATAACTTTTGATGTGGTTATGCTATTGAGTTGAAGTTTGCTTTAAATTAAGCTTGATAAGTATGCTAGAATTCCTATGACGGATGTTCTGCCCAATTGTGGCTTTAAGAGCTTTGAATTTGGCTTGGAAGTTGAGATGTGTGTGCTGGATGAACAGTATCTGGATCTGGGTTCCATTATTGACGACTTGAAACTTTGAGAATTTTTCTAGATAAAGGAGACAGACTTTGTGAAATTGGTATTACTGAAAGTTTAAGATTTATGTGTTATCTTTCTAAAGCCACTAAGTATGATATTTTTCGATGTGTAGGTTGTAAGTTATGGTCTGATAATGCTCAGGTGGTAATTCAGTCCAAAATGTGTTTTGGTGGGCAAATGCTCTAAGGGCATAAATTTTGCGCTTTTGTGTTCTGACATTTATTTGGGACTGTTAAGGCTGAAATTGGCTCAAGTGATATTCTGGAAAGTTGTAGAGGATTGTTGTAGCTTTCTAATGAGGTATTTTATGCGAATTTTGGATGTAAGGATTGTTAGATAAAAATTTGTAAAGTTTGGCTATGGTTAGGTCATATGCTGTTTTAATACTATTTAACAGGGCAGCCACATTAATGGGTGGATTTGACCTAATTAGAGTTGGAATTTGACTTGAAGTCCTTCATAAGAATTGTAATATATTGTCTGAGTGAAAGAAATAAGATTATAAGGATTAAAGGAAATTTTAATGGCTTATAATTATAATTGTTCTTTTTTTTGTCTTAATTGATTCATAGTATATCAAATTCTTCTCATAAATACTATACAAGTGTATAACTTTGCTTCTACAAAACAATATAAATTCTTCTTTGTGGGTAGTGTTACAAAGGTTTTCCTAGACACTGAATTTATGCTAAAGTCGTGCCTACTACACTACAATCTCACTTAGGTCCGCTTAAGTAACACTCAAAATTCCCATATGATGGTTGAACAAAGAAACCTTATTCTTAAACACCTCATGACCCTCTATGTGTTTAACTCTCACACTTGAGTAACAATACTATAAAAGTAATAAATAATCATAGACAATAATAAACACACAAAAGGATACGATAAAAACTAACCTTTATTACTTCCCTAAAAGTATACAAAAGAATGCGCTCTCTCAGTATGTTTCCTACCTCTCTATCTTTGTTCTCCAAGAAGAAGACTCAAATAAGTTATTTATAAGTACCTTTGGCTTTTCAATTCAGAATTCTTATTAAAATAAACTAACTAGATCACCTCTATCCTTGTTAAATTACATCACACTAACCATCTGGATGACAACTTCGTCAAAATAGATTTCTATCTGATATGATTTATCTATATCACAACTAATAAGATAAGATATTACATTTAGTTAGGAAATACACATCCAAATCCACAAAGAAATATACTATCTTTAGATGATCCTCCTACATGTTCTTTATCTTTTAGAGCTGATGTATATCTGTTGTGATCTTACCTACCACATCAACCAAGATCTCCCTTTAATCCCTATCCATTGATGATGAGTCATCTAAGCCTAAAGCCTTTCATAGCACATTGGTATGGTTCAATTCTTACCTATGTCAAGTCTATTAGTCATGGTCTGTCAATTGAGCACGCATTAAGTTCATAGAGCTCTCACATGCCTCCCTAATGCTTGTGATCCATCTAACCTTTAACCTAAGGTCCATCTCAAGCTATCTTTCGTCTCATATCCGAATCTTGCATCTCATTGAAGATTTATGTCAATGTGCATCAACGCTTGACAATGCCCATTCTTCTTAACTACTCATAAGACTTTGCTTGTTCTGTCACCTCAAGTGTCGAACATTGGTCAAGATTTGTCAATACCTACACAATTTCACTGTTAATACTTTGGTGTCTAACAGGTAGTAACCTTTTTGTTACAAATATTTTCTTAAACATATATGATAATAACTTTTTCATTGACTTAAGCAAGTCTGAATTACTATTTTCAATTTTTTGCTTAGAATGTTTTGTTGACACCAATGAAATGTAATTCTAACTTCTAGACAAAATGTACAAAGTTAAGCACATTCTAGTACTCGTTCTTAAGATAATCAATTAATTAAAAATGAAATGTAATTGTAGGATTGAAAAAAATGCATACCTCTAAGCACATGCTTGTACACATTACTTAGTGACATTTTAGGCAATGAAACAAAACGTAGCTAAAAACTATAGGTAATATGTTTTACACCTTTAGCTATAATTTTTTTGGTACCTAAGATCAATTTTGTTGTAATGACTTACTATCCATTATTGTAGGTGCAATTGAAATGTGTGAGAGAGAACAATTTCATCATAAGCTTTAATCTTCAAGAAAATTTTTTTTCAATCGACAACATGTAGGATAATGACAAATAAAACTTATGTATATGGGACCTTGCGTGGACGTACATCAAAAGGGCCAAAAGTTTAATACTTAATCAACACTACCGATAAACAACACGACATTTCTAAAGATGAACTAAAATGTAGAAAATGACCAAATTAAAGAACATGTATACAACAAATATTAGGAGAAAAAAATACAAAACAAATTGATTATAAAACTAACTAATTAATAATGATTCTTGTAGATTATACTCTATAATAATCAATAATTTTATGCATGCGGCAATTTTGCAAATAAAAAATGCTTTAAAGTTAATTTTGCAAATAAAAAATGCTTTAAAGTTTATCAACTCCATGATCACTTTTTTTTTAACGGAAGAACCTACAGTCGCTATCTTTTGGATGCGTACAGGGTAAACCTCCGGATTAACGCAATAGCCTTCAAATCATGCCAACTGTCAACTCTATAATCTGATAAAGTTGTTTAAATAATATGATAAATAAAATTTATTATCTTCAAAAGTGGAGTAGTGATGTTGTGTAAGTGTTTTTTTTATATTTTTCTCTCTTTTAACTTTAACTTCAAATGACAACAATAAGAAATTTTTTTGAAGAATTCTTTTCTTTTATTTTAAGGCATTGTCTCTCCAAAATTTGAATTTTAAAAAGTAAGAAAACCAAATTTGAACCTTTTATGTAACTAGAAATATGGCATGGCAATGTAAACTCTATTTTAACCATGTTAACTTCCATGAAAAGGGGAATTATATAATGTAATAGGAATGGTTCTCATGGGATGGTTTACAAGGGAGAATGGTAATAAGAATAAGAATGAAAATGAATATAGTGAGGAATGAGAATGGATATTATCATTATAATTATGATAGTTGGTTAAGAGGAAAGAATGATTACCATTACTATTGATAATGATTAGTTTGTAAAAAATATTAAGAATTAAAATTTTACTATATTTTAGTAAATTAATTAACAATATTTTAATTAATGATATTGTAATTAATTAATTACAATCATTAATTATATTTTAATTAATTATTATTACAAATATTTTATAAAAAAAGAGTCACTACTAAGGAATGAGTTTCATTCCTCTATTAACTAGAGGGTATGGAAGATTTTTCAAAAGTAGGATATCAAATTATTGCCCCAATAATGATAATCAACAACCAACCACTTACTTTTTATTCCTTACCAATTATCCCTTTCCCAAACTTATCAACCAAGCATAGTAGAGTAATCTTTTAGACCTTCGAATAGGTTGATTGTATCATTCAAAAAGAAAACGATATCTGAGAGATTTTTCGGATCTGTGAATGAGCCCGTTTGGTGTTTGGATATTCTTTTTATCAACAAATTCGTTATAAAAAATGTAAATTATCAAACCTTCGATGACTGAAAAGGGGAATTCTTCACACCAAATCCTGATGATTTGCCTATCAGCTTTGCTTGTTGAAGCCCTACTTTTATTTGTGGATTTTTACAGTCTGAAGATGATGGGAAAAGCGGTAGGAGAAGTAAGGGTCTGAAGGAGAAGATAAAAGGAGAAGTTGCTGGGTAATTATAAGGATGATCACACTGTTGAAAAGGCAGATAGAGATTTGATTCCGCAACTAGCAGAATAATAACAAAAATTGTCTTTCGATTTCTTGAAATTCTATAAAATGATTAGAATTATATTATAACTTACATAAATTTTATTCTTTTTTATCATTTCTCTCAAAAATCAGTTTATCTTAATGGCCGCAATTCTAAATTCTATCGATATATACATAATGTATTGAAAAATTTTTGGCTAAGGATTGCCAGCTCCTTGAGAGTCTAATTCTATTTATAATAGATTTTAAATATTTTAATAATTTAATTGAAATTAATTATACTTAAATAAGATTTAATATTTAATATTGATCTTTATTTATTAAATATTTAATCATATAAACTTACAACCAAGTTTGATTTAATTAAAAAATTCTTTTTCAACTTATTCTTTATATGTGGTCTATTAGTTTTTAAATATGTTGACAATAATTATAAATTATAATTTTAAATACGTGAAATTAGATAAATTAAACTCTTTTAATCATCTTTAATTTTATAATTAAACGATTTATATTCATAGATCAAGATTGACGTCTAGTAATGCATTATGACTATCCAAATGTTTAAAAATGTTAATGTGATTTTGACTAATCTTTTCGTGTATAATTTTTTATATAATTTAATCATTTCATTATATAATATATTCCAGAAGGTACCATTCTAAGGATAACTCGTGTTTTTCCCGCTTCATATATCTTTAAGACCACTCGCGGAAAAACCTCCGAAACTGGCGACCTTGACAGAAAAACGCTCAACAACAGGCTAGTAGTTGGTCGAGCTGAAGAAATCACTCTAGTAGTTGGGATGGATTCACACGTGGCTTTATTGTGAATTACCCTACGAGCCCGCCTCTGAGAGTGAAGTAGTTGAATGAATCTCCGCTGCCTTATCCAATCATGCTAGCAATGGAGCATATAATTATTATCTAATATATTTGAGTCCATTCATATTAGTTCTTCACTATTAGTAATTAATTCAATTAATTAAATATGAAAATTATTTTTAAATTGTCATTTCACCTTGACAAAAGATTTCTTGAATCAATACTAATCGAGAATAATAGAAAATTCTTCTTCATCACTTTAAGGTGATGAATCACATATTAATTATCTCTATATAGTTCATACTACATCTAATAACTATTGACTCAATTACTCTTAATTAGAATAAGTCATAAGTACTGTCAAAATATAGTAATCTCTATATAAGATAACTTTGGAGATCTCAAATCAAAGATCGTTTACATAATTATTACAATGAAAATTTCTATAGACATAAAAGTTAAATATATTTCTCATATAGAGTCAGTTTAATGAATTTATCTCTACTAAGCATCTACATATTTGTTTAAGTATCTCTATACTTTATTTATGGGATCGACTACTTTCTTCATAAGGAAGAAAATAGCGTATTTTGGTCTTTTATGCTCTATTAATGTCCTATCTTAACAAAATAATGATAAAAATAATTAAAGATAATACATAAATGTAATAACTTATAAATATTATCTTACCATGAATTTATTTGCAATGTTTATTTATCTCATGGAGTTTATCATATATATTTGGATAAATGTATATATATAAAAGACAAATATATATAAGACAAATAATGCATTTAAATAACTATGTTAGTAAACTACGATCAACTTATCAGCTATGGGACATAAACCAATACACTCCACCTCAACCACCACTCCTAGTTGTTGGGATTTTGAAGAAAAGAAGATGAATAAGATGGGATATGATAAAGATTAAAGAATATGTAACATTCCCATATTTTTATTACTAAACTTGGTTGCCTTATATAGACAAAATATAAAAACTAAAATACATATTTCAGCCAACAAATCTAGCTTATAAGATAAGATTAAAGATAAACTATGACCTATTATAAAGGAATTTAAACAACTCTAAATTTTTTAATTAACTTTCAGCATTCCCTCTTAATTCAAAATTTCAAGGATGGAGCACTTCTTTCCTAATATAATGCACTTCTCATTACCATCTTCAAATTTGTTAATACACATTATCATCAACTTATAGATATTGGAGCAGATCTATCCATGGTGCACTTCTCACCAACAAATCTAAAAAAGAGTTTCTTCTTCAACTATTTTAACCAAATTTGCATGTTCTTTTTAAATCTGCAATTCTTTTGCAGATGACCAAATATTTTGCAGTTGCATTAAGGCTTTCCTTTGCTTCTTGGTTGGATTATTTCTCAGAGGTGGTAATTCCCTTTCATTTTCTACCCACTTCTACAAGTTAAGACCTTTTAATGAGTTTTCATCTTAACAGCCCATAATAGATAATTTTTACCATTGAAACTTAGAGGTGAGATAATTATTGAATTAATGGCAGCCATAGAAACTTTATTTGTGCATTTTCTCACTCAATCTCATAGTCCCTTAAGGATCTACTGTTGGATCGGAAAAAAAAACATGCTTTGTTTGAAAAAAGGGTAGATTTCAAAACTTTTAAGAAATCATTACTTGCAGCGGAAGCAACAAATCCAAATCAACATGCCAATCCATACA